>JAZKJV010004995.1:0-565213 GCA_037367405.1 Ottelia alismoides
TGTAAGAGTTCAACACTATTGAGGGTCTGGGTGTATTCATGATTATCGAGGGGGGTTTCTGGGGTAATTAAGAAATTACTCTGGATTATGGGTGTAAATATCCCTTTTATAATAATTTTTGACATTTGGGGAAATTTACATCACCTAATATCAACCTGTTTTCACTAAAAATTCAACTCGATCTGAGGCTTCTCTCTCATCGATTAAGCCTGTCAAACTTTAATAGTCTCAGAATTTCTAAAATTGATCCCTTCCAAATAGATGGATTAGGAATATCGCATTTTCACAAAATTTCAAACAGATATTACTCTTACTAATCTAAGTTAATCCATGCAAGGGTCATTAAAAATATTCCAAAAATCAAAAAGAAATGTGGGGTTGCTGACTTGGCTACCCCCAGGGGTAGCTCCATTTGACCCATATGTGTGGGGGGGATATGAAACCTGAGTTTCACATGACATCCATGCACCCACCCCTTTTATTTTTTTTTGGATTTTTTGAAATGGGATTTAAGAATAATAAGTGGAATAGTGTTTTCAAATTCCGTGTAAAACAAATGTTCCTAACATGTACACCGAGAAGTCGGTCTTTATCTACCTAAGAAGGATGCAGATTGGTATGTAGAGAACCTTCTCCATATTACTCTCTCGAATTTTATCTATCTCATTATGACAAAAGACCTTGCCATACAACTCCAAGGGGTTCTATACTCCATCATTGTCGTTTCTCATACGGCTTTCATTACATGTAGACAAATAAATGATGGTGCGATCATTGCTTCGGAAATCATCACGGATTGGAAGCGGAAGAAAATCAAAAGGTTGATTTGGAAAGTTGACTTTTCCGAAGAATATGATCATGTGAGCCGGATCTCATGTGGGCATCTCCGTCACGACGTGGTTTCACATATAAGTATATTAGTTGGATAATGAAATGCAAAACATCTTGCTCAATGATGATGATGAATGTGTTGGAAGAGGGAGGCTTTCTCCAGCCGAAGAGGAGGGTCAGGTAGGGATGCACGTTGACTCCATTGCTCTTTGTCCTGGAGGCTGATGCACTCCCACAGATGGTGTCTCGTGTCGTGGAGGGTGCTTTTTACTTAGGTTTCCGGCTACATTACTTGTCGATTCTCATTTGAGAGTATCCTGACGACATTAATTTCTTTGTAGAAGGGGGTATGCTTGAGGCATAAGGGATTGCTATGATAGTAGAGCTCTTTGGTGTCATCTTGGGGCCTCAAAATCAATGGCGTCAAGTCCGTTTTTGTTCTATTTGGGATGGAGGAGGAAACTGTGGTTTCTGCGACCTCTTTATCATTCCAGTCGAGTATCCTCAACTCATCCAATCGATTAGCGGTAGTAGAGAGGTCTAAGCGCAAGCTTGCAGGCTGGCGAGCATCTTGTTTATCGAGGGGAGCTTACAGTGTTCCTGAAGGTGGTTCTTTTTTGCGATTTTGGTCTTCTTTTGTCACTCCGCACACATCTTGTGGGGATTTGTTGACGTTTAAAGACTATGATGAGGAAGTTTTTCTGCTCAAGATCGAAAGACTCCCAAGGCATCTTGCCGGTTAGTAGGAAGGCAGTACTGTTGGTTAACAATGAAGATGGACATCCTAAGCTTGGAGAAGATGAATAGGGCTCTTCTTGTCAAATATGTTGCTCGCATTTGGGGCAGTGGTTTGGACCTTCTTTGCTCTTTATTAAGAAATATCTATGGAGTTCCAGCTCGCCTCTCTTGCTAGCCAGGGTTGAGGCATGCACATTCAAAAATTTAGAGGGGTGTGCTTTCTTGTCTCTCAAATCCCCCCACACACACACACACATTGAGACCTGTGGTGGGATAGTCATGCATTTTACTTTAAGTTGGACAGTTGGAGACCATGGGCCTTTGTCTGGTCAGTTCCCGCGTATGTTTGCAAAGGTCATGGATCTAGGGATTCTGGTGAGTGAGGCTTATGGAAATTGTATCTAGTTTACATGCTTCCGTTATGAGCTTCTAGATCAGCAAGTGATAGACTTCTTGGTAATGACTGAGTCCCTCTCTTTTCTTTCTAGAATTGGGGGATCCCTCGCCAGGTGGGATCCCTCGCCACGTGGATGTTGTGAAGATTTGGAGCTGACAAATGCTCGAGGGCCAGATTATACACGGGTTATCTTAACGGAGTAACTACTGCAGATACCCCCACTTTCAAGAAGTTTATAAGGTTGTCTAAAGTTATCTTGATGACTATGAAGGTCCAAGTGATTGCCATTTTTTGGTGATATGGCTTGCGAGAAATGGTGTGATACTCAGAGGAGAGAAGTTCTAAATGGATAATCAATTAGAGCATGACAAGATCTTATGGGAGTCTTGGTCTTTATAATTTTAATACTTAAAGTTGTGAATATAATTTTTTTGGGTGCCCGTCTTTGGAGCAGACTACCCTTTTTCCTTTCAAAAATGATCTACTTTAGCAGCTAGTACAAAAGATTGTTGGTATTTGTTTCAATCCCTTTACTTTTTGACTTTGATCAGATCTTCATCAACCTTTTAGAATAGGATCTGCTCAATAAAATTGTAGGTGGCACTGTGGTTAGGTCTCGTCATAGGGGACGGTGATTCTTTCATATTCTGAACCAATGATTGTATAGAGCATTGAAAGGTCGTATCGGCGATATATCGCCGATATATCGGTTTCGACAGGGTAGGGGTTTCGATATTACCTAGTATCTCCTTTTACAGGGATATCGGCGATATATCGCCATATCGGCTCATATCGATCAAAAATGAATGGTTTCAGTAGAAAAAATCCCGGATATCGATCGATATCGTCGATATTTCGCCGATATCTCTATATATCAATGCTATTATTCATGGAAGATTGATTCAACACCTAGTATTAAAACACATATATCTAGCTACACCTATATATTTTGTTTAAGGTAGGGTATGGTGCGACAAGAGGGTGCATACAATGGTTCTTCGGCTTGGTGTATGTTTACAAGTTATTCATGTTGTAAGACTTGAATGAAATCGATTTCCAATATCTATAAGTCAATTCTTCAAAAAAAATACCTATAAGTCAAGAATCAAACATTAATATCGATATGTTCAAAATGATCGATATATGCGATATAAGCTTCATAGATTAATCGATATGTGTGATCTAAGAGTATATTTGTAAGCTATTTAGTGATCTAAGAACTTGGATGAACTCCATTTTCAATATATATAGGTCAACAACTAATAGTACCAGCGATATTTCGATATGATCGATATGTGCAATATAAGGATCAGTCTTCACAAATGATCTATATGTATCATCTAAGTGTATATTTCTAAGTTATTTAATGTTATAAGAACTTGAATGGAATCCATTTCCAATATCTAAAGGTCAAGAATAAACATTAACAGCGATACGTTCGATATGATGATCAATATGTGCGATATATGGTCTATAAATGACCGATATGTGTGATATAAGTGTGTATTTGTAGGTTATTTGTTGTTATAATATCTTGGATGATCTTAATTTCTGAACAAATGCCAAAAAATAGCTTTTTTGAGCCATTTTCGACATTTCCACCGATATAGTCGATATATCGTCGATATATCTTGATATATCCATTTCCGGGCGGACCGAAACGATATCGATATCGATACGGCCTTCCATGGTATAGAGCATGGGACTTTATGCGATCATTTCTCGTGACTCTTCGTTTCAATGGTCAAGCATGATTTAAGTATGGGAGAAGCTTGATCCAATAATACTTAGTCTCCTTTTTTGTTTTGATTTCTCGAAGCAAAGGTTTAGGATTTTATGAGGTCGATCTTGCTTGTGAGGAGGGCCCTTCTGATGGGCATAACTATTAGACGTGGGAGGGTGGCAATTTCTCTGTCAAAAAGGCATACAATGATCTATCTACACTGTAGATTTTTGAACCAAGGGACTTGTCTAGAGATTGCAGGTTGATTTGGAGTTGGAAGATGTCTGTCAAGAGTAAAGATATTTTCGTAGTTATTGTCTTATTGAGGGAATGTGTGATGATGAGGGTGCATAGGACGAGGATCCTTCATAAAACAACGACTTGTTTGATGTGTTTCGAACGCCTTGAAGGACATTGACAATCTCTTCTTTACATGTATAACAATAAGAGGAATGGCTTGGGGTTGCAATTAATTGGGTGGACTGCACATATATTGCAAGCTTTTCGACTTCTCTTTGGACAATTGTAGCCAACAAGGATCAAATATGTTGATCAATATTTGGGCTCGTTGACTTGTGCATAAGGATGTGATCTTTGAGCATGAGAACTTCTATCTATGTGCACCACTAGGAGAACCCTCTTTTTCCTTAAAATGTATCGTGGTTCATGCTTGTATGTTATTTTGTTTTTTTTTTCAAAGAGTGCTTATTTACATGTCTATTTAGGATTTTTCTACTGTACTTTCAATCATTAGTTAGGCTCTACTAATTTTTTATGTTCGAATGTAAGTTTTTCATCCTTAACCGCCAACCAATATGATGCGACTAAAAGAATGGGGAATACAAACATGTGAATGCAAATGAAGAACTTGAAAGCACGCCCGTCAAGCAGGATCTCATACGAGAATGGATAAAGATGCATGAAGTGAGGAGAGGAATGCATGCCAAGCTGCATGAGGGAGGATAAATTGGGTTACAGACGGAAAATGAAGTGCACAAGGAGTAAAAGAAAACCAAAGGAAAAAGGAGAAATGCCGATGGTCAAACATGATTTTATGTCATTTACACTAATATCTTTAAAGGTCTCGTGATAGTGCAGTATGCCTACCACCCAAAAGACCAATGTTCAAATCCCTCCTTACGGGGGTTGCGATAGGTAGTCGACAGCCAGCGTAAAAAATAATCGGGTCATTCAATATAGATTTGAGCAAGAATCCATGTAGCCTACCCGACTTAAAGTGGGAGAAGGCTTTGCTATTTTTTTACTCTGATATCTTTATTGTAAATGTAGAGGTGACTTAAACAAAGAGAGAAGCCCAACGAATAGGCATACTCTTTTCTTTATGATACATAATCAAAGACGCATTCAATCTTGGATTTTCTTACAACAAACTACTGATAAAAATTCAACCATATAATTAAAAAAATGCCCACATCACCATGCCTACCTATGGCCATAAAAATGCCTAAATGAAGAAAAGTTCTGTATTTTCTCTCCTATTCAAGAACATACGATGCCTCCAACTTGAGGGAGGGAACTTAGAGTTAAAAAGTCACGCAAGTCAGCTTTGATACCTCACTCACCTTGTACATTCCATAGAAGTAGGTTCGCATATGTTGTTTGTTGAGCTTTTTTAACCTTTATGGAAGGGGTGTCATCCTAAAAGAGCGAACTTGAATTATAAATACTCGTAACAAGAGCAAATTAGACGAGCGCATGACTTCGTGCAGGGTCCCTTCTTTCACCAATGCCATATTTATTGTTTGTTCCTTGTTCTTATTCCAAGCATCCACTTCCCTTGTTGCTTCCTCTGCATTATGCATGTAACCTGGTGGTCATGCACCTTAGGTAGCACAAATGGGTCATACGGATCATGTTATTCCTCTTTCAAGGAAAGTAAGGTCATGGAAAGTAGTCAGAATATAGTTTGTTGCATTTTGGCGTGCATTCTTTCTGGAAGAAGTGGTTTAAAGCATTAGCAATCAGGTCAAGGAAGAGAAGATTGCTACTAATCATGGATTAGATATCGAGATATATTGCTAATATATCGACAGCATATTTGTATCAAAGATCGGACGATATCGATAGTGCCATGTATGTTGTTTGCCAGGATTTGAGTTGATATTTCGCAAGATATCACCAATATATTGAGATACTAACAGGTATCCGCCAAAACTTATATTTTTGAATGCAACTTTCCACCATATTGACCAATATCGTTGATATTGATCTTCTATCTCTCCACGTCGTGCTATTGTTGTCTGCAACTTTTCTTGACTTTAGAGAAGGCTTCCCTAAGGTGATTTTCATCAATTTAATACATTTAGAGGTGGATCTCTTAGGGGTTTTCTATATTATGTGATTTTTTTCTAGTGTAAGCTATGATTTTGTATTTGTTGAAATCTTGGGGAACAATTTTTAGAGTATTTTATGTATTATATTTAGTCTAGAACTCTATTGACTCCTTTTAAACATCGTAATATAAAATCGTAAATGTTCGATTCCTCCTGGATCTTTTTCTACTTCATCATCATCACGAAGTAACCAAGCTCTTTCATTTTCCAATTGTGCCACCGGTGATACCATCTCCATTGCATGCGTTGCTTATCCTCGCACGTGATTGATTACACAACTATTTACTTATGCACAACATGGGATAATTATTATGAGTATATAGAGTTGGTGATTTGAGACAAGCAACAACAAAGGGAAACTATCTCTTGGTTTTGATCATCTTTTGGTAAACTTTACTTTGTTATTAAGGTGCATATCTTCTTCTTTTTAGAACATGTGGTTATTTATTATTGTGATGGATATACTCTATATATTGTGATTGGACAAACTTCATTATCTGCTTTTTGATATCTCTAAACAGTCAACACTCCGTTGGCTATTATGTATACGATATTTTATATGTGCGATTTGATGCATATAAATGTGTTAAATACACCTATATTTTTTTTATAAGAGTGAATTTGAATGGTAGTTATTGTTTTAAGAAATAATTTATTAATTCACAAGAAAATTGTTATTTAGCTATTTATTACATTTCTAATGTGGGAAAAGCGTCGTTGTAGTGATTTATTATATGTCCACCGATATCATCGATATATCCTGATAAAAATGGTGTCACGAAATCTCAAGCTCGATGAGCTAGACTTGAACTCATCTTGATATGAGCTCGTAAGACAAGCTCTAAAAGCTATTGAGTACGAGTTCGAGTCAGATAAATGACTAGTTAAGGCTATAGAGTCGAGTTCGAGTTGAGTACAGCTCAACTCACGAACTCGGCTTGATAACTAGATTTGATTTTATTAGCTTATATATATCCCTTTCCATATGGACATACATGATGTATGAATGAGGAGAAAATGGTACGACATGAGCATCTTATTTGGAGTTATGTGATGTTTACATGTATTGGTATTATATGTCAAACTTTTTTAGTTCTTATTGAATGCACATAAACAGATACATTTATATATACGGTTAAAAAAATTCAAATATTGTTATTACTAATGAGATTCCTAATTAGTTCAATTGCTTCTTTAAAGAAAGTTCACAAAGAATATAAAATCAACGTAAAAAGGTTCGTTAAGAGGCTCGTGTGCCAACTCGAACAACAAGTTTGAGTTCAAGTCAACATTCTTGGATTCGAAACTTATCGAGTATGAGCTCGAGTCCGGGTTTGGCTATCGTGTTTGAATCTGAGTTTGGGATGGCTTGTTCAACTCGATAGACACCCCTACTGATATACTATCAATATATCTATTCCCAAACTTACCGATACAATATCAATATTGATATTTCAAACCTTGCTACTAATCCAACACTTAAAGCAAGGAAGAAAGGCATTTCTTACATGTCCTGGTTGATATATAATGGTAGTCGTATCATACCTTTCATGAATGTTGTTTTGATTAATCCAACAAGGTTGACCATAGAGTACTAGCTAGGAGTTAATGTAAGATGACTTTTTGACCAAGTAATACTAATTGATGAGTTTAACCATGCATCGCTCAGTCTGACTTTTTTAAGGTAGAGGATTCTAAATGGGGAATACAAACATGAGAAACCAAAGGAAACTTGAACGCACACCAGTCAAGCAGGATGAATGCACGGAGATGCATGAGGTGTGAAGAGTGAATGCACGCCATGTTGCATGAGGGAGAATAAAAAAGGCTAAAGATGGAAAATGAAGTGAAGAGGGAGAAAAAGGAAACCAAGGAAGAAGAATAAAAGCCAATGATCGTACAAGATTTTATGTAACTCACTCTAATATTTACTATAAATGTAGGGGTGGCAGAGATAGGGAGATAATCACAACTATGAGGTATATTCTTTTCTCCAAAATATACAATCAAAGGATGCATAAATATCTTGAATTTTTTTACAATAAACAATTGATAAAAACTCAACCAAATTTAAAAAAAGACCAACATCACGATACTTACCTCTACCCATTAAAAAATCTTTAGTGAAGAAAAGTGAGGTATTTTCTCTCCTATTCAAGAATATATAATACATCCAACTTGAGGGAGAGAACCGAGAGTTAAAAAGTCAAGCCCTTCTCTTACCACCTTGGCTTCAGTACCTCACTCACCTTAAACATTCCAGTGAAGTAAGTTATCATGCCTCTTACCTTCCTAGAATGCGCATAATTTGTTTGCTAAGATTTCTTTCTCCTTTATGGAAGGGCTATCATCTTAAAAAAGTATATTGGACTTATAAAGACTCATAACATGAGCAAATTAGACTACCAAAGGACCTGATGCAGGTCCCTTCTTTCACCAAAGTCATATTTGTTTATGTTGTTTGTTCCTTGTTCTCATTCTAATCATCAGCTTACCTTGTTATATCTGTCCTCTGCACAATGCAGATAAGTTGGTGGTCTCGCACCTCGGGCCTCGCACCTCGGGCCTCTACACAATGTCAAAAGTAGTCAGAAGAGAGATTGGTGTGCTTTGACTCTCAATCTTTCTTGGAAAAGCAGCCTGAAGCTTTAGTGATCAGGCCAGGGAAGAGAAGACTCCTCATCCACCACTTAAAGCAAGGAAGAAAGGCATTGCTTACATGTCCTAGTTGCTACATAAAGGTAGTGTTCTCTTACCTTTCACGAATGTTGTATTGAATCTGTTGATAAATCCAACAAGGTTGACCACAGAGCATTAAGAAATAAAGTAAAATGATTTTTTCGACCAAATAATACGAATTGATGAGTTTAATCATGCACTGCTCAGTCTCAGACTTTTTATGCGTTAGGGGATTTTAAATGGTCCTTCTATGACTGCTAAAATTTATTTGTTACTTTGGGTCGTTTCTCCTTAGAGCAGGGTGGCTTCATGAAATTGACCATGCGAATTGAAGGAATTGATACTTTAAACATCACATTCTACAGCTCAATACAAAGCAAAGCATAACAAATGGATGACCAGTAGCCTTTAATGGCCATCCTTTGGCTTTAAAAAGTGGAAGGAAAGAAAAGCGTGGCATTCATTACCACTGACAAATATCATAAGGAATATGCCAAAATTTAAAGGTTTACAGAGCATACTATCTGCAGGTTCTGTGGACAGCAGGTTCGCTACATGAGCAGCAGTAGCATCTAAACCTTCCACATCATCAGGACCATCTTCTGAAAGATCTCGAACATCAAACCCTGTTGAGATGAGGAATGTAAATCTTGCTTGGAGACATGACAGTTTCTTGCAATGCCAATTTCTGATTGTCTAGATGAGGCAAAAGATTAAGACCAAACATAAGAGGCACCGAACTAGTCCAAAGTAAGCTTACATGCGGTGCAAGGAAATCCACCAAATATCGCCACATGCCTAGTGGGAGCTGTAGGGCATATCCATTTTATCTGCATACAGCCTCCCAAATTTATTAGGATTGCAATTACGATGTAACTAGATGACAAACAAGTGTTACAAACCAACAGAAGAATTCCACAAAAGCGTACATTAGGAAGAGGAAGAGTTTCCAACAACTGGGACCAACTGCAGAGGAATAACAGACAATGCGAAATCAGAAGCGGTAGTCTTTCTTGCGAAACTAAAGGGCATACAAATTTAGAGGCATCCAATGTTATTATAAGGTAATATATTGTGAGATTCAAACTAGATGGTTGTCAGCATTCACAATCCATGTTGCTCATCGGAAAGATTTATCTGTAAAGATCTTATCAGATTAATTGTGATTTACGAAAAAAGACAAGGCATTACAACCACTCCCTCCAATATATATGTGTTCATTATACCCATCGCTGACTCATCTAGGTATGGGACATCAAAACGGGATTTACCATACAACAAGATGGTTGAAGAATCAATTTCTCCGAAGCTAGGTAAAATTAAATATATTTATCATTTCTGGAGAGTAAAAGCAGTCAAGCCAAAGAATACGTGAGATTTGGTCTGATACTGATGTCAAGCCAAAGAATACGTGAGATTTGGTCTGATACTTAAAAGATAATCAAAATTCTCATTTCTACACACAGATACTGAATTCATTTCTGAAAATTTGAAAATAGCGTAATCCAAACAAGGTGGAAGGTTCAGCCAGCTGAGACCTTCCATGCCCACTAGAGTAATCGACCATGTTGGAAATCCAACATTACTCCAAAACAAAACTGGAACTTGGCGGAGTTTACCGTGTTAGAGTTAATGGGTTATTTCTCTTTATAGTTATTGAGAATTGTACCTCTTTTGGGGTATCTATGTAATTTTCTCTTTTTGTCTCTCTAAAGTTTCACGCTAAATAAGAAATCCTAGACCTATTGAATAAGACCTGTCATTCATTCTCAAACTTTTTTCTACAAGGTATCAGAGCAACGGTCCTAAACCGGGTTCATACCAACCCGTCCACTGCCACCGCCAACTTCTCTTCTCCGAGATCTCTCCTTGTGCACCTTCCTTCAACCTCGTGAGGCTCCTGTGTGAGGTCTCTCCAGCACATACCCGACCTTGGGCTGCCACCATCTATAGGCGCAGCCAGCCCTATCGTGCGCCGACGATAGCCCAACCAGGGGCCAACACGTGATTTTGGGCACCTCTACCCCAACCTGTGGCGCTGCCAACCCATCCAGGGGCCCTGTGCACGGCTCCGGGCCTTAGCAGTGCCGCTGCTAGCCATCTAGGGCTGCAGCAGTCCATCGCAGGCCACAGCCCAGGGCTTCTATCTGTCGCATGGCTTTCAAGTGCCACCAGCACCTACAGCAGCTGATTCCAGGGCAATTTCAACCCTTGCTTGTTGTTGCTAGGGCGATTCCAGCTCTCCTTTGCTACTGCCAGAACGATTTCAGCCCCTCCCGAGCATTGAAATTTTTGCTCTAATCACCTACATTTTTTTTAAGTCTGAAAGGTAGGGGGAAACACTCGGTGGTGTCCGCCCCATCAAAAATTATTCCAAAATAAAAAAAGAGAAAACAAGGATGAAAACACAACACGCACCGGCCTCACAAGATCACTACAACAACCAGTCCTCTACCATGCGTTTGGCGAACACCCCCACGTTCTCCTTATAAAATCTTTGACCCGAGAACAGCAAGTCATTCCTTCCTCGCCAGACCGCCCAAAGGATAGCCATGGGATAAAGCCGCTCCCTCCTTAGTCTAGTCATACTTGCGTGGATCGAATTCCAGAAGGCCTGAAAGTCGTCGATGCGGCACCAAGCTAAGGCAACCTCCTGCCAAATCTGAGAGACCAAGGGGCAAGAGAAAAAGAGATGATCCACAGATTCAATCGCAGCATTACAAATTAGGCACCTGTCTGAAATGACGCCAAGGAGCCTGGCGCACCGATCTCGCGTCATCAGTCTCTTCCTCCTGAGTAACCACGGGAAGAACCCAATTCTCTCAGGGAGCCTGAGAGCCCAAATAGTTGCACAGTCCCTGATCAGCAGCTCCGAGTTAGCCGGCGGCGGCCTGGAGATGGCCCCATAGGCTCTTCTAACCGAGAAAGGCCCCTCCCTCCAGCACCAATGATCCCTTCCCCCGCAAGGAGGTCCCACCTCCCTCACGACGTCAAGCAGGGCCAAGAATTCTTCAAATCTCTGATCGGAGAGATTAGCGGAGAAGGTTGGGCACCAGATTCCATTAGCCCAGCACTCCGCCACCGAGCAAAGTTTCTCCTCCGCCAGGGCATACAAACGGGGGAAATGAGAGCAAAGAGCCCCCACCCCCGACCAATCATCCGCCAAAAAAGAGAAGACCCCCCCCAAGGATCGGCCTAAAGAGGGCCAAGTTCTTCACAAAGGACTTCACCACGCCCCGCCAGAAGGGGGTCATGGCGGCGAGATTGTCGGACTGTGAAGGCGACGCCCCCCTCACGTCATAGATCTTACGAACCACCGTGCAAATGAGATCATCCCCCGACCCCCATACCCTGCTAGCCCACTTAAGCAAAAGCGCTTCATTCATCTGCTTGAGCGCCTTCAACCCCAGCCCCCCATGGTTCTTTCTGTGTGTGATATCTTCCCACCCCACCAGATGGATCCCTCCACGTCCATTCACATGGCTTCCCCACAAAAAGGTGTGCATCCGCTTCTCCAACCTCGCCCGAATCCCCTTAGGCATCTTGCGGTTGGAAAGAAAATAGATGGGGATGGAAGAGAGGACGGCCTCCAACAGGACCAATCTACCCCCCCTTCGAAAGTACAGCGGCCTTCCATCCCGCCAACCTCAACTCTACCTTCTCCACCACCCTCAACCATTCACGCATCCTTGTTCTCCCCAGAGCCAAAGGCGTGCCCAGGTAATCAATAGGCAAAGAAGCGCGGCCTGAACCCAAGACCACCGCCAGCCCATTCGCCAATTGCTCCGCACGGCCGAAAGGGATGAACACAGATTTGCTGTCATTCTTAAATAAATCGGACAACTCAGCGAAAATCTCTAAAGCCATGCCATTGGCCTCCTCAACATCTCCTTCAATGAGGAAAAGGGTATCGTCAGCGTATTGGATGATCGGAACCAGCACCCCCTCCCTCGAGTAGCCACCAGAGAAGCCACGGCTGACAACATGAGACGTCATATCGGAGAGAACATCGGCCGCAAGGATGAAGAGCATGGGCGCAAGGGGGCACCCCTGACGCACCCCTTACGAGGTTGGATCCAACCCCCCTCAGGCCTACCATTGATCATGACCAAAAACGAAGCCGTGGTGACACATCGCCTCATCCAAGAAATCCATTTGTCCGGGAAACCCTTCCTCCACAGCACCGACCACAGAAATCTCCAGTCGAGGCTATCGTACACCTTTGCAAAATCCACCTTCCAAAGGACACCGCTCGTGTCCCTCCTCCGCCAGTCCGCGATGATTTCAGAAGCGAGAGTAATGAAGTCGGATATCTGTCGTCCGAGAATGAAGGCAGACTGGACTGGCGATACAAGGTTCCCAAGAACGATCGTCAGTCTAGCGGCAAAGACCTTTGCCGTGATCAAGTAAAGGGCATTAGATATAGCGATAGGACGAAAGTCCCCGATGGATGTCGGCGCCAAAGACTTGGGCAGCAACACGATGAGCGAGCGTTGATACCATCAAAACCCATATTCCCCTGACAGAACTCCAAGACCACCTCAAGCACCTCCTGACCAACGAGGTCCCAAAAGTCTAATCACCTACATGTGTAATTGAACGGATAACTCTGCTTCTTGAACTATCTATCGGATCACGACGGCATCAATTCCTAACTGAGATCAAATCTTTAGTATACTACGTCTACTATGATGGTAAAAAGAACTTCTATGAAACTCAAGGACGCAAAGAATTAGGTGCTCTGGTCTCGGGCCTTCAAGGTGTTCTTCGGTATTCAAGGGACTTCTATCACTCATCTGATAAAGGTTCTGCATATCTCTATTCCCATGGAGACTATTGCTACCACGCATCTAGCTACTACCTCAGATACTGTTGAAGAAAAGAATAGAATCAATCCATTATTGAGACCCAACGATTCTCTAATATATGAGAAAAGCCATGGGTAAATTATACGTAAGGTACACGAAAGAAATAGAAATAAGAAATAAATATAAAGAGCTATAAATATCCCAACACTCCCCCTCAAGCTGGAGCATATATGTCTATCAAGCTCAGCTTGGAACATCATATCTGAAGAGGGTCTCTAGCAAGGGCCTTGGTGAAAATATCAGCAGTCTGATCTCCAATAGAAACATGGGAAGTGGATATGAGACCCTTCTAGATCATGTCTCTGTTATAGTGACAATCGGCCTCTATATGCTTGGTCCATTCATGAAATGAAGGATTATTGGCAATAAAAAGATATGCTTGATTGGCACATAAAAGCTGCATGGGAAGAGGAACCTCAACAGCAAGATCAGTCAAGACCGATCTCACCCACATCATCTCTGTGTTCCCCTGTGCCATGGCCATGTACTCAGATTCTGCACTGGATCTAGCAACCACTGTCTGCTTCTTACTTTTCAATGACACGAGAGAGCTCCCAACAAAAATAGCAAAGCCAGAAGTGGACTTCCTGTCTTTAGGGCATCCTGCATAATCTGCATCTGCACAAGTTGTCACCTCAAGAGATGTACCTCTGCTGAATATAAGACCAGTACCAGGTGCATTCTTCAAATATCTCAAAATCATATAGACCGCATCAATATGAACCTTCCTGGGTTGCTCCATGAGCTGGCTCACCTTGCTCAAAGCAAAGGATATGTCTTTCCTGGTGATGGAAGCATATAGGAGCTTCCCAACAAGCTCCATGTGTCTCTTATTATCTACCTCCTCTGTGCCATCATCATATAATCTCATGCTTTGATCTATAAGGGTAGTAGCAGGCTTGCACCATGTCATACCTATCTCTAGGAGAAGATCAGCCACAAATGTCCTCTGGTTCATCACAAGACCACGCTGGTTCCTGACGATTTCTAATCCAAGGAAGTATCGAAGATTTCCAAGGTCCTTGGTCACATACTGCTGACCTAGGATGTCCTTGGCCTCCTGAATGCCCTACTCATCATCACCCGTAACAATAATATCATCAACATAGATAAGAATAGCAACAGTACCTCTCCGTGTCCGTTGAACAAAAAGCGAGTGATCCACAGTGGACCAAGCAAACCCTGGTACTTTATCAATTCTGAAAGCTTCTGGTACCAAGCTCTCGGACTCTGTTTCAGGCCGTAAATCGCCTTATGGAGCCTACACACCTTCTGAGACTCCCCCTTAACAATAAATCATGGTGGTTGTTGCATATAAACCTCCTCCTATAGATCTCCATATAGAACTGCATTCTTCACATCAAGTTGATAAAGACGCCAATCCTGTGAGACAACAATTGATAGAAGAATACACAATGTTGAATGTATGGTCACTGGAGAGAATGTATCTTAATAGTCCACCTCATAAGTTTGGGTGAACCCATGTGCTACAAGCCTTGCCTTGTAGCAATCCACACTGTTATCTGCACACTGCTTCACCGTAAAGATCCATTTACACCCCACAACAAAGGCACCTGGAGGAGAAGAAACAACACTCCATGTACCACGAGATTGCAAAGCGATCATCTCCTCCTCCATGGTAAGTCGCCAACTGCCATCCTGTATGGCCTCCTGATATGTTCGTGGGATACTAACAGCTGAGAGTCCCATAACAAACCTCATGTACTCCTCTGAAAGATGGTCCAAGAAAACATGTACAGCTAGAGGATAAGTGGCATAGTTACGACGCGGCTTCCTCAAGGCAATAGGCACATCGAGGTCATCAGCCTCTCTGTTCTCTGGTATCAGCTCCCCATGTATAGTATCATGTGGAACAAGCATATCATAAGTGCCATTAGTAGAAACAATGTGTTCATTACATACTTGAGGCATGTTGGATGACGGGGAAGGCGCATGAGTAAAGGGGCGAGTAGAGGATCTGCAAACGTAAAATTGTTGTAGGAACTGTGTCAGGGCAGACAGAGGTGGAGGAGGTGACTGAGACTCAACATGGAGAGTTGTTGGTGGAGATAACGGAGGTGGTGGAACAAAGACATCCTCGCCAGAGTCAACATTAGACAACCTGTCACATGTAGGAGAAAAATACATAATAGACTCAAAAAATGTGACATCAGCACTCACATAATATTTTCTCCCAAAGGATCAAAGCATCTATACCCTTTTTGGGTACGAGAATAACCAATGAACACACATTTGACAGCTCTAGGAGAGAGCTTGTCACAATCAAAGTAAAATTGTGGACAAATGCCACAGACCCAAAGACCCTTGGAGTAAAGGAGAATAGGTACTTCTCGGGAAACACGATCAAGAAAGGAACCTTTTCTCCAAGGATAGTAGAAGGCATGCAGTTCACCAAGTAACATGCAGTGAGAACCGCATCACCCCAGAACGAATGAGGAGCTCGACTCCGAATCAAAAGAGTCACCGTGACATCCAGAAGATGACGGTGTTTGCGTTCAGCAACACCATTCTGTTGCGAAGTGTAAGCACACGAAGTCTGATGAACAATGCCAAGAGATCTAAGAAATTCAGACAATTGTAAAGTAGAAAACTCCAAGGCATTGTCAGTGCGAATAAACTTCACATTAGCAGAAGAAATATTCTTAAATCTCAATAAGAAATGTTTTAATAATAGGACCAGCTTCAGACTTATTTTTAACAGGAAAAACCAAGATAATCTAGAGAAATCGTCCACAACAATCATACAGAAGCGATGTCCCTGATGATCGGGAACACGACTAGGACCCCAGATATCTAAATAAACCACCTCAAATAATTGACTACTATGACGACTTTGACGACTCGGAAAAGAAGAACAATGGTGCTTCCCAAGCTGGCATGCCTCACACTCCAAGGTAGTACGAGTAGAGATCTGAGGAAGAACATGACACAGCTTCTGCAGAGGAAGATGTCCAAAGCGAAGAAGTCACATGAAAGGAGAAACAGATCCAAACGGAATAGTAGCAGTACCAGCACACAGAGGTTGGACCAATCTGTACAGGCCTCTGTTCACAACTACATCCAATCACCCTGCCCGTGAGTATGTCTTGAAATACAAGAGAAGAGGAATCAAAAATGGCACGACAATGTAAATCTTTTGTACTTTGACTAATAAACAAAAGATTCATCTGAAATGTTGGAGCATGTAAGACATTCTGCAGGTGCATCGATGGGGCTAGAACAATCTCCCCATGACCAATAATGGGTAGATGAACTCCATTGGCAATCACCGCTGATCTACCAGGAGGGATAGATATCTAAAAAGTAAATTGAGCCCGATCTCCACACATATGATGAGAATCTATGGAGTCCATGATCCAATCAGTCAAATCTGAAATGCTACAATTGGTAAGGGCATAGGCAATACCTGATGAACTCGTAAAGGCTCTGACAGCAGTTGTAACATCTAAAGAACTTGTTACTAGGGCTGGTGATGTAGTCATCATCCCTCTCAATCGCGAGATAATATCATCAAGCCTTGCATCATGAGAAGGAGATGGAGTAATCTCCGTCTGCTCAGCTACATGGGCAAACGATGGATACCCATGCTTCAGATAGCATGTCTCCTCAGAATGTTCTGGACGGTGGAAATGTGTGCATGGGCCACACTGACGTCCTCCTCCTCAAACACGAGGTTCGCGACCGCGAAACTGTGAAGTATCCCCTTAGCCACGAGAAGCTGCCAACGTAGAGGGAGTTTGGACCAGGGTAGTAGACGAAGTAGTAATCCTGCTCGGCCTCTTATAGACCTCCTCAAACAGAGGTATCATCTGATGCAAATATTCTATCCCTTTACTTGAAAGGATTCCATAGCATAATATATCCTCCAACTGGCCCTTTTGATAAATAATTTTGGGAGGAGGATTCTTTTTGCAATTTTCCCAAATCATATCCCTTGTTCCAAGGGATTCGATTGAGGGAACCAACCCTATGTTTTCTATCAAAGGGAGGCGACGGCGCACAGGTGGAAGACCTTGGTGGTGACGCGCTGCTGGGGCAACGCGATGGCGGCTTGCGATCGACGCGCGGGCGACTGGCCGTGTTGAAAAGGCTGGGGATCGTGAGGTCGGGGTTAGCGTGGGTGCAAGAGCTTCGGGGAAAGGGGGCGGCAACGATGGGGTTTGGGGGGTGGGAGGGGTTTGCGGCGATGTTGTGGCTGTTTGGAGAGTTGGGGGGTTGGTGGATGGCGTGAGGGATGGGAGGGGAGACGGGATTGGAGAGGGGGAAGGGCAGGACAGGGGCGCAGGATGTGGCGGTGTTGGCTTGGCCACCGAGGGCGCGGGAAGGACGAGGAGAGGCTGTAGGAGGATTGGGCTGCTTTCTAGGGGTGCGAGGGTGGCAGTGGGAGGGGGTGCGAGGGCTGGGGGAGGCGCCGCAGGGGGCGCAGGGGTGGGTGGTGGTGCAGGGGTATGGTGGAGGGATTGTTTTGGGGCGGATTTTGCTGGAGTTGCATTCGGAAATGGTGTTTGCAGGTCGGAATGTACCTGAACAGCGAGCAGGTCGATAGTTTTACCTCCTGAAATGAGCTGGACAACGAGCATATTGTTGAAGACGGCGCAATTTTCTTGGCTCTCTTCATCAGGAACTTGGACGGAAGTTTCACCGACCCTTTTGGCAGCGATTTCTTCTATTTGTCACATCAATGCCTCAATATTCCGCGGTTCTTGTTTCCGTGACACCAAAGCTTGCATATTGGCACAAACTTGGAGCATATTCGATAGTGCTTGTCTAACCTCAGCACGCCATGCACGGTCGTTGGAGCGAGATCCTTTGGACTTTCTGTGTGAACGACAGGACGGATCGCCAGATCGGGAGGACGATCTAGATGCCATGCTCTAATACCAATTGATGCAAATAGAAGTTTGCGCGGCGATGAAAAATAAATTTTGATTGTGGATTTTTGGTAGGGAAGAAAATGGAGGGGTTGAGAGGAGAAAACTCATCGGAGAACGAGGGATCTTGGAGAAGAGAAGCGCGAAGATCACGTGAGGGAGAGAGGGGCGAGAGAGAGAGATAAAAAATCTCAATTTTAATTGTAATATGACCTCTCGAAAACAATAGACTACCACCCCTTTATATAAGAGGGATGGGATTACAAAGATAGAAATAAAATTCAAATTGACTCTAATTGATTTGAATTAAAATTCATATCTTCCTTATCCTAATTTGACTAATTCAAAATTCAAATTTAAAACTGACTAACTAATTTGAGATCATATGCGATCTCGATTACAAGACCAACAAAGCTTTTTTCCCACTGGTCGGCTACATGGATTCTTCGCCTCAATTCAGATCTATCTTGGGTCAATCCCGGGCTTATATCCACAAAACAAAGATCCCTTTGTATGGTCTCTTTCCAACACTTCTTGGGCCGTCCTCGCCCTCTCTTAACCGGCTCAACATCCCAACACTCACATCTCCTAACTGGTGCATCAGCTGATCTTCTTTGCAAATGACCAAACCATCTTAAGCAGTTTTCTCGCATCTTATCCTCGATCGGAGCAACACCAATTTTCTTTCTGATTGCATCATTCCGAATCCGATCTTTACGTGTGTGTCCACACATCCACCTTAGTATTTTCACTTCTGCTATAGCCATTCTCTGCATATGTCTATGGTTCACAGGCCAACATTCAGATCCATAAAGCATAGCAGGTCTCACGGCTGCTTTGTAAAACTTTCCTTTAACTTTTAAAGGAATTTTCTTATCACATAGAACAGCAGAGGCTCCTCTACACTTTGGCCAGCCTGCATTTGTTTTATTAGTAACATCTCCATCAATTTCCCCATCATGTTGCAAAATAGATCCCAGATATCTAAAAGAATCTCTCTTCTGAATGTAATCATCACCAATCTTCACCTTAATTCCTTCACTATTGCTTCCATCAAAGGTGCACTCCATGTATTCTGTCTTAGCCCTACTTATACGAAATCCTTTACTCTCCAACTCATGTCTCCAGACCTCGAGCTTCTCATTTACTCCATCTCTAGTCTTATCAATCAACACAATATCATCAGCAAATCACATACACTAAGGTAACTCATCCTAAATGTGACTTGTCAACTCGTCCATAATCAAAATAAAAAGAAATGGACTCAAAGTTGAACCTTGATGTAAACCAATGTTGATGTCAAAATAGCCAGTCTTCCCAGACGGCGTCCTTACATAAGATAAAGCGCTATCATACATGTCCTTTATGAGGTTAATGTATAGGACAGGCACTTGTCTCTTCTCCAAAACTCTCCACAATATATCTCGTAGGACAGAGTCATAAGCCTTCTCCAAATCAATAAAGATCATATAGAGGTTCTTCCTTTTAGCTCTATAAATCTACATTGTTCTCCTCAGCAAATGGATGGTTTCTATAGTTGAGCGACCTGGCATGAATCCGAATTGGTTTTCTTTGACGTTGGAAACTTGCCTCAACCTTCTCTCGATCACACGTTCCCAAATTTTCATAGTGTGACTCATCAGCTTGATACCTCTATATGTCTCCTTTATTTTTATAAAGAGGCACCACGATACTCCTCCAATCTTCAGCATTTTCTTGCTTCGCCAAATAACATTGAATAGATTCGTAAGCCAAGTCAAACCGCGCTCACCTAAAACTTTCCATACTTCTACAAGGATGTCATCTGGTCCTACACCTTTCCCATGTCTCATAACCTTCAAAGCCTCCTCTACTTCCTTTCTTTGTATCTGTCTATAGCTTGCACGATTCAAGTAACTTTCACTACTAGCTAGATCACCCAAAGTGATCTCTCTATTTCCTTCACTACATGCGATCTCGATTATTTAAATAAAAATTGCATCGACTCGAATAAACGTAAATAAAATTACTCTAATTAACGGATAAAAATAGGAAAATGAGACCATGTTTGTTGACTTCGTGCTGCATCATCATCTCTCTTGTAAGTAGTTGAGCACGTGTTGCATCATACTCTGAGTCAAGGAATGACAGAAAGACTCCTGTCATAGCGGCATTCTTGTATACCTGATGTTGCTCAGTGCTGGTAGTAATGGACATAAAACTATAAAGATGCTCAAACATGCCTCGTAGATGCGAGTAGTGGGCATGAAGGGGCCGACCATTCTGCTTGGTCGAGAAAATGTCATACTGCAACTGAAGTATCTTACTCTCATTCTTCACTTGTCCATATGTGTCAGCTAGGATATCCCACATAGCCTTGGTTGTGGGTTGAATGACGATGTCGTTGGCAATCTCTGTGGTGAGCATCCCGGAGAGCCAAATCTGTACATATGCATCATCTTACTTCCATAAAGCATTAGCCCCGGTTTTGTCCGTCGGCTCTAAATTAGTCAAAATGTGCTCCTTATTATGGCACTACATAAGGGTGCGAAACAGCATGGACCACAACTCGTAGTTGGTCCCATCCATCTTCACGATAGGAGCCGGGCCCTTGAAGGCATCGGACGACCAAAAAACGCCACCCTTGTTCTCTGACATGATGAAATAATCGTCAAAACTCTAGACCGAAACTGGGGAGCAGACCTCTTTGAGAAAGTCTACACAATCATATGAAGAATGGTTGTATGTGTAGTATCATACAACCATCCTCTTCAATCCTTGTTTAAGTTTACGACCGAAAACGTGATTTATATGTCGGAAATCACGTTTTCAATCAGAATCAGACCTTACAGGCCTGCAAAAAGGGGCCTGAACGTCAGCCCCAGAGCAACAGCGGGCCGAAAGGAAGCGGTTGCCGACGGCTGGGATGGTCGGCTTAGGTGGCTAGCGGTGCCCGCTGGGGCGGCAAGGGCCACTGGACGGTCGGAAGGGGCTTGCTGGGCGGTACGGGCGACCGCTGGCAATGCAGGCCGGTGGCGACTGTGCAGGCCGACGACGGTTGTGGGGGCCGACGGCAGTAGACTGGTAGGGGGAGGGGGGAGAGGGTGTAGGGTTTTGGTGGGATATGGAACCCCGGTCTAGGATCGTTGCTCCGATACCATGTTGGAGAAAAGAATAGAATCGATCCGTTACTGAGACCATAGGGCTCTCATATATAGGAGAAAAGCCTTGGGTAAATTACACGAGAGGTACACGAAAGAAATAGAAATAAGAAATAAATATAAAGAGCTATAAATATCTCAACAGATACTATAGCCAACTTTGTTTCAATCTCGACATCAGCCGGGATCATTGACTCATGTGTATCTACCTACTTGACTAGAGAAAGCGGTTTTATGATCTCTTCTCAACCCTCTTCTACTTTGAAGTCGGTTCTGTTGGTTAACGGTTCTCATTCTCTGGTTACCATTGTTGGGACTATAAAGTTCTCTAAGCTCAAGCTTTATGACGTTTACTGCAAACTTGATTTTCCTCTGTGCTTATTGTCAGTTCATAAGCTATGTGTTGAATTGAACAGTTGTGTGATTTTTAATGATTTTTACTGCTATTTTCATGACATCCAAAAGATGCAGGTTTTTGGCGGGGAATGAGAAGAACAACCTTTACTATCTTGATATCTCCGCTTACTCAACCTTTGTGAGTGACTCTATGACCCGTTCCTATGGTATTTACGGCTCCGTCACCCCTCTGGTAATGCTCTTTCTCAGATATTTCCTGAGTTGTCACTGAAACTATTTAAGTGTGAAGCCTGCCAATTCGACAAACATAATCACACTTCCTTTCCACCTAGGACTGAGAAATGTCGATCATCACCGTTTTCTTCAGTCCATCGTGATATTTGGGGGGTCATGTTCTATTTGTACTATTACCGATCACATATACTTTGTTATCTTTATAGTTGATTACAACAGATCTTCTTAGATCTAATCGAACGGTCAGAAATTAATAAACATTGTCAAGACATTCTTTCGGTTAATTAAAACATCTTTCTCTTCTTGAATTCAGACTAAACAAACTGACAATGCTCTTAAATTTACCCAACATGACTTGGTGTGAGTTTGCCCAACAGGACTTGGTGTTTTTCTTTGCCTCTCAGTGAACCCTTCATCAAACATCATGTATGTATACCTCTCGGCAGAATAGAGTAGCAAAGACGAAAATTCGTCATCTTCTTGACATGGTCCGCACATTACTTACTCACATGAAGTGCCCATGAGCTACTGATGGGACGACATTCTCACTGCTACTTATCTCATCAATAGGGTCATGTCCTCTGTCCTAAAAGGGATAACTCATTTCTCTCTCTCTCTTATATCCAAATAAGACACCCTTTACGCTCCCACTAAAAATTTTTAGTTGCGATGTATTTGTTCATAATTTTCGGACCTCGGATAAATTATTTCCTCGTACTATCAAGTGTATTTTCCTTAGTACATGTGTTATGACCCTAATGGTTACCTTTACTACATTTCTACTGCGTCACTTTCTTTAAACAGACCAGCTACTTTACTCAGTCTATCAGTGGAATACCTTTGGAGTTCATGTCACTACCCGTTGTCTACAAAAGGAAACACACTAGCCATTCTGACTTTGTACCATCACATGTCCTTATCTACGGTATGATGTGCCATCTTGAAGTGTCCCCACCACTGCAGCTCTAGATGCTCCATCAGAACTCCCTATAACTCTGTGACGAGCCAAAAGGAAATGTATTATACATCACATGTCACATTTTGCAATGTTAGTCTATCGAGTTGTGACAGGCAATGTACATATGCTTTAATTGGCTATTTCTATTCCTCGAGATCATCATAGCGCATTGCAGGATCATGGTTGAAAAACAACCATGGATGAGGAGATGGATGCACTCACATCTAGGGATACATGGGATCTTGTGCCATGTCCCCCTAGTGTCAAGCATGATACTTGCAGACATGATTTCATGACCAAAGGGTCACCCGATGGTTCTATTGACGAATTTAAAGGCCAAGCTTATAGCAAAGAGCATCACTCAGATCTATGACGTGGATTATTTTGAGACTTTTTCTCCAGTGGCCAAGATGGGATCTATCCGACGTATTGATTATCACAACGGAAGTATTGATTAGATACTTTTACAGCTGTTGGACTACATGGATGCAAACTATCTTGCATCCCTGCAAAACTGCAAAAATAGTTTACATCCACTGATCCTGAGTTTGAGAACACTACATGATATA
Source organism: Ottelia alismoides (assembly GCA_037367405.1). Taxonomy (NCBI): domain Eukaryota; kingdom Viridiplantae; phylum Streptophyta; class Magnoliopsida; order Alismatales; family Hydrocharitaceae; genus Ottelia; species Ottelia alismoides. Next base: position 23,741 of record JAZKJV010004995.1, read on the forward strand.
GAAGCCTAGTGGGCAAATTGCTTTACCTTAAAGTCACTAGGCCAGGTATATCGTATGTTATGAGCAGAGCAAACCAGCACATGGAGAGATCTCTTTATAGTCATTTTTTTAGCCAACTCTTTATAGTCATTAGCAAAATGTTCGTTCGATTCTTTGATATTTGAAGGAATCTTCAAGGCAAGGCCTCTTCTATGGGGTCAATGGTCATATTGATGTCATTGATTGTGCCGATTCAGATTATACCACTTCACCTGAGGACCGATGATCTACTACATGATATACTATGTTTGTTGGTGGCAACGTTGTTATATGGCGTAGAAAGAAGCAGACAATGGTTTCTAGATCAAGTACAGAGACAAAATATGTGGCGATGACCCAAGCCCTTGTGAGATTACCTAACTTGCCTCTTCTCTACAGTAGCTTGGACTTCATACTACTACTCATGTCCCATTATTTTGTGACCACAAGTCTTCTACCTACATTACCATCGATCCAATTTTTCATGAGCGAATTAAATACATTGAAGTTGATTGTCATTTCATTCGAGATGCAGTGCGGGGAGGAAATATTACTACTCATATCTCCACAGATCTTCAGCTTGCACATATATTCACGAAGGCACTACTGAAGAAATATATCTCGTGGATAATTCCCAAGCTGGGCATGATCGATAGATATACTCCAAGTTTAGAGGGAGTGTTAGAGTTAATGGATTATTTTTCTTTATAGTTGTTAACGCATATAGTTGTTTCTGTATCTTTCTGTTATTTTTATTTCCAGTTATATGCTTTGTGTAATTTACTCATAGGCTATTCTCCTATATAAGAGAGCCTAGGGCTTATGGAATAAACAACTTGCTCATTTTTCCCAACATGGTATCAGAGCGACGGTCCTAGACTGGAGTTCTCGAAACCCTAACCCTACCCCACCCGCCGGCCTCTCCTTCTTTCTCTCCCTGATAGGTGCCGCCCTCTCTTCCTTCTCGAAACCCTAACCCTACCCCACCCGCCGGCCTCTCCTTCTTTCTCTCCCTGATAGGTGCTGCCCTCTCTTCCGCCGCACGTGCGCCGGCGCTCCCTTCCTCTGCGCGAGCCTCTGCGTACCTCTCCGATCGGCCGTAGCATCTGCGCGCCTCCTCTGCGCATGCGATCTGCGCGGCTCCTCTACGCGTGCGATCTGCGTGCCTCCTCTGCGCGCTCTCCCATCTCCTGCGCGGGCGTCACCCCGTGATGTAGCGCTACAGCGCTGTAGCATCTCACGCGCAGCCGCACCGACCCAGCGTGCCACCAGTGCACGCTACAGCGCGCTACCAGTGCGTGCATCGCGCACCAGTGCGCCAGTGACCGTGCGCTCTCCCGGTTGAGTTTGCACGTGCGCGTGTGCCTCATGTACGCGTGCGCGTGCTAAGTCCTAAAGCGCACAACATCATCTTCATGGGTTTAGTTGCTTGAGGTCTACACGTGCAACTAAACCCGTCAATGTCATTGTAGACGAAGTTCATCATTGGTCAATCGCTCCAGTCTTCAGTCTCCAGTATATCAGAAAACAAGTCGGATATCCCATCTATTGGCGCCTTTCGTGGTCCAGCGCCTATAGTAAAGATGGATGGTACAAACTATGAACTGTGGGCAATGCAGTTCATGAGCATGATGAAGTCAACAGGCAAGAAGCACATCCTTACCGAACCAGAGTCTGTTGAGAAGACTGGAGCCAATGCCTCTTGGGAGGCTGATGATGCATATGCCAAGGTTTGGCTATCTGGTACGTTGGCAATTGAAATTGCCAATGATATCCTACATCAACCCACAGCTAAGGATATGTGGGACATTCTGGCGGCTACATACTCGCAGGCGAAGAACGAGACAAAGATTATGCAACTTCAGCATGACATATTCACAATAAAGCAGAATGGTCGCCCTCTACATTCTCTCTATACATCACTGAGAGGGATGTTCGAGAAGCTCTACAGCTTCATGCGCCTTACAGCCACGCCAGAACAACAGAAGACATACAGGAACGCGACTATGGTGGGCGTGTTCCTGGCTGCACTCGATCCAGAGTATGAGGCGGCACGATCACAGATTTTGGCCGACTCTACTATTCCTCCCATGGAGGAAGCTTTTCATAGATTGAGTCGGATCACAGTTCCTTCCACGGCTGCGAATCAAAATACTTCAGCCATGGCAGCCAACATGGGTCGCGGATTTCATCATCAGGGCCGTGGACGTGGACCCCGTGGAAGAGGTGGTCGTACTAGGCCAACATGTGCATACTGTCATCGTGTAGGACACAATGAAGACACATGCTATTCGAAGCATGGATTTCCTGCATCTGCACGAGTCGCTGAGCAGATAGAGCCTCCATCTGCTGCGACTTTGGATCAGCGGTTCGACGATCTAGTTGCCCGTCGGAGGGGCATTATCCCCCCATCTGGTCCAGCACCGACTACTGAGAGTCAATCTGATGCTGCTGCCTCTGCCTCTGCGTCGACCAGTGTTTCAGGTAGCATACTTGCATTCACCAGTACTAGATCAGATATATTACCATGGATTATGGACTCGGACGCTATACATCGCCTATGTGGCGACCAGAATTTACTTACAGGATACACTCATATTCCTCCAGGCCGAACAGTGGTAATCGCCAATGGTACACATTCCTCCATCACTGGTCAGGGGGAGATTCGATTGACTTCTTCTATGCAGCTCAAGAATGTGCTACATGCACCTGACTTTTCAATGAATTTATTGTCAATTAGTCAGATTACGAAGGACTTACATTGTCGGGCAATTTTTGATCCATCTTCTCTGATTTTTCAGGACATCCGTACGGGCAACGTGATTGGTCGTGGCTATGAGCAAGGAGGCCTCTACCGCCTGAATCAGACCCCTTTCGCTGGCACCTCATCCATTCCTACTGGACCAGTATCTCCTTTATTGTGGCATCTGCGCCTTGGACATCTACCGCTTCAGAAGTTTCGTCGAGTGTTACCTCATGGTCTTCCTCACACACCTATCCAATGTGAGGCGTGTCAGTTGGGAAAGCATCACAGGTCGACCTTTCCCAGTCGAGTGTTACCTCATGGTCTTCCTCACACACCTATCCAATGTGAGGCGTGTCAGTTGGGAAAGCATCGCAGGTCGACCTTTCCCAGTCGTCCAGGTCGGAGTAGTACCTCCAAGTTCGAGTTATTTCATATTGATGTCTGGGGTCCGAGTCGTGTACCTGATCATCAGGGACAGATTTTATATAGTATTTGTGGATGATTTTTCTCGTGTGTCATGAGTGTTTTTTATGAAAAATAAATCTGAAGCAAGAAATATCATTATCCATTTTCTGAATGAAATTCAAAATGTTTTCTCCACATCTGTGAAGTTTGTGAGAAGTGATAATGCTCTAGAATTGTGTACTAATGTCCATGCCAATTATTACTCCTCAAAAGGGATTGTCCACCAAACATCCTGTGCTCATGCATCTCAACAAAATGGAATTGCTGAAAGGAAACATCGCCACCTTCTTGATGTCACAAGATCACTTCTTATACAGAGTCATGTTCCCTACTCTTACTGGGGTTATGTAGTTCTCACTGCATGTTACATAATCAATCGTATGCCGTCCTCTGTCTTGGATGAACAGATCCCCTTTTCCCTAATCTATCCTGGGAAGGATCTGTTCTCTCTTACCCCCCGTGTGTTTGGTTCAGTTGCCTTTGTCCATCAGTTGTCTCCTGGTACTGACAAGCTCTCTCCTAGGGCTGTCAAATGTGTCTTCGTCGGGTACTCCAGAACACAAAAGGGGTACAAGTGTTTTGATCCTCTGCATCTGGCGGTATATGGTCAGTGCAGATGTTACATTTTTTGAATCTGTGATGTATTTTTCAGACTCAGGTGCTCAGCAGCTTCTTCCACTGCCTACCGATGCCATATACATGACACCACCACCTCCTGCAGAACAACCACCACGACCGTCACCACCACCACCACCACCACAGATCCCCGTCTCACCACTACATTTCCATTATACCCGCAGGCATCCTCCCGCTCATAGTCATGGCTCGTCTCCTAGCCCGCCTATGGTATGTACTGAAGATACTTCTATTGATGGATCTAATGATATTTCTGAGCAGGATATATTGCAGGGGCCAGATGAGGCTACAGACGATTTAGATGTTCCCATTGCTATACGAAAATCGAAGAGGAGTTGTGTTACATATCCCTTGTCAGCCTCTGTGTCTCTTGAGAGACTATCTGGGGTTTTCAGGACATTTGTGGTGGCTCTATCAGCTGTAGATATTCCACGGAATTATCAAGATGCTTTGCAGGACAGTAGATGGCGGCTAGCAATGGAGGAAGAAATGGCGACACTTCAGTCCAGAGGAACTTGGAGTCTAGTTCCTATACCTCCAGATGTGACCCCGGCGAGCTGTAAGTGGGTGTTTACAGTGAAGCACAATGCAGATGGTTCTATTGATAAATACAAGGCACGGCTTGTTGCACGTGGTTTTACACAGACATACGGGGTGGATTACCTTGATACATTCTCGCCAGTAGCCCGTCATTCCACTCTCCGGATCTTGTTCTCAGTTGCAGTTGCTAGAGACTGGCCATTGTATCAGCTGGATGTGAAGAAAGCTTTCTTATATGGACATTTGCATGAGGAAGTCTACATGCAACAGCCACCCGGTTTTGCTGTTGAGGGGGAGTGTTCCAAGGTTTGCAGATTACATAAGGCTATCTATGGCCTTAAGCAGAGCCCCAGAGCATGGTTTCAGAAGCTCTCAGACCTCTTTGAAAAACAAGGATACAAACGCTCCAATGTTGATCATTCCTTGTTTGTACAGAAGACTGCTAGAGGTATTATTGCAATCATGGTTTATGTAGATGACATCTTGATTACAGGAGATGATGAGCAGGGCATAAAGCAGGCGAAAGAAAAGCTGGGAACCGAATTTGTCACTAAGGATCTTGGAGTCCTTAGATATTTTCTGGGGCTGGAATTTGCTAGAAATCCGTATGGATTAGTAATGTCCCAGAGGAAATATGTTACTGTAGAGGCTTATATATGTTGCGATGTACTGTTTCGTATTTTCTATTTATATATTGTACGTCTCTGTAATTTACCCAAGGGTTTTCTCTCTATATAAGAGACCCAAGGGCTCTATGGAATAACACATCAGAGTATCGATTACTCTAACATGGTATCAGAGCCAAAACCCTAACCCTAGGGTTTTCTCCACCCGCCGCCCCCCCCCCCAGCCCGCCGCCGCCAGCCTAGCCGGCCTCTTCCCGCTGCTCCAGCCGGCCACTCCAGCCCTCCAGCGGGGCCCCTAGCCCTCCCGCCGGTTCCCCCCAGCCGTCCCCGGCCCCCAGCCGCCGCCGAGACCCCAGCCCCGCCGCCCAACCCCGCCGCCGGGACCCCCAGCCGCCGTCTCTCTCTTCGGTAGAGGCTTCCACAACCTCTACTCATCACCGGGGCGCCTCTCCTTCGGTCGGTCTCGGATAGATGTTGGGTTCAAGTGCATAACGTCTACATATGCACTTGAATCCTCAAAGGTCTTGGTAGACAACACTTTCTTGGTCTATCATCTCTAGTTGTTCTTCTCCGGCAGTATGTCAGAACAAAAGGTCGATATGCCCGCCATAGGTGCCTTTAAAGGTTCGGCACCAATCGTCAAAATGGACGGGACGAACTACGAACTGTGGGCTATGCAATTCCTCAGTCTTATGAAGTCATGTGGTAAGAAGCATATTCTTACCGAGGATGAACCGCCGGAGAAGACAGGAATATATGCCTCATGGGAGGCTGATGACGCGTATGCCAAAGTTTGGCTGTCAGGAACGCTCACGACGGAGATAGCAAATGATGTCCTCCATCAGCCCACCGCCAAGGCGATGTGGGATATTTTGGCCACGACGTACTCTCAGCTACGGAACGAGACAAAGATGCTACAGTTGCAGCATGATATCTTTACCACGAAGCAAAATGGGAGGCCTCTTCATCCCCTGTACACGTCTCTTCGTGGAATGTTCAAGAAGCTCTATAGCACCATCCCGCTCACGGCCACGCCGGAACAGCAGAAGACGTTCCGAAACGCCACTATGGTTGGCGTATTACTTGCTGCCCTTGACCCTGAGTACGAGGCAGCACGCTCTCAGATCCTTGCAGATGCCACCATCCCACCGATGGAAGAAGTATACAGGAGGCTCAGTCGTGTACCTGTTCCATCGAATACAGCGACTGCACCTCCCTCGGCAATGGCAGTTTCCAGAGGACGAGGTGGTTCGTCCTCATTTCGTGGCAGAGGAAGTGGTGGACGTGGCCGCGGAGGTTGCATACACTCTACGTGCTCATTCTGTCGTCGTACTGGTCATTCGGAGGATACATGCTATTCCAAGCATGGCTTCCCTCCTTCTGCACGTGTCGCTGATCATGTTCAGGGTCCACCAGCATCTACTCCAGATCACAGGTTCGAGGAGCTAGTGGCACGGCTTCGTGATATCATGCCACAGTCATCGTCAGAGGGTGCTGAAGCTTCTGATGTTGCGGCCTCGGCGTCAGCTAGTACATCTGCTTCAGCCAGTGCCTCAGGTAGTCCTTCAGTCTCATATCATAATCATGATCTCACAGGATGGATTGTCGATTCTGGAGCCACCCATCATCTCTGTCATGAGAAAGATATTCTGCAGTCCTACAGAGCTGTTCATCCTGGTCGCTCTGTACTCATTGCTGATGGCACTCATTCCCCTATCATCGGTCAGGGGGAGACGGTTTTGCTGCCCTCTATGCACTTACAGAATGTTCTACATGCACCAGAATTCTCTATGAATCTCTTATCCATTAGTCAGATTACACGAGATTTGCACTGTCGTGCTATTTTTGACCCATCGTCTGTTATTTTTCAGGACATACTAACGGGCAGGGTGATTGGCTGTGGCTCTGAGCACAATGGCCTCTATCGTCTCGTACGAAACTCTTACGCTGGCGTCTCACTGCATTCCCAGGGCTCCGTATCTCCGTATACCTGGCATCTTCGGTTTGGTCACCTGTCGCTACAGAAAATGCGTCACCTCCTGCCTCAGATCTCTCCGAGTTCGTCTTTTCGTTGTGAAGCATGTCAGTTAGGGAAGCACCATCGGTCTAGCTTCCCCAGTCGTCAGAGTCGGAGCAGTCGCTCCCCATTTGAGTTATTTCACATAGATATTTGGGGTCCAAGTCGTGTCCCAGATCATCAGGAGCACAGGTTCTATTTAGTTGTGGTTGATGATTTTTCTAGAGTGTCTTGGATTTTTCTTCTTAAAAATAAATCCGAAACAGGAAGTGTTATTCAAAATCTTATCAATGAAGTTCAAAATGTTTTTTCGTCTACTGTTAAGTATGTGCGTACTGACAATGCATTGGAGTTCTGCACTCGTTCACTTGCTCGTTTTCTTTCTTCTAAAGGCATTATCCACCAAACCACATGTGCATACACATCTCAACAAAATGGGGTTGCAGAACGGAAGCATCGACATTTCCTTGATATTGCTCGCACATTACTTATTCAGAGTTGTGCTCCATTATCCTTTTGGGGGGACGCTATACTTACAGCATGCTATCTGGTCAACCGCATGCCTACAACTGTTCTTGGGGAAAAGTCTCCTATCTTTGTTCTCTTTCCTGACAAAGATTTGTTTACACTTACACCTCGGGTCTTTGGCACTGTTGCGTTTGTCCACCGCTTATCTCCAGGGCTTGATAAGTTATCTCCTAGGGCTATCAAGTGTGTTTTTGTGGGCTACTCCAGGACACAGAAAGGATACCGTTGCTATGACCCTGTTCATGACACGTACTATGTGAGCGCAGATGTTACATTTTTCGAACCTCTCATGTACTTCTCCCCTGCAGGTGACAGATTGGTCTCCTCCACATCCACAGATTCTAATGTCTATATGCCTCCACCTCCAAGCCTGGGTCAATCCTCTACTCCACCACCACATCCACCACCACCACCACCACCACCCCCGCCACCACCTCCAATTGTACCTTTTACTAAGTTCTATACAAGGCGGCCAGGCCCTGCTCAAGCTACATGTCAACCATCCAACAAGCCTCAGGTATGTTCTGATGTTAACACTAATGATGGGTTAGACAATGCACCAGTGCAGGAGCCTTTACTACAGGAGGAGGATCAACCGGTCAACACAGTGATGGATGATCTGGATCGGCCCATTGCTCACAGGAAGCAGCGAAGACAGTGTGCTTCATATCCTCTTGCCTCTCAGGTCTCATTTCATCGTCTCAATGGGGATTTCCAGAAGTTTGCAGCTGTTGTCTCGTCAGTTGAGATTCCACGGACATATCAGGATGCCATGAAGATTGATTGCTGGCGTCTAGCCATGGAAGAGGAGATGCGTGCCTTGCAATCGAGAGGGACGTGGTCTCTTGTCCCCATTCCTCCAGGTGCCTCCGTGGTGAGTTGCAAGTGGGTGTTTACGGTGAAATATCATGCGGATGGACGTCTAGACAGATACAAGGCCAGACTTGTAGCACGGGGATTTACCCAGACGTATAGGGTAGATTATTTGGATACTTTTTCACCAGTGGCGAGACACTCCACTCTTCGCATCCTCCTATCTGTTGATGTGGTACGTAACTGGATCATTTTCCAGCTTGATGTCAAGAATGCTTTCTTGTATGGTGACCTACAGGAGGAAGTCTACATGCAGCAGCCACCAGGGTTTGCTGCTGAGGGGGAGACTCAGATGGTGTGCAGACTTCATAAGGCTATCTATGGCCTCAAACAGAGTCCCCGAGCATGGTTCCAGAAGCTTTCCCAGCTAATTGAACGACAGGGGTTCAGGAGATCAAATGCGGACCATTCACTGTTCGTCCAGAAGACCCCTAGAGGTACAGTTGTTGTTATGATATATGTTGATGACATCTTGGTTACAGGAGATGATGCTCAGGGGATTGAGATAACCAAGTCCCTGTTGGGAAGTCAGTTCATTACGAAGAATCTGGGCACGATACGATATTTTCTGGGGATAGAGTTTGCAAGAAATGCACAAGGAATGGTGATGACTCAAAGAAAATATGTCACAGACTTGCTAGTTGAAACAGGAATGACTGGATGCAGACCTTCAAGTACACCTATGGACCCAAGCATGAAGCTGTACGACGATGATACCGAGGAGGTGGACAAAAGAAGGTACAGAGAGATGGTGGGTAAGCTCTTATACATTACTATAACTCGACCGGATATTGCCTTTGCAGTAAACCGGGTGAGTCAATTTATGGAGCAGTCGAGGCAAGTTCATATGGATGCCTTGTATATGATATTGAGATATCTGAAGTCTTCTCCAGGCACAGGGTTGATATTCAAGAAAGATACAGATCTGTCTATTTCAGCTTGTGCAGATGCAGATTATGCAGGATGTCCAAGGGATCGTAAATCTACTTCTGGATTTGCTATCTTCATAGGAAGCTCTTTAGTTTCTTGGAAAAGCAAGAAACAGACTGTTGTGACGAGATCCAGTGCTGAATCCGAGTACAGAGCCATGGCACAAGCAAGTGCAGAAATGATGTGGGTTAAAGCAGTCTTAGAAGATTTGAATGTAGATGTCCCCTTGCCTATGAATCTTCAATGTGACAATCAGGCAGCATTGTTTATTGCCAACAATCCAACTTTTCATGAGAGAACAAAGCACATCGAGGTGGATTGTCATTATACTAGAGACATGATTCAGAAGGGTTTCATTTCCACTTCTCATGTCAGTTCAGAGGACTAGACTGCTGACATATTCACCAAGCCATTGCTCAGAGGACCTTTCCAGAGATGTTCTTCCAAGCTGAGCATGAAAGATATCTATGCTCCATCTTGAGGGGGAGTGTAGAGGCTTATATATGTTGCGATGTACTGTTTCGTATTTTCTATTTATATATTGTACGTCTCTGTAATTTACCCAAGGGTTTTCTCTCTATATAAGAGACCCGAGGGCTCTATGGAATAACACATCAGAGTATCGATTGCTCTAACAGTTACGGATCTGTTGAGTGAAACAGGTATGCTTGTGTGTCGGCCTGCTACGACACCAATGGACCCTAGCATGAAGCTCTATGATGATGACACAGAGGAGGTGGACAGGAGAAGATACAGAGAACTGGTAGGCAAACTGTTGTATGTCACGATCACTAGACCCGATATATCATTTGCAGTGAGCCATGTGAACCAGTTCATGAAGCAACGACGTCAGGTTCATATGGATGCACTACATATGATTCTTAGATATCTCAAATCATCTTCAGGTGCAGGTTTGCTATTTAAGAAGGGAAAAGGGATTTCTATCTCAGCATGTGCGGATGCAGACTATGCAGGATGTCCCAAGGACAGGAAGTCCACCTCAGGGTTTGCAGTCTATGTTGGAGATGCTCTAGTCTCATGGAGGAGCAAGAAACAGACGGTGGTAGCTAGATCTAGTGCTGAGTCCGAATATAGGGCTATGGCTCAGGCTACCACAGAGATGATGTGGGTGAAAAGTGTACTTACAGACCTATGTCTACATGTACCACTTCCTATGACCTTGGAATGTGATAATCAGGCAGCTTTATTCATTGCAAACAACCCAGCATTCCATGAGCGGACCAAGCACATTGAGGTTGACTGTCACTTTATACGTGACATGATTCAGAAGGAGTTCATTGCTACATCTCATGTTGCCTCAGAAAATCAAACAGCGGATATATTCACCAAAGCATTACTACGAGGCCCATTCCAGAAGTGCGCATCCAAGCTGAGCATGATCGATATCTATGCTCCATCTTGAGGGGGAGTGCTAACGCATATAATTGTTTCTGTATCTTTCTGTTATTTTTATTTCCAGTTATATGCTTTGTGTAATTTACCCATAGGCTACTCTCCTATATAAGAGAGCCTAGGGCTTATGGAATAAATAACTTACTCATTTTTCCCAACAATAGTTATTGAGAACTGAAATCCATTTAGGGCATCTATCTAATTTTCTCTTTTTACCTCTCTAAGGTTTCACACTATATAAGAAAATTTAGACCCCGTTAAATAAAATAAGTCATTCATTTTCAAACTTTTCTACACAAATCGAAAACCTTGCTAGTGATCGGTTGTCATTGGAACTTGTTTTGAAATGCCTATAGTTCCCCATTATACATTCTCTTCCACGTTGATGGTAGTTAAACTTATTTTCTTCTATTATTGAATGGGAAACTTCTAGACCTTTAGATCCATCTGATCTTCTCGATGCCTTGACTACATTCTGATGAATCCCGCCATGATCTACACTAGTGGATCAGAACACCATGATTCTTTTTTAAGCGAAACCTAATAGTACTACTACATCATCCGCCATTAGATCTCTAAGACAAGTGGGAATTTCTCATTTATGTGTGGGAACTCACAAAGAATGTAATATTCTTTAGCAACTTGAATCCAAAACAGGACTTAGTCAGAGAATGATCTTGTCCCACGTGGATAACTAATAGCATGGACCATCCAATGGTGGCGCAGGTTATCATGATTCACTTCGTACATGTACACGATGGGGGAGGTGGAGGGTGGTGTGGCAGGACACAGGCGGAGCCTCCTGTTAAACGAATGTTAATGGAATGCTTAGCTATGTTGTCGTTATGAGTCAAGCCAAACGAATGTTGATGGAATGCTTAGGCATGTTGCCGTTATGAGTCAAGCCGGTTTGCAAATGAACATACTCACATGGAATGTGCGGGGCCTAGGGAGGATGGAAAAGAGGTTGGTGGTCAGAGATTTGTGTTTGGAGGAAAATTCTGATATTGTGTTTCTTCAAGAAACGAATATCTCACACGGCTTGGACGGGTTGTGGGACTCGATTGAAGGATCTTTACTTTCCATGGTCAAAGTTACGGACTCAGTTGGTGTGTCTGGTGAGCTTGCTATCGGTTGGAACATGGACAAATTCTTGATAGTGGGAGATGAGAGCAGAGGTTGCCATTCGATCTCAGTGTTGCTTCAACGTACGACGAATGACGTGAAGGTGGTGGTCACCAATGTGTACCGGCCACCCAATGCAGATATTGAGGTTGCACCTCTCGATGAGTTCTGAGTAATCAGGGAGAGGCATCTGAAGGAGCCTTGGATTGTCGGTGGTGATTTCAATGTGACATTGCGCTCTGATCATCGCCCACAAGGTCGAGGCGATTTATATGGTGGATCGGATGCTTTGATCCAATACATCGGGGAGTTCAGCCTATAGATTGTGGATACGGGTGGCTATTAGTATACATGGCAAAACTCCAGATCGCGGTTACGCGTTGATAGGTTCATGATGTCAACGGAGGAAACTAATCTCTTCTCGTTGGCGCGAGCCTGGCCACTCCATAGGGCACATTCTGACCACACGCCTTTCCTGTGGTTAACTGGGGAAGACGCTCGCCTGAAATTGTTCTTCAGATACTAGCGGTCGTGGCTTCTAGAGGGATTCCATGATATGGTAGGCACGTTCTGGCATGATTGCCAAGTGCCAACCGACGTGGACGACGAAAGGGATACTATCCACCAAGCTGGTGTTGCTGCGCAGACATCTTTTGGAGTATAATAGGTCTATCTAAGCCCAACGCTATAACCAGAGGGTCGCGACACAGGGGTTAATGTATAAGACAGGTACTTGTCTCTTCTCCAAAACTCTCCATAATATATACTATGGAACTAAATTATAAGCCTTATCCAAATCAATAAAAATCATATGGATGATCTTCCTTTTGGATATATGAATCTCCATGGTTCTCCTCAACAAGTCGATAGCTTCAATAGTTAAGGAGGGGGTGGCGAGCGAGCGAAGGAGGAGGGTGGGGTTCCCTTGGCATGTTCGAGAAGGGGAGAGTGAGTGGAAGCAAGGGCAAGAGAAGGTTCCGAGACTTTCTGCGAGGAATGATAAGAGGGCTACCGATAACCTTGTAAGGTCTGAAAATGGTTGGCATCTGGTCAGCCACCGAAAACAAGGTCGTCGATGCTGCATATGTTGCCTCAAGGGATACGAAGCATCTCTCTGTGTGCAACCTCTAGGTTGCTTTGGATGCGGATCCTTGGATCATCGTAAAGCGACTTGTCCAGCTCGTTTGGTGACCGTGGTTTCGAACCTAGAATTTTGTCCTATTGTGTAGTTTGCTCGGCTTCCTACAACTGCTATTCCGAGGGATTGTGGAAGATCGCCCGCTGAAGTTACACGCGGAAGAACTCTCTCCATTATGCCGAAGCCTCATAAGATGCTGATAGGTTTTTCCATGAAAGGGGAACTTAGATGTGTGCGTGGCTTTTGAAGATCTACGACTTAAGCTTGGAGGTTGCTTCTCTGGGGATTGGTTATGTGAAGCAATCATTCATGTTGTATGATAGGTCTCTCCCCTAGAGAGTTGGTGACCCTTCTGAGTCAGAGGCCAAGGTTTGAACTCTCAAGAGTGTGCTGGAGGTTGCCGAGATTCACAGATAGTGAAGCACCAAGCGCTTGCACACATGTGTTGCGAGTTCAGGGAGTTCCCTTCCTAGCGTGCACAGTGGAGACCCTTGGTCCTACGCTAAAGGATTTTGGTCGTGTGAGGAAGATACTTGCATATGGTAGTCTTTCTGGTTATGAAATCAAGCATGCTCTTGTGGTTGTGGAAGGTGGAAGCATGGTGCCCTCAGAGAAGATCTACAGCTTGTTGATCGATCGTGCAAGCTTTAGACTTTTGGTGAAGGTGGTACATCCACTTCCACCACCGGTAGGTTTGTCAATAGCAGCCCCAACTTCCACTTCGTCTAAGCCGCCTGAAGTTGTCTCTTCACCGGAGGTCGACACCGCACCGACGAAGGAAGAACACGTGGAAGAGCTGTCGTTAGGGCAAGAGTTTGAAGCGAAGATTTCGCAATCAGTTGCAGAAATCTCAGAGCAGACAGTTGAGGCTGAGTTAAAAAAGATTCAAAGTTTCAAAAGCTTGCCTTCTTTGGAGATCCAATCTTCTCCTTTTTAGGAGTTACAACGAGGCCAAGTTGATCTCCTTCCTTTGTGAGAGTCTCGTTGCCTAGCGGCGGAGGTGAAAACTGCAACCCTAATTGCAGTTGATACCTATTTATCGTGTTCTCTTACTCGGGTCAGATCCCGGGCGATCTCTAGCGGTTTGAAAGACTATCGATCGTGGCCTCTCATTCGGGCAGACCCATTGCGCCCTTTGGGTGTTAGAGGATTCAACTTTGACTCGTTACCAGAACTTAAGAGCATGACCCGACTATCGATAGGGAGAGATGAACTCTCCCATCCTCTGATCAAAGCTTCGTCTCGGAGCCCTCCTTGAAAGATTCCGCTCGAGTGTTGAGGCCTAAAGTTAACCAGCTGATTACGATGTCCTTAATGGAGGATACAGACTTGCCAGAACTTGAGAGCTTCAATGGGGAGAGGGGTTCAAAAGCCATTCGCGGGCCGAGAAGCCTCCCTCATGCTCTCATGTCACCGTCGTTGGCTCCTTGGTGAAGTCTATTGTAGATAAAGAAAGGGGAGATCGGTAGCTTGTAACAGACCGAGAAAACTACACCTTATTTTTCTACAGCCCCACCAGACCACGCTATCGTTGAAGATTTTATTTCAGAGAAATATCCCAGTATCTTTCAGCAGACCACTAAGCATCTTTCTTCGTAAGGCTCTTACGTAATGAAGCGCAGAAGCTCATTGCAGACGGAGAAGCCTTCTCTACCCTCTTTATCGAACAATGCCTCCCCAAAAACATCGTAAGAACTGGAAGAACCTTTTTGGCTTCAAGAACTATTCAGAGCAGTTGACGCCCTTGAAACTGAGAGATCAACAGCAAACGAAGCAAAATATTGAAGTGTCCCAAGATGGTATAGGTGCATCCACCTCAATTGCGTTGATGGCGGCAAAGGAAGAATATACCGGACCAGGAAGAGAACAACTAAGAATTTCCAGGGCAACATGGTTGTTTCGGAACACAAGGCTCTGGTGGCCCCGGTTGCTGGTATTGTTAGTGCGGAGGGTTCTAAAACAGTTCCTAAATGAAAGTTTTGACCTAGATTGTAAAGGGTCCGGGTGACTCGGAGAAGCGTCGTCCAATCGGTGCATTTCTGTCTGATTGAAACTGCGATGTTGTTATGATGTAGGAAACTAAGTTGAGTGAATGCCCTTACTTGATGTGGAACTCTCAGAAGGTTGGACCATTGATAGGTTATAGAACAATTGATGCAAACGGAAGTGTGGGGTGGTTGTTATTGCTTGGAAAGAGTCCCTTTTTTCATTTGTCGTGGAAGTGAAAGGAAACCATGTTCTATCGATTCTCTTAGAAAATTTGAGATCTAACACGCAGTTGCTCCTATCTAGTGTTTATGGCCCAAACTTGCCAACCCAAACCTCGATTATGGGCTAAGATCCGTGAGGCTAGAGGCCACTTCCGTAAAGTGGCTTGGCTTTTGGGAGATGACCTCAATGGAACTTTGTTCTCTTCTGATCCGTCCAGGAATGAGAGGCGGTCAAGACCCCCAAGTTCTGTCAACTTCTATGATCATGTGAATGATCTTTAGTTGGAGGTGATTGATGCCTCTTATATTAGGTATACCTGGAGAAACTTTGGATCTCGTTCCAGGATAGATCGCCTCCTTGCCTCTATCGAACTCCTGGATTTTTTCCCACTGTCTTCTTAGACTGCTACACCTCGTTCAAGGTCAGAGATCAAATGCCTCTGGTTTCCAACTTGGAGGAGGAACCGGTGCCCCATGGTTTCTTCATATTTGAGTGCGCTTGGTTACAAGAAGAAAACTTTAGAGATTTAGTCACAAGCCATTGGACCGACACAGATTGCTCTAGTTCGACAGCCAACATACTTTCACAGACATTGACCTCACTCTGTATCAGATGTTGCGCATTCAAAAAGGAAGTTCTAGAAGCAGGAAGAGCAGGCGGGCAGAGGAACAGGGCAGAGATGTGCAAATTAGATGGGATAGAAGATGTAATAGAACTTCTTCCGGATGAACTCAGAGAGAGGTCGGCAGTGCAAATTGTGGTTGAGTGTGAACAAAGATCGCGGCAAAAGTGGTTGAATGAAGGAGATGCGAACACAACTTACTTCCACAAAGATGCAAGCAGGAGACATCGCCATAATTTGACTCGGTCTATACTCATTGGTGAAAGAAGGGTGGAGGGTGATCGTGAGATGGGACGAGCAATTGCTAATCACTTCCACAGCTTCTCGCATAGAGCTGAGACTAGACCTTGGAGGTGGACGGGTTTAAGGGCTTCTCTTTTGTCCGAACAGCATGCTAACCATTTGATACAAGAGCCTCAAAAAAAACCATTTGATACAAAGCTTTACTATTGAGGAGGTCAAGAATGCGGTTTGGAATCTGAATGAAGGAGCACATGGATCCGATGGATTTCCTAACTTTTTTTCAAAGAGTTTTGGAGTCTGGTGGATAAGGAGGTCTTTGATGTAGTGGTGAAGTTCACCAGTGGTAATGCTTGAGAGATAGAACAATTCTCTCAACTTCCTCCTGCAAAAGAAAGAAGTTTCTAAGAGGGTGGAAGACTTCTGTTCTATTGCCTTGTCCAATGCGACCTATCTGATTGTTGCAAAGGTCCTAGCAATTAGACTGAACAGGGTCATGGAACACATCATATCACCACTACAATTTGCTTTTATCCCTGGTAAGCAAATTGTTGACAATCTGGCTATGGCAACTGAGATCATAAAGGATCGGAAGAGGCATAATGCGAAGGGGTTGCTTTGGAAGGTCGATTTCTCTAAGGCTTACGATAGAGTTGATTAGTGCTTCCTTTGGATGGCCTTGGCAAAATGGGTATTCCCAGACACTTGGATCTCTTGGATGAAGTATTGTATCTTTTTCGGTCCTTATTAATGGCAGACCTGAGGGAGGCTTTTTACATCCATAGAGAGGGTTAAGACAGGGATGCCCCCTGGCACGCATGTTGTTTGTTATTGCATCCAATGTTTTACCTTCTACGGTTAATCAGGTGATCCGAAGTAGGATGGCGGTTGGTTACGCTATTAATGATATGTGTATTCCTCTTTTACAATATGCAAACAACACCATCTTATTTGTTGAAGGTGGTTTGGAAGAGGCTAGAGGGATGGCATTAACACTTGAGATCTTCTCAGAGTTGTCTGGACTCGCTCTCAACTATCAAAAGTCTGTGGTTGTTCCGTTTCGTCTATCTGACGATGATGCACTGACATGCCTCGAAGCTTTGGGAATGGTGTGTGCCTCGCTACCAATTCACTACCTAGGTCTGCCTCTGACAATGGTAGACTTAGATTGTCTGATTGGTTGCTAATTATTGAGAAGCTTGAGAGGAAGCTATCGGGGTGGAAGCTTCTATCTTATCTCGTGGCGGATGTTTGATGCTTGTGAAGGTTGTGCTATCAGCTATCCCCATTTTTTCATCTCATCCCAGCTTCTACATGTTGGTATCAGACAACGGTTGGAACATATCATGAGGAGATTCTTCTGGGCTAAGATGGGCCAAGAAGGGTCTGGAATTGCATCTAGTCGATTGGGAGATGACTACGCAACCTAAGAATGCAGGTGGGCTAGGGATCTCCAGTTTAGAAACAATCAATAAAGCGCTTCCCCTTAAGTGGGTATGTAGGATCTGGGGCAGCAGCGATGACCTCTACTGCAAACTCATTCGTAGCATATACAACATCAGAGTGCAGTATACTATTTCTCAGCAATCCTCTTTTTATGCTTCAGCCTTCTGGAAAGGTATCAGTACGGTGATGCCACTTTTTCATACCTTTTTCGTCCACCTCTTGGAGACGGATCATCTTTTGCCATTTAGTCAGATAACTGGACCGGTGATGGTAACATTCTCTAGCAGATTTCCGCATCTTTTTGCCTTATCTGCAAACTGTGAGGTCTGGCTGAAAGATTATTAGGTTGAGGGCTCATGAATGCCCGCGTTCTTGGCAGACTTTTCATATCAACGTTTAGAGGAGTTCCTCCACCTTCTGGATGCTTTAGAAAGAGTGGATGGTCCAACAGTCGGTAGGGACCACTGGATATGGAAACAAAATTCGTTGACAGACAAATGGGCATACAAAGCAATAGCAAGACCTTTGCCACCAATGTCAGATGCCTTAGTTCGTGATTGTAAGTTCATTTGGACTTTAAACCTGCCGAACAGAATCATTATTTTTCGGTGGGTACTGAGACGTAAATATATTATGACAAAAGACCGATACTCAAGAATCTTTGCTAGGGTTTTGAATATGTGCCCACTCTGTGATATGAATGCTGAGACGATAGACCATCACTTTCTACATTATGAGAAGACCTCCAAAGTTTGGGAGGATTTTAACTTGGGGAGGGTAAACCGTCAAAGCATTGATCTGTTCTGGGAATCTTTTGTTGCGGCAAAGAACATACCAAGATTTGTGCTTTTACAACTAGTAGCAATCATTTAGGCTATATGGTTAACTAGAAATGGTACACTCTTTACCTCTCAACGCTTTTATTCTGAAAATGTATCTCTTATTCCAAGTCTCTAGTTAAGTATTGGTTTATGTAAGTTTTCTTGTTAAGTTTTCTTGTAACTTATCCTCTTTTTAATATACTTGGTGCGTACACCTTAGCGTGTTTCCCCTTTTTTGATCTCAAAAAAAGCTTCATAGTTAAGCGACCTTGCATGAATCCTGATTAGCTTTCTATTACTTTGGAAACTTGCATCAACCTTCTTTCGATCACACGTTGCCAAATTTTCATAGTATGATTCATCAGTTTGATACCTCTGTAATTTTAACAATTTCAAAGGCATGTCAACAATCTCTACCTTGAATTGAATCCTTTGAGAAGCTTTATCAAGCTTCGTCGTACCGCCGCTAGCCCTTCCTTAGGTTACTGCCAACTGTCGACATTGAGCAAGTCCAAACAATGTTTGAACTTATTCCCAAGAACTGTAGATCCGGGAATGACATACACGGTCTTATGTTCGTTGCCCTTGATGACAACAATCCTAGCTTTGGCAACCTGCATAAATCCACCTTCAGCGTTGTACATATATCCCTTAGAGTCCAAGACTCCAATGGATATCAGATTTTTTCTCAGATCGAGAACATGACGAACTTCTATCATCGTCCGCATGACTCCATCATGCATCTTGATCTTCACAAAGCCAATTCTTATAATCTTGTACGTTGCATTTTTCTTTTCCCATGACGATGTTTACACCATCTATCTTCTCATAGGTGCAGAACCAATTTTCATTAAGTGTCATATTGTAAGAATAACTTAAATCAAGAACCCATGTGTTGACAGTCACCTTCTGATATGTGACGGTGAGGACCGAATCATCTTTAGAATTTCCGCTTCCTTGAACCACTGCAGCATTTGTGGCCTTTTTTGGATAGTAACTGCATATGTCCCTACAATTGTGATTCTTGGACTTCTGCTTTGCGTAGTCAGAACCGGCATGACTCTTTTCATGATTCATAACTAAACCTGCAGTGTTAGAGTCTTACTTCCTGGCAGGCATATGCCAAAGTTCACGTGTATGTAGACTCACGCGAACTTCCTCTAGGGTTATCTTTTCTCTTCCTTCAATAAATAAAAAAATGACAGAGCCTTCACCCATAATAAGAAGGGTTCGCTACATGGACTCTTGCTCAAATCCATGTTGAAAGATTCGACTATTTTTTACGCGGGTTGTCGACTACCTAACACAACCCCAATAAGAGAGGATTTGAACTTCGATTTTGGTGGTAGGCACACTAGACCAGACCATTTAAGTGGGTACTAAAAAATGACGAAGCCTTCTCCCATTATTAAGTAGTGTCGGCTACATGGATTCTTACTCAAAGCCATATTGAAAGATCTGACTATGTTTTATGCTGGTTGTCAACTATCTAACGCAGCCCCCTCAAGGAGGATTTGAACCATGATTTTCTGGGTGGTAGACACACTACACTACCACAAGACTATCGAAGTGGGTACAATAAATGATTGAATAAAATTCGCATACTATAACTGAATAGAAACCAATAAAATCAAAGAAGCATCGTCATCTTCAATTTTAACATCTATGTTTCTTAAATACATCAACAATGTATTTAAGCAATCTAAATGTCCTTTAAGAGATGTATGCATGCGGAGAGATAACAGGTGTTGTTTAGATAGCAACTTGTTGGTCAGAGACTCCGTCATATACAGACTTTTAAGTCTCAACCACCGATTAACCGTGGAATCCTCATCGACGACCTCAGCATTGATCTTGTCTGCCAAACACAGCAGGATCGTTTAGTATGCTTTATCTACTTGCACCATCAACTTGGAGAGTTCGAGTGCCTTCGCCCTCCCTTGATCCAACGGCATTCAGATGCCATGTTGCTTTAGAAGGACACGCATCTTGATCTGTCATAAACTAAATCTGTTCCTCCCTGTGAACTTCTCGATCTTCATATTATACGTCAGATGTCATCTTTCTTGATGATCCCGACGACACACAATGCTATGATACTAGTTTATTGTGAATTACATACAAACGATCAATCAAGCAAGCACGAAGGCACACGAATTTACAAAGTTCACTTCTAACTGGACTACGACCTTGGACAACGGCAAACGATTTTCAGTACATGGAGAGAGAAGAAAGTATATATGATAATTCAAAATACTAACCATGTAGAGGTTTATATAGTACCTCATCTCACACAAATAAGCCATGAAACAAACAGAACTTTAAATCCTAAAGTAAACGGGACTTTGAATCCCAAAACAAATGGGACTTCAAATCCTAAAGAAACATGACTTTCGATCCCAAACCAAATAGGACTTTGTATGCATGCTTAAATAGGATTCAACGCATATCAACCAAATAGGACTTTGAGCCTCGATTTTTTGGGTAGTAGGAACACTAGACCAGACCATTTAAGTGGGTACTAAAAATGGCAAAGCCTTCTCCCACTATTAATTAGGGTCGGTTACATGGATTCTTAATCAAATCCATGTTGAAAGATCCAACTGTTTTTACACTGGTAGTCGACTACCTAACGCAACCCTGCATGGGGGGATTTGAACCATGGCCTTTTGGGTGGTAGACACACTACACTGTCACAATACCGTCGAAGTGGGTACAATAAATGATTGAACAAAATTCACATACGATAACGGAATAGAAACCAACAAAATCAAAGCAACATCCTCATCTTCAACGTTAACATCTATGTTTCTTAAAGCCATCAACAATGTATTTAAGCATTCTAAATGTTCTTTAAGAGATGTATGCATACGGAGAGATAACAACTGTTATTTTAATAGCAACTTGTTGGTCAGAGACTTCATCATATACAGACTTTTGAATCTCAACCATAGATTGGTTGTGGAATCTTCATCGACGACCTCGGCGATAATCTCGTCCGCCAAACACATCATGATCGTTTAGTATGCTTTCTCTACCAACGCCGTCAACTTGGAGAGTTCGAGTGCCTTCGCCCTCCCTTGATCCAACGGCCTCTAGATGCCATGTTGCTTTAGAAGGGCAACATCGGACGTCATCTTTCTTGATGATCCTGACGACACCCGATACTATAATACTAGTTTATTGCGAATTATGCACAAATGATCAATCAAGCAAGCACGAAGACACACGAATTTACAAATTTCACATATAACTTGACTATGTCCTTAGGCAGCGGCAATCTGTTTTCAGTACGTGGAGAAAGAACAAAGTACATAAGATGATTCAAAACACTAACCCTGTGGAAGTTTATATAGTATCTCCTCTCACACAAATAAATCCTGAAATAAATAGGACTTCAAATCCTAAAGCAAACAGGACATTGAATCCCAAAACAAATAGGACTTCAAATCCTAAACAAACAAGATAATGGATCCCAAACCAAATAGGACTTTATCTGCATGCTCAAATAGGATTCAACGCATATCCACGGAATTGCATGCCTATCTAGAACTTGCAAGAGTTGTCGACGTGGTTCCAAAATATCCTAAATGGTGACATCAGAAATACAATAACTATCACATATCTAGGACACTAGACAGTATGAATTTAAATTGGATGGCTCCCACAGATATGCAAAAGCAAAATTCCATGTTACCATGATCGACAAAATAAAAAAGGTAACTAAGAAAAGGATATGATACATTAGGATTGTATTCTTTAAAACCAAAAAGTCGGGCAAGATGCATTAAGATCCCATAAGACCAGAATGGATACATATGCAAGCTTCTACAGGATAGATGGCACGTGCATTTGCAGGCTCTCTTGGAAGAAGAAAAAACATCATTTCATATGATGGATTTAGTCAGGGAAGATTTCTTACTAAAAGAAGTACATAGCTTAATTCAGTATCTTCAGTTGACAAATAATGCTAGTAAGATTCCAGAAGAACAGAACATCTTAAGCACATCCTTTTGGAAGATGGCACCATACAACACTTGATAAATATTGGAGCTTAACAATATCCAAAAAAACAGCTCCAAACTCAAGCAATATATTTTTAACAATGGAAAATTAAAGCAACACACAAAGATGGTACGATCCACGAAGACAAATAGAACCTATATTTTACAAAGCACAAGATTTCTGGAAAGCATGTACTAGCATCCTAATGAAAACAGACACAACAATTGAATTTCATCCTAAATACCTCGAACCATTGTCGCCTAGTCCGTGAAGCCAGACAATAGTGGCAAGATGCATCCCTTTGGGTCGGACAACATGGGTCCTCCCATATTCAAATGCTCTTCTAGCACCTGTAAGCGTAGTCGAAGAGTGTAAGCCAAGGAATTTCAACCCATTCACCATGTAAGTTACAGCATTTCATACTAACTACAAAACAAAGCCTTTTCTCACGTTGAGTGGCATCCATTGTGGATTGTTCGCCTCCGCTCGTATACATATATAACAGGTCATATCTTTCATAACGAACTACCATGAATAAATACTCCTAATAAAACAATAAAATCCCCATAAATGCCCAAAGCCGACACAAAACTCAGTAATGGGCTCTTAAACTCAGGTCGCAGAATCATGCCCCTCAAATCCATGCTGCGCCTATTTTAAGTGAAATACTGACTGCCAGAGATAGCAACTGAAGGACCAAGAACAATGCAAAAAGAAACAACAGGTACCAACCAGAAGGAAGGGAACTGCTGCTCATCTTGGCAATATAGAAGCCCCTTGACAATCAACTCCACCTGCCAATGGCTGCAGCTACTACTTATAGCTCCCCTGCAAAACAAGACGAACCCAAGTTGCCATTTCATAAAGGCAAAAAAACAGAGAGATAAGGCAAAAGGCTATGAGAGAATCCAAATGTAAGTAACTTTTTGGGTGGACCTAAAAGTCGAATCTTTTTCGTAAATAACGAATCTAACAGCAGATTAACGATGACCCAATTCAAAGATCGAATGTATGAGATTAAAAAATGGGGAAAGGGGATCTTTTTGACCTGAAGAATGGGATTTGGCGGTGATGTTATTAGCAAAGAACGAACATGATGCAGGCGTTTGGGGAAGCTGTGGCGATGATCTGAATGGACATGCGAGAGAGGGGAGCGGGGGAGGGGAGAGGGGTCTCCTTTAGCAGCTGTAGGGCAAGGAGATTCACTGTGCTTTGTGGCGTGGAATGGGAGTTTGAGGGGATGGTGGAAGAAACGAAGGGGCAAACAAATAGGGTAGATGAAAATGTCAAAAATATATTAGGTGTTCAAAATAAATATATGATTTGTGTTGTATAAATGTGTAGTCATGTATCATTTTTGTAAACATACAATTTGTCTAATGCAAATAACTAGTATTATTGTCAAACGTGATTTTCTTTTCAATCACTCAAAATTGTTCAAATTACAGATGTACAAGCTGATGAGTCACACTATGAAAATTTGGGAACGTATGATCGAAAGAATGTTGAGGCAAGTTTCCAAAATAAAAAATTCAATTCGTATTCATGTCAGGTCACTCAACTATTGAAGTCATCCACTTGTTAAGGAGAACAATGGATATTTACAGAGCTAAAAGGTAGAACCTCCACATGATTTTTATTGGTTTAGAAAAGGCTTATGATTCTGTCCCACAAGAGATATTGTGAAGTGTTTTGGAGAAGAGACAAGTACATGTACTATACATTAACCTCAAGAAAGATATGTAGGGTTTCATCTTGTGTAAGGATATAGTCTGGAAGATTGATTATTTTGACATCAACATTGGTCTACATCAAAATTCAACTTTGCATTCATTCCTTTTAACTTTGATTATAGATGAGATACCTTGGTGTATGTTATGTGATGATGATATTGTCTTGATTAATGAGACTAGAGATATAGTTGAGAAACTTGAGGTCTGGAGACATGCATTAGAGACTAAGGGTGCATTTGGTACGCGGGTTAAGGCGGGTTAAACTGGTAGAGGGTAACCCGTTTTTGGGTATTGGTGTTTGGATAGAGGGTTAAACTGGTGGTGGGTTAGAAATGGGTTTGTTGTGATATGATTGTATTGAAGTTTGAAAAAGTGAGTAGTTATTGTGATGTGATTGTATTGAAGTTTGAAAAAGTGAGTAGAAGTGGAGTGCTCTATAATTTTTATATGATATGATGCTATAATATATTATTTTTTAATGGAATTAATGATGGAGAATTGATTTATTTAATTTTTTAAAAAAGAAATAAAGTGGGGCCCATATGGAGGAGAGAGGGAGTGGGTTAGGGGGGAGTTTACCCAGTAACCGAACGGGGCCTAAAGGATTTCGTATAAGTATGAATAAGACTGAATAAATGGAGTGCACTTTTGATGGAAAATAATGATCAAGGAATTGAGGTTAAGATAGTTGATGATAACATTCATAAGATAGATTCTTTAGATACTTGGGATCTATTTTGCAACATGATGAGGAAGTTGATGGAGATGTTACAAATAGAATAAATGCATGTTGGCTAAAGTGGAGAGGAACATCTACTATTTTATGTGATGAGAAAATTCCATTGAAAATCAAAGAAAAGATTTGCAAAGCAGTTGTAAGATCTGCTATGCTCTATGGGCATGTTCGTTTGGAGAATAGGCCCTGAAATAAGGGGCTTATTCTCCATCCGACACGGTTTCCCGTGGTACGATTATTCCTCCTCATTCCATCTTATTTCACTCTTATTCATATCTTTATCACACCTTACCTACCTTTATTTCACAATATTCTCCTTATTCCTATTCTCTAGCCGAACAAAGAATAGACCCTTATTCTCCTTATTCCCAATCCTTATTCCTGCTTATTCCCGAACAGAACGGGCCCTATGGATCTGAATGTTGGCATGTGTACCATAGACATGTGTAGAGAATGGCAGTGGCAGACATGAAAGTGCTATGGTAGATGTGTGGACATACGCGTAAAGATCGTATTCCGAATGATACCATCAGAAGGAAAGTTGGGAGAGCTACGATCGAGGATAAGATGTGAGAAAATCAATTAAGGTGGATTGGCCATTTGCAAAGGAGGTCAGCTGACGCACCGTTGAGGAGATGTGAGTATGGAATGTTGATTTGGCTAAACGAGGGTGAGGAAGGCCCAAGAAGTATTGCAATGAGTCTATACGAAGGGATCTTATTTTTTTGGATGTAAGCCCGAGAATGATCCAAGATCGATCTGAATGGAGGCAAAGAATTCATGTAACCGACCCTACTTAATGTGGGAAAAAACTTTGTTGTTGTTGTCAGGACAACCGAACCATCCATGAGCAACTTCATACGAAGGGCGTGCAATGTGCATGCCAAATAGCATAGATTATTTGAGCTCCGTGTTTTTTTCTTCCAATGTTTCAAAAAAGAACAAACATCTTCTACAAGCTCAACCCGGCGATTTGACATATTGGAGATTACCACGACAACCACTATGGTGATATCCGATATTGTTTAAGACAAAAAAACTATTTTATTGTTCAAATATGACTACATTTGACCTATTAATCTTCCAAATAAAAAAATCACAAAGGATCGAAAACTTGACATTTAGTACGCACATTTGCACAACAACAACAATAATAGATTTGTACATAATGGAACCACATCACTTAAATCGTCGTGTAAGAAACGGATATGGGTGATAAAAACTAGATTTTTACATAAAAAATAGGGGTTTTTATCAGTTGTGCCCCTCTGAAATATTGCAATTTCAGTTATGCCCCTCCTTTTTAGAAATATCAGCTATCATTTGTGCCCCTCGGGTTAGTGACCATCCATAACCAACGTAAATGGACGTTAAATTTGAGGACACAAATAGAATTGAATTTAAAAAAGAGGTCTGAAAAGTCTCATGCATCCTCTTCATCTTCCTCCCTTATCTTCTTCCTCCTCCCTTCTCTTCCTCCACCCCCGCGCCGCCCCCTCTGCCTTGAGCTCTCTTGCAGACTCCTTCACCCAGAACCCCCCCCCCCACCTCCCCACCTCCATCTGAACTCCTCCTCCCCATCCCCCATCCCCAGCCTCCTCTATCTCCCCCCCTCCCCCCGCAAACAACCTGCCCTTCCGCCCCCCACACATCCTCCCCCTCCCTACTTCACCACCAACCTCTCCCCCACCCCCTTGTCCATCTTTGACCTCCCCCTCCTCCTTCACCCCACTCCCCCCTCCCCCCCCCCCCCCCCCCCCCCCCCCGTGTTGGAAATAGGATCAACAATGCATATATTAAACAGTAATATAACGAATCCAAATGAATTGATAGAGAAATATTAACTATTAACATCATGATAATCACGTGTTTCCCATTCATTATCCGGTTACAAAATGCAAACAGGAACCGATTAATTAAACGGAAATATAAATTAGGATGAGATCCAAGAAATGTAAAGAAATAAACAATTTGCAGTAAACAATATGAAAAAAAAAAAGATCATAGAAATCACCGAAGCGTCCATGTAATGGATTGTCCTTAGAGAGGATATCGTCTCCGCAATACCGGTGCGTAGGATACTGATGATCCGCTCCCAGGATACGACGGCACACATCCAAGGTAAATACAGGGAGGGTTCTTGAAAATCCAAAGTCCTTTTGGTAATATGTTTTACCATATGCGTAGAAAGTTGTTTTGACTGTTAATTATAAGCCCACATAATGCAGAGAAAAAGTTGATGATCTAGTATATATTTTGCAGGGGAACAGATCACTTGTTGTAGCAGCCACTGTTGTAATGCAGGGAATCTGTTGGATGGGGATAGGATGGCCCTCATAGGAGGCTGAGGATGGTCGGCACGCATCTCAAGGTCGTCCAATCCCCATCCAACGGATCCCCTGCATTACAGCAGTGGCTGTAACAATAGCGGAGACTTTCCTCATAATAACACATGTGCCTATGCATTCTTACATATTTTTATCTTAAGATGTTGAATTACATAAAGTATTGTTACATGGGTACATGTTTTCTCTCTTATGTTGAGTTCCTGGGTGGAACTAGGGTAAAACCCATAAAGTGCAAAGAAAAAGTTGGGTATCGCAGGATCGTAATTGTAAGTGTTATTACAAGTGTAATGGTAAGTGTTATTACATGGGTACATGTTTTCTATCATATGCTGTTGAGTTACTTGTTCTGAATGAATGATAGAGGATGTTGGTATTGTGCATGACTTTCCGAACGCATTCTTAAACAAGTTACTTGAACTTCCACCAAAGAGGGAGATTAAGTTTCTGACGACCTTGCACTTGCCATACAACCAATCTCCATTCCTCCGTATCAGATCACACATGTCGAACTCAAAGAGGTCAAAGTACAATTGTATGAGATGTTAGAGAAGAGATCCATTAATCCTATTATATCACCTTGAGCAACACCTAAGATTGTAAACATACGTGGATAAATCCGCATCTGAGTAGTCATTGTATCCATTTTATACATATTTTGACATCTGTATTTGTATCAATTTTAGAATGGATAAGGATATGGATATCATGCTGATATTGTAAAAACGTATCCATATCCATATATTTGTTTTCACATATAAATATAGTTGCAAATTTGTTTGCACCATATATAACATGATTTTATACGTTCTTTCATTGTATTTGGTATAAATATTACGATGTAAGTATATTTAATATAACTATATCATGTATATTCCATCCAATATGTGTATATTTAAGCTGATATGTAGACAATTTCTAACATTGTTTATATGTGATCGTTATCAATTTTACATCTTTATCCGTTTTTTAAGAATATAATAACATAATTATACTATCACTCAATTTTTGTATCCGCATATGTACTCATGTTTATAAATGTATAAGGATAAAGTAGCAACTACATATATATATCCATATCTAACCATTTGCACTCTTAGTAACACTGGTTCTCTTCGTAAAGAAGAAGGCCATATCCAAGTGATCGTGCATTGACTGTATACAACTAGACTAAAGTAATGTATAAATACAGTTACATAATTTCCAAGGCCTTGCTGGGTATTACAAAAAAATTTCTATGAACATCTCTTAGCTAATTTTATCTCTTACTCGATTGAAGAAAATAATATTCCATATGTCTAGAGCAAGAAGTGTTAGTCGAGTTTCCATATGCTCGAAGAGCCATTGACTAGTGCCCCCTATTCTCAGCCTTATATCTTGTATTTGGACTTGACGATGTGTACAGATGCATCCAAGGATGGATTGGACATTGTGTTGATGCAACATGGACAAATTGTAGTATATGAATCACTAAAGTCGAAGTGACATGAACGAAACTACCCCACACATGATTTGGAGCTGGTGGCTACAGTCTTTTCATTGAAAATATGATAGTTGTTGCTTGTATCATTTTACATTCGAGATTTTTATAGATCACAAGAGCCTCAAATATGTTTTTGACCATTGAAGAGTTGAACATGATGTAGAGGAGATGAATGGAGTTGCTAAAGAAATGTGATTGTACGATTTCCTACCATCTTGGCAACGAGAATGTTTGTGACAGACAAGGTGCATTCATCTTTTGAGTAGTTTATTTGCTTCACTACATTATTGTGTTTTTTAGAAGTAGTATAGTAGGAAATTGCCGATATATTTCTACTATACTTTATATAATGACTTGTGTATCTCGGTTTTTGGACATAGATTAAAAATGGATATGACCAATGATAATGTTGTAGTTCCATTTAATTTAATATGTATGACATGCGTTTACTGAGTATCATAGACCTTGAATGAGTTAGACCATTGGCTTCAGTGGCCGGAGGGACGGGACATCATAAATAAGATGATTTCTCTGAAGAGCATATACAATACCTAGAAAGGAACACAAAGCCATTAAGCTTGTTATATTACGATCTTTCAATCGAAGAGTACCAAAAGGCACACCTTTGCGAAACTGCATGACATTCGGGGAACTCTCCTTGATATTTCAAGTTGGAGATGCTTGCGACATAAGTAAAAATGAAGTGGAAGATGAACAAAAGATCAATTTGGAGGAAGAATATGCTCAAGATGATGTTGAATAAGTTGCTGCCACCAAACGAGATAGAAGCATACTGCACATAGAAGTATAGTAAATAGATAACTACTATCAAGATTTGAGGAGTTCCACACCCTCTTGAGTGAAGCAAAAAAAATCGAGGGGCCCCATACCCTTTTGTGCTAGAAAAAATCAGCTCAAAGCACTTGCCAAAAGAGCTAGAAACATACTATATGGAGGATTTCCATGAAGATCCACCATAACAAACATCTTCTTTACCCAATAAGGCGACAATAATGCTTTCAAATGATCAATCCAAATGGGCTTCCTTGTCAAGGTATTGATAGACTCTTTTAAAAAGAGGGTCAATTTTGACATTTACCATAAACTTTGACCCAAATTCTTCCATCTCATAGCATCTTTATTTTTAGGGTTTTTATCAGTTGTGTCCTCCTGAGATATTGCAATTCCAGTTATGCCCATCCCTTTTTGGGAATATCAGTTGTGCTCCCAACTTCTTGTCGTTCTATCACTTGTGTCCCCTCGGGTTATTGGCCATCTATACTCAACGCAAACAGATGTTATCTTTGGGGATACAATAAGAATTAATTTTTTTAAAAAAGGACTGGAAGGTCATCCCATCCTCTTCCTCCTTCCCCCCATCTTCTTCCTCTTCCTCCCATTCTCTTCTTCCTCCCTAGCCTCATGCTCCTCCTCCACCGCCTCCTCTCCTCGCCCCAGCTCCTCCCTCTACCCCCAACACCTCCCCTCTGCCATGTTCCTCTTCTGTCGCCTCCTTCGCCCCGTGCCTCCCCCTCCACCCTCGCTCCTCCCCCAGCTCCTCCCTAGCTCACTCCGCACCTCCTCCTCCACCCCCCTCCACCCCCTCCTCCCCATTCCGCTCCCTCCAGCCCATCCTCCTCCTCCCCAAGCATGCTTCATCCAGCTCTGTCCTTGCCCCCTCTCGACACTCTTGCCGAAGCCCGACCCGATGCAATGCCCCTTGCGATTCCACTGATGTCCTGGAGGTCGTTCAACATCAAGAGCCCTACGCTCGAGAATGCTCTCGGGAAGGATACAACTGCGCGCGACAGCGTGAGGAGAGGAGATCTAGCTTGTGGGGCAAGGGGAAAGGAGTGTGGGATTTTGTTCTGTCTATAATACCCCTCCTAACCACACCATGATTTGAATAAACTATGGTTGTTTTAATTTTTTGACAATCAATCTGACGGAATGACACAAGTGATAGCAGAGAAAGAAGTTAATGACACAACTGGTATTCCTAAAAAGAAAGGGCATAACTGATATTGCAATACCTCAGAGGAACACAACTGATAAAAATCCTTATTTTTATGTCTAGTGTCTCTTAATGCGTTAATCCCTCATGACATCTCATATAAATTTGGAATCCACTCATCATATGGACTATTCCTAACGACTTTTAATCAATTAAAATGTTTTTGGTAGATTCACCTTTACCAACGCAATCTTACAATGCTCTCGAATTACTGACATTCAATTAAATTATCTAAATTTCTTTGACCTACTCAATCCATTACTACACAACAAAATCAATAATTACCTCAGTCGGGCAATCTATTCCAAAGGCAACTCTAAGTTAGCTTTCAAAAATAAACATGTTTATTCCATTCCACTAACTAGAAAACTTGGGTCCTTCGTAGAAATACGCCTTGATATATACTGGTCTTAGTTATAACTTTTTTAAACCGGTATTTCAAACTCCATGATCAAAATAATTACGAGAGAATCAGACGCCTGAAACAGATCAGACAAAAGCACATGTGTATGCTCATCCATCTCTTGCGGCGCAGTGTACCGCTCTGATGACCGCAGAGAGGATCCTCTGCTGTAGAGAGGATTACAACAGAGGTATTGTACCTTTTTATTTTTTATTTTTTACGATTTTATTTCCAAAATCCAACCTCATAGATTGAATCTTACCTTAACACTCTACACATCCTTCAAATTCCGCTCAAATCTGAGCTTATTTGCTATTTTATATTAATGGTCAAACATTCCGTCAAGATCTAAGCAATTTAAATTATATTTAAAAAGATCTGGATCTTAAATCATTAAGATAAAATAACAAATAAGATCGGATTTAAGCGAAATTTTGAGGATATATAAAGTACTAAGGTAAAATTCAATCTATAAAGTTGGATTTTGGAAGCAAAATCGCGAAATAAATAAATAAAAAGGATTTGCAACAACTCTGTTGTAATCCTCTCTACAACAGAGGATTCTCTCCCGTTGGTTCATATAGGGATGTTCGTATATTACCAATTATCTATATCTAGAGATGCAAACGGTCGGATACGGATACGGATATAGATATTACCGTATCCTTATCCGTTTTTGAATACGAATACGGAGGCGGATATAGATATTGGCGGATATTAAAATTATCTTACCATATCCTTAAAAAACGGATACGGATGTAAAACGGATATTGATCGCATACGAGTAACGTTAGAAATACTCTATAGAATCGACTTAAATATACACGAATTGTATGGAAAATACATGATATAAATTTACTAAATGTGTTTGTATCATAAAAATTATAAAAATATGATTAAAGAAGGTATAGAATAATGTTATATATGGTTAAAAATAAATATATGACTATATTTATATACGAAAACATATATACGGATATGGATACAGATGTTTGCGGATATCAAAATGATATCCATATCCGTATCCATTTTAAAACGGATATGGATACATATGTCAAAATCTGTATAAAACAGATACGGTGACGGATCGGATACGGATATATCCGTAAACGTTTATCATTGTAGGAATGTTTTGGATTTTGTTTGAAATGATTCGATTTAAAATAAATAAATAAAATTGGTAAGTGGACTCTCACCGGCTGGGTGACATATACCAATTTAAGGCACCCCAATAAAGTAGTGCGTGCCAATTAATACAGTCTCGCACAGATGCATGTGAATCCGACGGTCGGGATATTTCCGCGGCCTCTCCCTCCACACCACACCAACGAAGAGTGGCCTTCCTCTCTCTTTCTCTCTCCGCGTTCCAACGAACTTACAAATCTTACCCCCTCCTTTCCCACACATCTCCCCCAAACAGAGACCAAAGGCCACCGATAGAAGAGAGGAGGGAGTGAAGAGGAGAAGGGAGCGATCGGATCGCACCATGCAGAGGTCGGCGAGCAGCGCGCGCGTGGCGGAGGAGATGCACTTCTCCGAGATGGATCAGCTGCTGCCCACGTACGACCCGTCGTCCGACGTCGCCAAGAAGGAGGCCTCCCGCACGCGCTCCGCCGAGGGCGCCGTCCACCTCATCCCCTTCGTCCTCATCCTCTGCGCTCTCATCCTCTGGTTCTTCTCCAGTTCCGGTAAGCACCCCCGATCCCTCCCGGTTTTCCGTTTCGCGGATTTGATCCCCCTCCCGATCAGATCTGAATTGGCTGGAGAAGAATGGGAGATCATTTCGGGCTTTTCGGGATTGTTAGGGATTTGTAAGCATTTGCAAAATTACTAAGTTTTGGGAAACGAGGAATGGGGGACGGATTGGAGGGGTAAGGAATAAGCGGGACTTATTCTTTTGTTAGAATCATCATTTTATTTACTTTGCCGGTTGTTTTGTGGAACGAGGAACGGATGCTCAACTTCCGCTTGGATGAGTGGCGAAGTCTTATTATCCAGAGACAATATGATTTTATATTAGAATAAGCAATTATACGATAAAATGGTTATACCGGGATTACATTATTTATTATGTCTTTATATACACTACGTATCTTTTTTTTATCCTCAAACAGAACAAAAATAAGGGATAAACAAAGATCAACTCTACTTATCAGTTATCACTTACCCCTCTTCACAATGGCGGACGCATGATTATACATTAGGTAGATCGCAATAATATGAAAGAAAAAATAAATAAGAGGCAGGCAAGTGAGGGTGCTAACGATTTTTTTCTGCAAGTGGGGATGTTTTTAGTGAGGCCGAGATAATTAGGGGCTCACATCCTCACACGGGTAATCAAAATTGATTTCAAGTGGGAAGTCAATTGGGTTTGAAGGGAAAATCGAGAATTCTCAAATTTGAAAAAAATGTGTTTGTGTGAAGTTTTTAGTATTACATAGAATACTGCTAAAATTTTGGTAGACTTATATATGAGTCATCATCTCAAAATGTAAATGGATTCTTATTTTATCTATGTAATTGCATATTAAATTGCTGTATTGCATATTAAATCGGTTCCTATTATATCTATTTAATTGGATTATGATAAGAAATGCAAGATTATATATTTGTGAAATTATAATGCTATTAAAATAATTCATGTTAATCCAAGAATTACTGTTTACTATTTATCATGTTGTTTCTAGTTTTAACACTTTTTATTGCGAGCTTATTTCTAGATAAGTTATCGTTTCGGGTGGTGACAATGGGTGAAACGAGGCCTTCGTTCTTTGCTCATGTAACACTCCAAACCCATTCCCACATTAAGCACTCAGAAAGTGAAAATGCATTGTAAGAGTGAACGCATACTAGTTAACAATTGTGGCTTAAGCATTTGAGTGGTTGT
Organism: Ottelia alismoides; assembly: GCA_037367405.1. Taxonomy (NCBI): domain Eukaryota; kingdom Viridiplantae; phylum Streptophyta; class Magnoliopsida; order Alismatales; family Hydrocharitaceae; genus Ottelia; species Ottelia alismoides. Next base: position 57,742 of record JAZKJV010004995.1, read on the forward strand.
TATGAGGTTCATTTTGGTCCAAACCCAACAATTTTAAGTTGTTGGGGATTAATTTTTCTCATCAACGGCTCAGATGGTACAGTTTCTCCTAAAATTTCAACACCATCTTCTATTTTCTGCATCCCGAACTCTGTCTTTTGAAGCAAGATGGCAATTTTAGTCATAAAAATAGGAGGGTAACAAGCTCTCTGTTTTTCCATTGCGATTCATTTGCTGAAATTTGCAGAAGTTGGAAATGGAGAATTTCAATCTGCATCTTAAATATCTTGGATGCTTAATAAGTGGGGGAATTAAGTGGAAAATTTTCACCAACTAAAGGTTCTCGAGTTGAAGTTTGTCAGTGCAAATTAATGTTGGGAACACAACCCACCGATATCATCTCCTCTCGAATACCGGTTGGATACGAACCCATCGGATACAGAAGCGGATACACAAGCGACCACCACCATCACGGAAACACATGAAGGAAAGAACATCAGATATAACGGTGGTCGATCACCTCTCACGACCACTGGAGAAGAAAGATTACTATAAGAAGACGAGACAACTCTTTCCGTTCCATCGCTCTCTTATCTCTCTCTCTCTCTCTCTCTCTCTTCTCTTCTATCTCTTTTTCCTTGTGGTATTCCCTCTTGCTGTGGTGTAGAGGCAATGCCTCCACCCCCTCTTTATATAGCCCAAATACTGCCCCATAGTCCTATTCCCAATAGGACTATAAATAGAATACAACTCAATAACCATTAGGATTATAAGTCCACTCCATTAGGATTCTTAATCCTGATATGACTCTAATCCTAACAATCTCCCATTGAGTTGAATTCCATCACGATCTTTTCATCGTCTTGAGTCTGCATTGGGCCATCATCGTCATCTGCAGGTCTCGTTAGCATGTTCTCATCAACTCTAAGTGACACACTTGTCACTGGACACCATCGACGTACCCTATCTTGGGCACTCGCACAACTTAGCATTGTGCCTCATGACATGGCACCGCAAATATCTCATGACTAGATTTTATACCGACATCCTCTGGTAAGGCGAATCACACTCGCTTCTCCTTTTTACGCACTTCTGCAGTACATATGTCGATAACATGCCGATCTATCTTCGTACTGCTCGTCCAGGGAAGAACTGGAGCTCCATCACCTGTCACAACCCTTCCCTCGAGCTTGTACACCTTGTTCAACATCCTCGTCCCACGCATCACCATGCATGCTCTCTTACTCACTCTGAGAATTCCTCCTTCAATGGTGACTTGATGTCCTCGTGACTCGATCGTTCCTAGTGAAATCAGATTTTTCTTGACTGTAGGAATGTGTCTGACACCTGTCAGAGTTCGTACTGCTCCATCAAACATGCGGAACTGCACTGATCCAATCTTCTTGACGTGATGAACCTCTGCACCTCCCATCTTGAGCATGCCATCATTTCATGTATGATATGTACTGGACTGCTCTTTGGATGAGCACACGTGATCTGAACATACCGAGTTCGGAAGCCATCTTGAATCTACCTTCATCTCCCTAGAGCACGCTAGCAAGTCTCCCTTGCAGACTGCAGTGGAATCTTCTTGATCGGATTCAGAATCACCGACCTTCTTCTTTCCTTTTTCCTTCTCACGTCTTGAAGAATCAGCTATCTTGTGACCCTCCTTGTCATAATAGAAGCATCTGATCGGACCTCGTGACTTGGATCGACGTCTGAATCTCGTCTCCCTTGATCTTGAGCGTCTACCCTCAGTTGCCATCACATAACTTTCATCATTCGTTGCCTCATCTGTCGACCTCCGTCGAGATTCATTCATAAGCAGAGAAGTAACTGTCTTGTCCAATGTGATGGTCTTCTTGCATAGAGTAATGTCACCACAATATGATTAGAAGAGGGAAGGGAACTCAACAAGATCATTGCCTTATCCTCTTCCTTGAAGATAGATTCTCCTTTCACGTTCTTCTCCTTAAGTGTGAGCATGTCTATCAGAATTTTGTTAAATTCATTCAAGTGCACTTTGAGCTTTGTTCCATCGGTCATCTTTAGACAATAGAGATTCTTCTTCATCAATAACCGATTCGTCAAAGATTTGGACTTGTATTGTCCTTCGAGCTTTATCCAAACCTTCATTGGATTCTCCAGACTGACAACTTTGTGAAAAGTGTTATCTGCCAAGAACAATTGTATTGTACTGTTCGCGAGTTCCCTCATCTCCTTCCACTCTTCCTCTTTCATCTTCACTGATTTCTTTTCTTTATCCTGGAGAGCTTTCACAGGTCTTTCTCGTGTGATTATCTTCTTCACTCGTTATTGTCATAAGGTGAAGTCATTCTTCCCGTTGAAGGGTTTCACAGAGAATGATGCACCCCTCGATGAAAATTTTGCCATTGCTTTCCTATCGTACCTCCTTATACGATCTGAAAATCAAAGCAGAATCCTCTCGATCCGAACCGTCCAACTCGTCTGGAGTGCGCAAAATCCCTATCTGGACTCTTGGATCACCTCAATCGGACTCCAGATGCTTTTGATCTAAACGGTTCACCGTAACCGCTGGATCTTAACTGTCTTTAAAGAAAGCGCACCTGTTGTGTTGCGTCGTCTCCTCGAGTCGAATCTCATTCTGATCCACCACGTCGTATCCCTCACTGTCGTCGAACCAAGCTCTGATACCAGTTGTTGGGAATACGACTCGTTGATATCGTCTCCTCTCAGATACCGGTTGTTGGATACGAACCCCCACGGATACAGAAGCGAATACACAATCGACCACCACCACCATGGAAGCACGTGAAAGAAAGAACACTAGATATAACGGTTGTCAGTCACCTCTCACGACCACCGAAGAAGAAAGATCACTATAAAAAGACGAGTACAGCTCTCTCCGTTCCCTCGCTCTCTTATCTCTCTCTCTCTCTTCTCTTCTCTCTTTTTTCCCTTGTGGTATTTTCTCTTGCTGTGGTGTAGAGGCAATGCCTCCATCCCCCTCCTTATATGGCCCAAATACAATCCCATAGCCCTATTCCCAATAAGACTATAAATAGAATACAAGTCAATAACTATTAGGATTAGGAGTCCAATCTCATTAGGATTCCTAATCCTAATTTGACACTAATCCTGACAATTAAGGATAATGACATGGATAAATTTATGTTTATAGTTAGGGGAAGTATTAGGTTAGGTATGATTATACAGAAAATCTGGGATTCTCATCCCAAATCCATTTACCTATTCTAACATCGTGTCCGATGGTGGAAAATGGAACAGGGAATAATACAACATGGAATGCTGAACTGGTGCAATTCATTCCACCTTTGAATAGGTTGGATGGGGACACATGATTAAATGATTACTATTTAGATTTAAAAAAGAGGAGGCAAATATGTTGTTCCCTGCTAAAGGTCATTTTAGATAGGTGTCAGGAGTGTGATTTGAGTGAGGATCCGTTTCTCTTCTTCTTTTCTTTCATGATCTTCTTGTACTATGGAATTATGCACAGATATGTTTTCTCACCATCTTAAAGTGATGATGATTTAAAAGCAGAGAAACAGATAAAAACCTGGATATCTCATGTTTATCATTAATATAATATTTGTAGTAGTTGACAGAAAAACTAACATGATAGGTTCAACATATAAAGGATTGAAGTTAGAACTCTACAAGCATACTGAAAGTAGAAACTTTATGTTTAGCGTTTATATTTGATTAATTTGTTTTTATCCAATATGTGATTGGTCACCCTCGATCAGAGGCTCTTTCATTTTTTCTGAACGTGTTCTCATAGGTCTGACTTATTATTCGTGGCCATAAATGCATCATCTTGTTTCTAATCCTCGGAGTTGCGATATCTGGTTGTCTCCAGAGAACAGATTGCGACTTTGTCATTGTTTCCTGCTAGAAAAACTAGTGTGGAATAGCTCCCTCTTTTTTTTATCAGAATGATTGATTTGTATCTCGAGACAACAAATCTGCCTTTGGGTGGAGAATGCCCAGTTTTAGTTTTGATCTCTTTGCATCCTAAAGGATAACAGAAATCAAGTTTTTTTGTTGCTGTTTTTATTTCTCTCAACGTGTAATCTTACAACTTAAACTTGTGACTAAGGAAACTCTTTCACTCGTCTCTTTCCAGAAGCTAGGATGTGAAAATTGCGGCGTATGTAGAAGAGAGCATTGGAATACACAAACACAGGAAATCAGGGGGATATCTGCAAACTCAGAGTATATGGTACAGAAGTTAGCCTTGAAAAGTGCATACTTGTTTTTGTTGATTTTTTGGATAAAATTCCACATTCATTCTTTCGAATTTGCAGTGTTGTATTGAGCTTTATTTTTCTTCCTTCTCCATTTTGATGATTTACTGTAATGGTGATGGTCCTGGTGGATCTTTGTTAGTGAAGAAGATTAGTTCTTATTTACAGAAGTTTACTCTCTTTTATTCACTTTCCCTTTTTATTTTTGCCCGGGATTTTTTGGTTTTCCTAAAAAGGTGAAATAGAGCAAAGCCCCCCAAGTGGAGAGTTGAGATTGGTCGAGGGGCTCTCGAGTCCCATCGCGGCATTGCTTGGGGGCAAAGACATGCTTATGGAAATGTTAGACTTCAGATGGACAGCATCAGCTAACATGCTGTTTATTTCAACTTACAGAGAAATGCTCCACAGATTCTTTTACAATGCCATTACATACAGAAACGTTAAGATTGTTGTAATGGAGTCCTTCTGTGTTGAGCAATTTGATGGAACTTGCAGGCGTTTATCTACTTAATTAATTGGCAGAATTGTATATCTAAATAAAAGCCAAAGAATTTGATTTGGTCGACTCCATGTTATGCAGATATGCGAGGGAAACTTTAGGAATGAGAGTTATGAAGGTAACTCCTGTGCATGTGGATATGAGTCAGAATGCAGGTGAAGGGATGAGGGAGAGAGATTGTGGAAGAGTGTGATATGAGTTATTCCTTGCTTCTATAGATGGTTGTTGAGATGCCTTGAATCTTACCCCGTCCGTTCCATTGGATGGATCGTGGAGTTTGTTTTTGTGACCTTCCTGTACTGTTACTTGAGGAGGCCCGCGGCCTCAAATAGACATCTCACTGTACTTCCATATAAGGATAAGATATTAACGGTTGATGTGAAAATGCTCTTAAGACGTTGCATGCAACCAGGAGAACTCAATCGTCAACCTTAACCCATTTTTTCTCCCTTCATGTGGGTCCCACTCTTTCTCTTTTTCTAATACATTAAATAAATCATTTCTCTTTTATCAATCTCATCAAAAAAATAATATATTATACCATCATATCATATAAAAATTATAAACTACTCCACTTCTACCCACTTATCCAAACTTCAATACAATCGCATTACAATAACTACCAACTTTTCCAAACTTCAATATAATCATATCACAACAAACCCACCTCCGGTTTAACCCTCTATCCAAACACCAAAACATAAAAATGGGTTATCTTCTTTCAGTTTAACCCACCTTAACCCGCATACCAAACACATGGATCTCACGACTAACTACCTATTTGATGATGGTGAATGAAGTCAATAAAGAGTGTTGGTTGATCTCAGCTCGGAAGCTATCCTCGTCTCTATGTTTCGGTGGTTCATAAGTGGTTGGACTTTCTTCTTTAGGTTTTTTTGTGTCAATTTCATCTGGTTTTGATGCGTGTTTCATTGCTATGGGGAAAGGCTTCCCTAGGTTGTTGTCGTTTTTGGTCGCTTGGGCTCGAAGATCCTGTTTGTTTGATATGCATGATCACCGTTCTTCACAGTAGAAGAAGATATATTGCTGTTGTTGAGGATGTACCCCAGTTAAGGATAAGCCTCGTATGTCTCTGTGTCATGTGAGTGTCTTCCAAACTGCTTGTTCGTTTGATTTGTGTTTGATTTCCACTGCACGCAATGATTGTAAATTCGAATTATGGAACGTCACATGTGGGAGACCCGTCGGTCATCCATCCAAGGGTACTACAAATTCTTCATTCTAACCGTCTATCGCCCACAATAACTATGATTTATCTTTCCTACAAAATGCATAATAAGAAATTAATCTAAAGCAGGCATCCGGTTCTTATTCTCAGCAGGTTCTCTCTCCAACTAAACCCGGATACTGCAACATCTACAACCTACATCTCCTTAAAAAAAAAGAACAACAAAAAATAAAGAATTATACCACCGTAACCTTCACTTATCTCTTGGGCACAAATTCTACCAACCAAGCAATGATACAAATCGCGTCATCTATTTCACGGTAATTTTTGTGTAAATGACAACAGGATGAGGCCAATTATTCAAACCCGCTCAAATTGAACTCGAAGATAAGCACATTATCTTAATGTTGAAGTAAGTAGGGCAAGAAGTTATGTATAATAATAATATCATAGTTGAACATCCTGTCTTTCACCTAGAAGATCAAGAGTTCAAACCTCACATATTATCGTAAGAAAGTACTGAAACCCTGTGGAGTTTATCCCACTACCCAAACGGCCTCTAAGGGGCTGTTCGTCTAAGAAAGAAGAATGAATCCCTCGTTATTCATCTCCCTCCATGGATGGTCAATGTATGGTCCTGGAGTCAAAATGTGGAATAAGATTTCCCTCCTTATTCCTCCATAATAAATCTCTTACTTCAAAAAAATACAAATAATTGATACTTATCTAGCAATCTTATCTAACAAATTCCCCATTTAACCTCCTTATCCTCTCACTCTTACCGAACAAAAAATAACAAAAAAACTACCTACCACTTGTCTATCTTTACTTCTTTTTATCCTTTCCATGCAACTGAACAGTTTGTGTCTTATCCCCCATCATTCCTTTCCTTTATTCCTCTACCTAGCGGTCTCAAAAGGTCAAAAGTGTTATTGTAACTCCTAATACTAAATGGTTGGATAATAAGATATACTCCGACAAAGTTCATCAAGCAATTCCAAATGCCTTGAAGAGAGCATTTTCCCCGACATGACATACTCCCCGAGCAAATGCCTTGAAGAGAGCATTTTAAGTCTTATATAAATTTAGTAATTGATGTACTTATTGTTGTGTTAGTAATCTTTTGGAAGATAATCTATGCCATTTTGTGGAAAATAATCTCTGTTATTTTATACAAAATAAGCTCTGTCATATTATAGAAAATATTTGATTTTTGCATTATCTATTTCTGGTAGAAGCAAACTCATTCCGTTCAATTATGCATACATGCCCTTGTGGAATCAAGTTATTGCTAGGTTTATATCAATCTTAACTAAGTGTATTTATATATTTTAATTAGTAATACATGATCACTTAAGTGTATTTGTATTATTCAATTTTTAAACATGATTAGCTAAAATTAGATGCAAAAGCTAATTTAAGTGAATCCATATTTTGTAATTATAAAAATATAATTAGCAAAAAAATATTGAAAATCTTAACTAAGTGTATTATATCATGTAATTAGTCATTCATATTTAGTTCAAATTTGGATTAAAAATTATAATTATGTCATTAAATTGGATTGAAATAATAATTTAATTATTAATACATGATTATTAAAAAATTATTTAAAAACTTAAATAAGGTATTGATTATTCAATTATTAATACATGATCAGCTGAAATTACATGCAAAAGATAATTTAAGTGAATTCATATTTTGTAATTAGAAATACATAATTAGCAAAAATATATTGAAAATCTTAACTAAGTGTATTATACATTTAGATAGTAATTATATTCAGTTCAAATTTGGATTAAAAATTACAATTATGTCACTAAGTTGGATGAAATAATAATTTAATTGTTAATACATGATTATTTAAAAATTATTTAAAAATCTTAACAAGTGTATTTGTATTATTCAATTACTAATATATGATTAACTAAAATTAGATGAAAATTGGATTAAAAATTTACAATTATGTCATTAAATTATTTATTTATACTTGATTATTTAAAATTAGATTAAATTCTTCCTTAAGTAATTAGTAATACATAATTTGCTAAAATTGGATGTAAAATCTTATTTAATTATAATTAAAAATTATAATAAAATATTACTTAAGTGTATTTATATTATATAATTAGTAATACGTGATTATTTAAAAATTACTTTAATCTCTACACACGATGTATTTTAAATGAAAATGTCTGACTTAACGCATCAGCTCGTACACACGTCTGACTTGTATAATCAAATTTTAAATGAAAATATTATGGCAGCTCGTACACACGATGTTGATCAGTTTTCTCAGATAATATTTGAGGTGATGTGTAGAGAAGGAAATTACAGAGTCATCCTTAACGGAACTGAATTTGAGTGCACGTGTGGGTTCACGCAGTACATGCATGTCACATGCTCACATGTAATTGCGGTTTGTGGTTATGTTAATGTGGGCATCGAGCATGTAGAAAACTATTCTTGGTTTTATATGCCTGTTGCATTTCATGCGACATACATGGCTGAATTCTCACCAATTCCTGATCGTCGATTTTGGTCGGCGAATGTTCATGCCTCCTAATGTATTAGTATACTCGGTCGTCCGCAATCGAGAAGGATCCGAAATAGCATGGATGAAATGGGTCGGGCAAATGTTAGATGTGGATTATATAGGCAGGTCGGTCATACCCGGACTACATGTCCAGGAAGTTAAATGTATCTTGTCATTTTTCAGGGAAAATAGTTACTATCTTCGATGTTATCGAAAATAAATTGTCTTTTTATTGCAAATGTTATCATACTTGTGATGAAATAGAATGGACTCATTACTGGGACCTATTGATACCTCAGTCTTGGTACAGCAAAGCAACCACATATATGCCCTTCCATTAAATGATGATACTTCGGTAAGCACTACCTACCATTAGACGTACGGTGAGAATTATAGTGTATCTAATTTTACAATATATCATTGTAACCGCTTTACAGATTCGCGGAACATAGCCATGTATTTAATAATGTTCTGCTAAAACATCGTGGTGAGGCTTTCAACCAACTGCTTGAGGTGGCGGGCATGCGATGTGTCGCCAACCTAAAAAGGCCAACCTCGATCAATCACTTCTAATGGGTTTATTAGAACATTGGAGACCGGAGACCCATACTTTCCATCTTCGACACGGTGAAGTTACCGTTACATTAAAAGACGTCTCCATTGTAACACGGTTGATGTATGTTGGAAGTAGTTGGGTGTAATGGTGTGGCATGTTCAGTTGCAATGATATGATGAATTGTCTGCTTCATTCTGTTTAAGTAGATTATATGTTGATTTTTTGTTGATGATGTTCTATGTTTCATTATAATTGGATGTTGTCTCTTTTTATATCCTGAACAAATATTTATCTCTTTTATTCTTAAATTCAATCATAAATAAAAATATACACAATTGTTCTATATGTTTAATAATAAAGAAATAGGCAAAATAAAATATATTAAAAGTAGGTAAAATATAAGAATAATATAAACCCAAATTTATAATATTAAATATTGTAAATTTATATATTATAAATTTATATATTAAAATATTATGTATATTATTATTTAAACATTACAATATTTTATGCTCATTATATATAATGTAAAGTAGGAGAATGGAAGGAGATTAAGTATATAATGTAAAGTAGGAGAATGGAAGGGGATTTAGTTGAGGAGAAGGGAGAAGGAATGAGAAGGCTGGCGTTTGGCAGGAAATGCATGGATCGGTGAACGGTTCGTCGATTGACGAACGGTTCGCTGATCAATGCTCTGATCGGTAAAAAAATAATCCGATGCCAGATAGGGCATTTGCTCGGGATTATGCCCTGTCTCGGAAAATGCTCCAGGTGAAGAAAAGAGAAGAAAAAGAACAATAATGGACACTCTCGTCGAAGATATCTATTAAAGATTTCAACCTAAAAGATATCCGCATTGGCCTGTAGGTAAAAGTACTTGATAAAATAGGCAAGAAAGGGGTGAGGGCACGCTTGAAGGCTGGAAAGTGTCGACCCTCACCTTGTCCGGCTGCTTGCAGCTTCTCAACTCGGTCATTGTTGGGATCTCTCTCTACTGGGTTGGGGGATCCTCTTTCCCAGTGGCTCCTCCACTCAGGTTGACAAGATGTGCGGTAATTTCTTTTGGGGTTTCGATTTGCACAGTGTCAGTTGGCGCACCTCCTGCCTCCCAAAGGCATAGGGTGGTCTGGGTACTTGCTCATTGGTAATGATGCATGAGGCTATGTTCGTGGCCTGGACTTGGAGAATCCTTATCGCAGAACAATCCTTATGGGCCATTTACATGTGGCATAGGTATCTGCAAAACTGTTCTTTTTGGGAGGTTGAGCCTAAAGTTAATGACTCTATGCTGTGGAAGATGATCCTTCGTGGTCGTGAATCGTATCATGGCACGACACAAATAATCAACACACATGGAAGCACTCCCCTGAGAGGTTCTCCTTCTCGCAAACTGTTGACTTCATCAGACCCTGTGGGGTTGTAGTCCCATGGGATGGTGTGGTGTGGTACAAGAGCATCGTCCCAAAGCACTCCTGTACTCTCTATCGTGCGGTGATTGTAACGGCCTGGGTCTTTTAAATAATTTGTTTTTCAAATGCATTATCTTGGATTAAGTAGATTAAATTAATACATTAAATCCCTTCATTATCTACTATAAAACCACAAGGGCTCCCTATCCATACGGCACCTTATCTTGCATTTTAGAGAGAGTTAGAGAGAGAGAGGAAGGGGTATCTTACCGGACGTCCCTCTTCGTCGTAGGAGAAGGCGGCGCCGAATCCGAAGAGGAGGAGAACACGGATTCGTGACCGAAAGAAGACGCGACGACCGCGACGGGTAGAGAAAGCTTGGGATCAAGGTATGTATCGGCTTTAGGATTCGATTTCTAAACGTATGAATCGGCTTTAGGTTTTCGATTTCTAAATGTATGTATCGGTGTAGGTTTCGTATAGATATTGATTACGTTAAAATAGAGTTCTCGTATACATACTTGTTTACCGGCTTGGTAGGATACCACGCATACATACTTGTTTGATTTTATATATCATGTGTAGAAGTATGTGACGATCTCTTAGAAGGATACATGAACTCGATTGGGGATTAGACATCTAAATGTATTTGTCGGATTTTTTTTGATTAACCTACAAGTGCCGATTTGATTCAGGTTACGCCTCTCAATTTACGTATCAGATTTCGTGAGATATGAACATTGATTCAATTGGGATCACTTCTTCAAAAGATTTTGTTGAGACTGTCGGACTTGCATTATCAATGGGTCATGAATTGTTCTATATATATATATATATATATATATAGATTTGAATTATTTAAGGATTCTTGCCTGTCAACCTTGTTTGGATTAGAAATATATGTTTGATTACTCATGTAACTTGATTGCCTAAGGGAGATAAGTGTTATTCAAATCAATAAAACGATCATAAGATCCACTCGTATAATTCTCATTGGCGTATTTGGGAAAAATCAAAGCAGATTCTATGTTTAATAGTAGTTTATACATGTTTTTTTGTGAGTTAATGTCGTATCTATCTCCAAATAGAGACAAATAGTTACAATTTTGAGTGAGGTGTATAATCTTTACAATAAGACTTTCTTTCGCATATTTTGAAATTAACATTATCTGATATGGACATTAAATATCAAGAATACCGGTAGCATAATCGTAACCAACTTCTTATTCTGTTTAACAAGATTTTGAATCCTTGTGTAATCTCTTATTATGCTAAAAAATATTTATAATGCAGGACAACTATTTACTGTTATTACTTTCCCAACGAAAATATATTAAAACTTAGAAGTGGTTTATTTCTAATGAAGAATTGTATTAATGTGGATGTAAACTACTTCTTATAATACACATAATTCTTCATGAATGATACCTCCTATTTTACATCAACATGTACAAATTATAAGTTGTTCGTCATAAGTTGTAAGGTATACAGAGTAAAATGTTACACGTCTGATTGCTTAAGTAAAGCTATTCTCTCATAAGGCAAATTTCAATTATATGTGTAATATTTTATCACCAAATGAAATTTCATGTACATAGTTGGTATTTTCCTTTTATATGGTATGATTGGGAACAAAAGAACGAACGAGTATTGGATGGCTTGCCACTAAATACGATAAGTAAAATATGGAACTTCTTATTGGTAAAAGAATAAGTTTAATAACCTTAAACAAGATTAAGGCACAGACTCATAAAGAGTCACATGGTCGACTGCAAGGGGTCGTATTAGCCGCAAGGGGCAACGCCGCAAGGGGCGTATGGTTGCAAGGAACCAAGAGGCAAAAGGTAAGTCCTCTACAGTTGTAGCTACACTGTCATGTCATGCCATAGACCGCAAGTGCCAGCGGTTAAAAACGTATAAAGATACATAAATGAATGTTGTGCAAGAAAATGGTTTATAAGGAAAAACCATCATGAAAAAAAACAAGGAATGGTTTAATAAGAGAATGAACCATCACATGTTATGCTAAAATTGGTTTAAGAAAGTTAAACCATCAAAGTCATGGGGGCTAATATGTAAAGTGGCTTATATGTTTTATAAGTATGTAAATTGCTTGGTATTTTACGAAATACACCCACAAGTAGAAATAAATGTTTGTCATGCGTACTACGCAATTTACCTACTTTACATGTATACACATATTTACGAAAGAAGCCAAACTAAACATGATAGCGATCGAACTTAGACATGCATGGGAGTTATCTAGGCACGAAATGATTTGTGTACATGAAAATCCAAGTATATTTTTTTAACGGATCAAGGACCGTTAGAATACCCATGCATGAACCCGATGCATACTGGGCATTAGGCTCATCCAAATTATGTTTGTCAATTTCAGGTGAAGAACAGGGTTGATTGCATTTTCTGGATCGTGCTTCAGGCTCATTGAGATTTCTGACGTGGTACGATTTATCCGTGAAGATCTAGTGGATATTTGTATGCCCACAGGAATCATCAAGTTGCTTTTTTTTTATTTCTAGAATAGTTAAATTTTATTTTCCGGTTAAGAGTTGTAATAATGGAACTCTAGTTTGAGTAGACATTTTATGGAATGATATTTATCTCTGCTCATTATGTGCCATTTGTTGATATTTTGGTAACGGGTCGGTCGTGCGATCAACTATCGCTTGCTTCCGTCGATTGTCACGATCCGTTCCGTTACAAATGGTATCAGAGCTAGAGTTCCTCTGGGCATAGGATATCCACGATTCTTACTGATCTAAGATTTTTATATAGAGAGATTTAGTATCACAACTCATTGACCTTGTCAATTTTTAAATCAGATGGCTCCTCGACGTGCAATTGAAGCCATTGCAGACCGTGACTCATCGACGAGCCAAGAGGCCGTTATGGGTATGCAGAGGCAGATGCTGGAGTTAATGACACTAATGACCCAGCAACAGAAGAGTCAGACGTCCAACTCGGGTGGACTGACTCTAAAGACCTTCATTCAGCATGATCCGCCCACTTTCAAGGGTGAGCATGAGCCGGAAAAAGCCGAACATTGGCTAAGAGAGATGGAGCTGACTTTTGAGGCAACGGATTGTCCTGAAGAAAAAAAAGTGATCTTTGGAACATTTCGTCTGCGGGACAATGCAAAGGAGTGGTGGACTTCATGCAAGGGAATCCATTTTTCGGAGACTCCAGTCATTAAGTGGGATGACTTTGTTGAGCGCTTCACTGAGCGTTACATCCCTGAGCATGCTAAGGATGCTAAGCGTCAAGAGTTTATAAATCTCCGCCAGGGAAATATGACAGTTGAAGAATATGCAGTAAAATTTCAAGAATTGGAGAAGTATGGCAAGGGTATCTGCTCCAATGAAAAGCACCGAGCTAGAAAGTTTGTTGAAGGCTTGAATGCAGGATTGAGCATGAAAGTGCTGACTAGAGGTCCCACGACCTTATCTGAGGCGGTTGCAGCAGCAGTGGAGATCGATGCAGCATACCGGAGGATACAGCAAGCGAATCCTCGGAAGCGCCCTCACAAGCCGAACTTCGATGACAAGAGGCGTCACACTGCAACGAATGCTAAGAAGACAAAGATTGATGATGCACCAGCAAACAGGAAGTACACATTTGAAGTGTGCCCGCATTGTGGTAGGAGGCATCCAGGAGAATGCTACATGCTAACCACTACTTGCTTTAATTGCGGAGAAAAGGGTCACTTCAAGAAAGATTGCAAGAAAGATGTCAAGGATCAGAAGAAGCCATTCGAGCAGAAAAAGAAGGTAGCAGGAAGAGTCTTTGCTATCACTCCTGAGGATGCAGAAGGTGCCAACACGACAGTGGAAGGTACTCTACTAATTGAAAACCATTTATGTCATGTTCTTTTTTATTCTGGTGCTACGCATTCCTTTATCTCGAATGCTTTTGCGATAAAGTTAAGTTTAGAAGCTGTTGAGCTTCCTTATGCACTTACAGTTTCTTCACCAATGGGTGATATTATTGCCACGGGTATGTACTTAAAGGACGTACCTATTTTGATAAAAGAAGATACCCTAACTGCCAATTTGATATTATTACCCATCACAACTTATGATGCCATCTTGGGAATGGATTGGTTATGGGAGCATTATGCAACGGTCTATTGTCGAGAAAAGAAGGTGGTCCTGAGTAGACCAAATACTGAGGAGATAGTTATTCGGGGCACCTGTAAGGGTGGAAGATTGATTATCTCATCCTTGCAAGCAAGCCGATTACTAGCTGAAGGTTGCATCGCATTCCTCGCTAGTATAATTAGCACTGAATCATCACATGCACGTCTTGAAGATTTATATGTGGTCAGAGAGTTTGCCGATGTCTTCCCGGACGATCTTCCTGGACTACCTCCTCATAGAGAGGTTGATTTCTCAATTGATGTGATCCCAGGAACGGCTCCGATTTCCAAAGCTCCGTACAGAATGGCACCTGCAGAACTTGAGGAGCTAAAGAAGCAGTTACAAGAACAACTGGATAAGGGATTTTTACGTCCCAGTGTTTCTCCCTGGGGAGCACCCGTTCTTTTTGTGAAAAAGAAAGATGGGTCTCTTAGACTCTGCATTGATTACCGAGGTCTAAACAAAGTGACCGTGAAGAATAGATACCCGTTACCTCGCATTGATGACTTATTCGATCAATTGCAGGGAGCCACTGTTTTCTCAAAAATTGATCTACGTACGGGTTATCATCAACTCCGAATAAAAGAGGAGGATATACCAAAGACAGCTTTCAGGACAAGGTATGGTCATTATGAATTCTTGGTCATGCCATTTGGTCTTACTAACGCTCCTGCAGCTTTTATGGAGCTAATGAATAGGGTATTCCGAGAATACCTTGACAAGTTTGTCATCGTGTTTGTGGATGACATATTGATATATTCATCTGATCCGGAGCAGCATCGAGTACATTTGCAGATTGTATTCGAAACCCTAAGGCAACATCAGCTTTATGCAAAATTCTCCAAATATGATTTTTGGTTGAATAGAGTAGCATTCCTTGGTCATATGATATCTAAGGACGGCATTGAGGTAGATCCAACCAAGGTAGAAGCTGTGATGAATTGGAAGCAACCCAAGAATGTTTCTGAGATCCGTAGTTTTCTTGGCTTGGCTGGTTATTATCGACGATTTATTCAGAATTTCTCAAGGATATTACTACCGCTAACAAAGCTCACTCGGAAGGATGTGAAGTTTATATGGTCTGAGGCTTGTGAACAGAGCTTTCAAGAATTGAAGCAGAGATTGACTACAGCTCCAGTATTGGCCTTACCATCAAGCAGTGGAGGCTTCGTGGTGTATACTGACGCATCAGGCACGGGACTCGGATGTGTTCTTATGCAAAATGAGAAAGTCATTGCCTATGCCTCACGACAATTAAAACCACAAGAAAGGAACTACCCAACTAATGATTTAGAGTTAGCAGCGGTAGTCTTTGCTCTAAAAATATGGCGTCATTACCTCTACGGTGAGCAGTTTGAGGTGCTCAGTGATCATAAGAGCCTCAAATATATTTTCTCTCAGAAAGAACTTAATCTGAGACAACGACGCTGGTTGGAATTCTTAAAAGATTATGACTTTGCCATCAATTATCATCCAGGAAAAGCAAATGTCGTAGCAGATGCATTAAGTAGAAAATGGGAAGGTAGAATGGCTAGTTTAAAACTTCAATGGAAAATGATGAAGGATTTTGAAGATTGGAAGCCTTTCTTGAGCGAATCGAGAAAGATATCTTTTGCAGCACTCAAGATTCAACCGGAGATAATTGGGAAGATCTTGACTGCACAAAAAGTAGATGCCGATCTTTCTAAATTTATAGAAGCATCTAAAAAGGAAGGTTCTGATTTCACCATCGGAACGGATGGAGCTATAAGATACCGCATCAGATTATGGATTCCAAGTGATATTGAGTTGAGGCAGGAGATTCTGGATGAAGCACACAGATCGATGTACACTATTCACCCAGGTACAACAAAAATGTACAAGGATCTGCAACAGAACTTTTGGTGGCCAAAGATGAAGAATGACATCGCAGAATTTTTTACTAGATGCTTGGTATGTCAGCAGATCAAGATTGAACATCAGCGGCCTGCAGGACCTGTTCAACCCTTAGAGATACCTGAATGGAAGTGGGAGCACATAACGATGGACTTTGTCACCGGTCTACCCAAGACCACAAAACATCGTTATGACACCATATGGGTGATTGTTGACCGATTAACCAAATCGGCACACTTCCTACCTATCCGCTTGGATCAGTCGACAGATAGTCTAGCTGAATTATATGTGAATGAGATTGTCAGCTTGCATGGTGTTCCTGCATCAATTGTATCCGATCGGGATACACGATTTACCTCTCGTCTATGGAAGAGTTTTCAGGATGCGATGTGCACTCAATTGAAGTTTAGCACTTCATTTCATCCGCAGACTGATGGTCAGTCCGAAAGGACCATCCAGACACTAGAGGATATGTTGAGAGCATGTGCTCTAGATTTTGTGGGTAGCTGGGATAGACACCTTCCATTAGTGGAGTTTGCTTACAATAATAGTTATCATTCGAGCATCAAGATGGCACCCTATCAAGCATTGTACGGGAGACCTTGCAGATCGCCTTCATGCTGGAGTGATGTTGGCGAGAAGCACATCTTAGGACCGGAACTTGTTCAGACAAGTAAGCAGGGTGTTGAATTAATCAGAAAAAGATTGTTGGCAGCTCAAAGTAGGCAAAAATCTTACGCCGATCATCACAGAAGAGAGTTGAATTTCGCAGTTGGGGAGCACGTGTTCCTCAAGATCTCTCCAACCAAGGGCGTCTTACGATTTGGCAAAAGGGGAAAGCTCACTCCCAGATACATAGGACCTTTTGAGATTCTGCAGCAGGTTGGAGAAGTGGCATATCGTATTGCATTACCACCGCAGTACTCGAAACTTCATGATGTATTCCATGTGTCTATGCTGAGGAAGTACATTCCTGATCCTTCACATGTGATCGAGCATGAGGTCATTGATATTCAGCCAAACTTGACCTTTGAAGAGAAACCTATACGAATCGTCGATCGTAGAGATCATCAACTCTGTCGGCGCATAGTCCCGATGGTCAAGGTCCTTTGGCAACACCACCAAAAGGAGGAGGCTACTTGGGAGCTAGAAAGTGAAATGCAGGAGAAGTACCCGCAACTTTTTGGTATGTCTCTCTACTAAGAAATTTCGAGAACGAAATTTTTTAAGGGTGGTAGATTGTAACGGCCTGGGTCTTTTAAATAAATTTTTTTCAAATGCATTATCTTGGATTAAGTAGATTAAATTAATACATTAAATCCCTTCATTATCTACTATAAAACCACAAGGGCTCCCTCTCCATACGGCACCTTATCTTGCATTTTAGAGAGAGTTAGAGAGAGAGAGGAAGGGGTATCTTACCGGATGTCCCTCTTCGTCGTAGGAGAAGGCGGCGCCGAATCCGAAGAGGAGGAGAACACGGATTCGTGACCGAAAGAAGACGCGACGACCGCGACGGGTAGAGAAAGCTTGGGATCAAGGTATGTATCGGCTTTAGGATTCGATTTCTAAACGTATGAATCGGCTTTAGGTTTTCGATTTCTAAATGTATGTATCGGTGTAGGTTTCGTATAGATATTGATTACGTTAAAATAGAGTTCTCGTATACATACTTGTTTACCGGCTTGGTAGGATACCACGCATACATACTTGTTTGATTTGATATATCATGTGTAGAAGTATGTGACGATCTCTTAGAAGGATACATGAACTCGATTGGGGATTAGACATCTAAATGTATTTGTCGGATTTTTTTGATTAACCTACAAGTGCCGATTTGATTCAGGTTACGCCTCTCAATTTACGTATCAGATTTCGTGAGATATGAACATTGATTCAATTGGGATCACTTCTTCAAAAGATTTTGTTGAGACTGTCGGACTTGCATTATCAATGGGTCATGAATTGTTCTATATATATATATATTTGAATTATTTAAGGATTCTTGCATGTCAACCTTGTTTGGATTAGAAATATATGTTTGATTACTCATGTAACCAGATTGCCTAAGGGAGATAAGTGTTATTCAAATCAATAAAACGATCATAAGATCCACTTGTATAATTCTCATTGGCGTATTTGGGAAAAATCAAAGAAGATTCTATGTTTAATAGTAGTTTATACATGTTTTTTTTGTGAGTTAATGTCGTATCTATCTCCAAATAGAGACAAATAGTTGTTCGACAGACATAGATCTCCCATACAATTTTGAGTGAGGTGTATAATCTTTACAATAAGACTTTCTTTCGCATATTTTGAAATTAACATTATTTGATATGGACATTAAATATCAAGAATACCGGTAGCATAGTCGTAACCAACTTCTTATTCTGTTTAACAAGATTTTGAATCCTTGTGTAATCTCTTATTATGCTAAAAAATATTTATAATGCAGGACAACTATTTACTGTTATTACTTTCCCAACGAAAATATATTAAAACTTAGAAGTGGTTTATTTCTAATGAAGAATTGTATTAATGTGGATGTAAACTACTTCTTATAATACACATAATTCTTCATGAATGATACCTCCTATTTTACATCAACATGTACAAATTATAAGTTGTTCGTCATAAGTTGTAAGGTATACAGAGTAAAATGTTACACGTCTGATTGCTTAAGTAAAGTTATTCTCTCATAAGGCAAATTTCAATTATATGTGTAATATTTTATCACCAAATGAAATTTCATGTACATAGTTGGTATTTTCCTTTTATATGGTATGATTGGGAACAAAAGAACGAACGAGTATTGGATGGCTTGCCACTAAATACGATAAGTAAAATATGGAACTTCTTATTGGTAAAAGAATAAGTTTAATAACCTTAAACAAGATTAAGGCACAGACTCATAAAGAGTCACATGGTCGACCGCAAGGGGTCGTATTAGCTGCAAGGGGCAACGCCGCAAGGGGCGTATGGTTGCAAGGAACCAAGAGGCAAAAGCTAAGTCCTCTACAGTTGTAGCTACGCTGTCATGTCATGCCATAGACCGCAAGTGCCAGCGGTTAAAAACGTATAAAAGATACGTAAATGAATGTTGTGCAAGAAAATGGTTTATAAGGAAAAACCATCATGAAAAAAGACAAGGAATGGTTTAATAAGAGAATGAACCATCACATGTTATGCTAAAATTGGTTTAAGAAAGTTAAACCATCAAAGTCATGGGGGCTAATATGTAAAGTGGCTTATATGTTTTATAAGTATGTAAATTGCTTGGTATTTTACGAAATACACCCACAAGTAGAAATAAATGTTTGTCATGCGTACTACGCAATTTACCTACTTTACATGTATACACATATTTACGAAAGAAGCCAAACTAAACATGATAGCGATCGAACTTAGACATGCATGGGAGTTATCTAGGCACGAAATGATTTGTGTACATGAAAATCCAAGTATATTTTTTTAACGGATCAAGGACCGTTAGAATACCCATGCATGAACCCGATGCATACTGGGCATTAGGCTCATCCAAATTATGTTTGTCAATTTCAGGTGAAGAACATGGTTGATTGCATTTTCTGGATCGTGCTTCAGGCTCATTGAGATTTCTGACGTGGTACGATTTATCCGTGAAGATCTAGTGGATATTTGTATGCCCACAGGAACCATCGAGTTGCTGTTTTTTTTATTTCTAGAATGGTTAAATTTTATTTCCCGGTTAAGAGTTGTAATAATGGAACTCTAGTTTGAGTAGACATTTTATGGAATGATATTTATCTCTGCTCATTATGTGCCATTTGTTGATATTTTGGTAACGGGTCGGTCGTGCGATCAACTATCGCTTGCTTCCGCCGATTGTCACGATCCGTTCCGTTACAGTGATAAATAGTCTTCCCACTCTGGACAGACTTGCGAGGATGGGGATCTATCAATCTGGTCCCTGCTACCTTTGCGGGTGTGCTATCGAGTCCCGCAATCATATCTTTTTTGAGTGCAACTTCGCTGCTGACACGCAGGATCACTCTTAAGGATCTGGGGATTTTACAAACGCCTCCAAATGTACTCAGCAACCTTGTGGACTGGATCCTTTGCCTCTCAATTGAGTCCACGCGACGCCTTTGGTGCGTCGCCTTATCCGCTGCGATATGGGAATTTTGGAGGGAGAGGAATCAAAGATGGGCGACAGGTTGCTCCTCTTCGCTGCAAATTCTGGCAGCCTCGATTGTCTCGGCAGTTCATATTATCATGACCCAATGACATCCCTGAATTCTGCAGGATCGTGCAACTTATTAACTTTTCAAGAATTGTAGAGTTTTAAAAATTTTGTGCTCTCCGGTGAAAACCAACATCTCTACTTCGACTGTACAACTATCCCTTTATAGGCAATACAAATGAAATTATTACCCAGCAAAAAAAAGTACTTGATAAAATCGTAGAATTTGGATAACGTGCAACAAACAAAAAAAAACAAAGTGGTCGTCACTTCACTCGTTGGGAAGCCGTGTCAAACAGTGATCTGATGGAAGAAAATAAGGAAAAAGATGGGTTTTGGCCACGTCGTTGTTGGAGCTGCGTGCGTCTTTGTATTCTCAGGAGTATATAAACAATTATAGGGGTCATATCGTAATTGCCATCATCGTTTCCTTCATTGGGATGTGTGTTACTTATCTAGTAGAGCATCTTTGGTAGTTGGATTGGGGTATTTTTACGTGAATAGTAATTATTCTATTAATGTTTTTAATGATTATAATATATTTTTATGTTAATTTTTTTATTTGAATGTAGTTAAAAAATATCATAATAATAAAATTGTATGATTCATTCAACTTTTCAACTCAAAAATGTAGGGATAGAGCAGGAGGTATGTCATATTATTCCAATATAACCTGACAAAACAACAAACCCATGTAAGTAGGTTCATCTCTTATAGCCATATTTTCTGGCTCGCAATTGAATGACTAAGCCTAACAATAATTTTTTGATAACTGCATGACTATTTACGACAGCCTGTTTTGGTTTGTATTATAACGTTATCTATACCATTTTTCGATGTAATTAGATTTTATTGTTTGTCTATTGGTGTGATATATTGTTTAAAGATGATTTGATCGTAAAATTCACGTCAGTGATACTTAGGCACATGTTCGTACCGATTGGTTGCTATTAATACATACTTGAATATATGTATTTGATTTGAATTATTACCATCTACATAAATATCCTTATCCAGACATGATGTTATTGTTTGCTTTTTAAATACACACAATGTACTGTCTATTCTCCTATATTATACGTATCCTATCACAATCGAGTGGATTCAGATATACCCTCGATGTGTGTGTCAAATGTCCGGCCATTTTTTTAAACATATGAAAAATAGACGAAATTATCCGAAGTAAATGAAAAAAATCCTGCTAACAAACCCTAATATTAAAAATCTGTTTTTTAATATTATATTAATAATGTACCGATGATATTTAATTTTCTTCGTGAAAATGACGAAACTGTATTTCGAGGTAATATCTGTTGGATTTCTTTTGTATTTCAAAATCTTTTTTAAATAAATATTATTTTTTCCAATATTTGTTTTAAGTCTATGCAATTTTCAATTTGCGCACAAGTACCTAACCCAATAATGATCTCGAAAATGAGACTCATTAAAAGTTGAACAAGTACCTAACCCAATAATGATCTCGAAAATGAGACTCATTAAATCTAGTTGAACAAGTACCTTCCCTCTTTTGTATCCAAGTTCATGTAGTCGTTTTTGGTATTAAACGGGTCTCCTCGGTAATGTTGGGTGCATCCAACGAGACCATAGGAACTCGTTATCACTTAATATCTTGATGGGAGATGAATGACTCTTTTTCGGCTCTTTGTTGACTGGCAGTCCGTCTATATAAAGGACTATACTCTAAGCCTTTCAAAAATACAATACAACAGAAGCATTCTGTTCTCCACATTCATCTGCTCTCCATCACTTGTGCTCTCATTGTTAATTCGCGTAGGCGGATTTTGAGCTTTGTTTTTCTACGACGATGAGGGCTAACGGACGTTCGACGCTGCTCTCTTGCTAGCACCGAGAGACATCATCCAGTTGGGAGGTGATTGAATCTGGGAGCCAGGCCGCCATCAAGCTCGTGCATAGTAGCGACGGAATATGTCTTCACGACATCATCTTTCGACGTGCCTCCAGTTCTCAGGCTAGATCTTTCAAACTAATATTTCTTTGTTATTATTTTGATCATATTTGCTTGTCAATCTGAAAACAAATTATCCTCACAAACAGTGCTAGAAAACTATAGTATTTTCCAACATTGTGAAGACAGATCCGCAATTTTTCTATATACTGTTTGATTCCGTCTTCGATAATTAGACTTCCGCTAAAATGGATCCTAGAGTAATGATGACTTCGGAAGACATCGCTACTCTCAGACCCGAAAAATTTGTAGGAACATTTTCGTAGATGGCAACAAAAGATGAGGTTTTGGCTAACCTCTTTAGGTTTAGTCTCTGCTATAACTCCTCCTAAGGAACCCGAAATTCCTATCACTCCTATAGATCATGTTAACTCTGCCATTTTCTCAATAGGTGCTACCTACAGTGATCCACTTTCTTCTCCTATCTCGTCTCATCCAAAAATATCTAAAGAAATAGATTACCATTGTCATGGTAGGATTCTCTCTGGTTTATCCGACGAGCTTTATGACATATACCATATGCACCCCACCGCTCTTGAACTTTGGAAAGCGTTAGATGATAAGTTTGGTATGCAAGATGCGTGAATAGAACGATATGCTTTTATCCAATGGCTTGACTATAAGATGGTAGAAAATAAGCATGTCTCTGCACAAGTTCTTGAATATCAAAATCTTGTCTCTAAGTCTATCACTAGCGGCTATAAGCTCGAGGAAAATGTACAAGTAGCAGCTTAATCGAGAAACTCCTTCTTCTTGGAAAGATTTTGCTAAATCTCTCTGTCATAGACAAGAAAAGATAAATATGTCTTCTTTTGTAAAGTTTCTTCAAATTGAAGATCATCATAAAGCAAAAGACTCTAAGTTCAACCCTCCTGTCAATTTCATAGAATTTGTCAACTCTAAAAAGAAATCCTATAAATTCCACCCCAAATCGAAACAAACTTTCAAGAAAGGCAAGCAATCTGATCAGAATAATAACATTGATTCTAAGGGCCAACGCATCTGCTATGTGTGTGGCAAACCTAGTCACCTTGCAAATGTATGCAAGAACCGCAAGGAAGAAAAGAAATAACCTCCTAAGAATACTGAAGTCAACATGATTTCTGTGGGGACCGGCACTCCTGACAGGTTAGAAACCAACTCAACTATTCCCAATATTAGTTATATCTCCTATGATAATTGGTGGTTGGATCCTGGAGCCGTATCTCACATTTGTTATGATTGCTACTTCCTTTTCCACCTATCTGTCTGATAGCAGTCGTGTCATCTCATGGGGTGATCATGTCTCCGTGAAACACATTGTAGGCTTCGGACGCGTGGATTTGAAGCTCACATCAGGAAAAGTCTTAAAGCTACATGATGTTTTACATGTTCCTGGATTTAAGAAGAACCTTATTAGTGAAGTCTTCGTTATGTCTTCTGGTTACTCTATTGAGTCAAGGAAATAAATTTATAATCTCTCGTTTTGGACCTTTTATAGGTGTAGGCTACGCCTGTAATGGCCTTATCAAACTTAGTGTTGAATCATGTAATGGTTCTTCATATATTAATGAGAATTGTATTAGAACTCTTTCTACTATCGCGTCATACGATCTTTGGCATGCATGCTTAGGACATGTGAACAAAAATACAATGAAGCGTACAGTTCACATGGACTTAATTCCCAAAACTGACATAACGAATAATGAAAGATGTCAAATTTGTGTGCAAGCCAAATTGCCAAAAAACCTCTTTATATCAATAGAAAGAAGCTCTACACTACTTGAACTAGTCCATACTGATGTATGTGACCTAAACCATATTCTCACCTGTGATAACATGCGATACTTTGTGACTTTTATAGATGACTTCTCGAAGTACTGTTGTGTTTATTTGCTAAGATCTAAAGATGAGAAAACAGAAAAATTTAAAGTCTACAAAACCCAAGTAAAAAATCAAACCGATAAAAACATAAAAAGGATTAGATCCGATAGAGGGGGTGAATATACACCAAATGAATTAAACCAGTTCTGTGAGGAACATGGCCTTATACATGAAACCACTGCCCTTATAACCCTCAGTCTAATGGTGTGGCTGAAAAGAAGAACATAGTACTTATCGATATGGTCAATGCCATGTTAGCTGAATCTGGTCTTAACCAATGATTATGGGGGAATGCTCTTTTAACCGCAAACTATGTGCTCAATCGCATCCCCTTCAAACACATAGATAAAACTCCTTATGAACTTTGGTTTAACAGGAAATCAGTTCTAAAATATCTTAAAGTGTGGTGATGTTTGACCAAAGTTAAGATTCCTGAAAATAAGAAGAGGAAGTTAGATCCTAAGATCGTGGACTCCGTTTTCATAGGATACGTAGAAAATAGTAATGCCAATAGATTTCTAGTTATAAAAACTGACATCCAGGAAAGTAGAATAAATTCAATAATAGAGATTAGATCCGTAGATGCAGTATACTATGAAACCGTATTCCCTCTCAAATCGTCTCTCCTTAGACAAGTTGGTGAAGGAACTATAAATTCTGAAAACCTTGAATCCCCTCAAGATATCCCGCAAATCATTGAAGAAGCAGAACTCTTAAACGAAGAAGTGGTTGAGCCCCCTAATGACCTAGGTCAAGGTAAAAGGACTAGAGTAGCTAAGCACTTTGGACCTGACTTTTATACTCTCTTAGTAGAAGAAGATCCCAAGACCTATGATGAAGCCAAGAAATCCATAGATCATAGTTTCTGGAAGGAAGCAATTGATAATGAAATAGAATCTATAATGAACAACCACACTTGGATTCTAACTGAGCTTCCCTCAGGGTACAAGACTATTGGATGTAAGTGGGTTTTCAGAAAGAAGTTGCGGGCAGATGGTTCCATAGATAAGTTTAAAGCTAGGATAACGACCAAAGGATACAAACATAAAGAAGGTGTTGATTATTTTGACACCTATGCCCCTGTAACTAAAATCACCTCTATCCGTGTTCTTGTCGCCTTAGCTGCGATTCATAATCTTGAAATCATCAAATGGATGTCAAAATTGCTTTCCTAAACGGTGACCTTGAGAAAGAGATTTATATGGATCAACCAGAGGGGTTCGTAGTCCCTGGACAGGAATACAAGGTTTGTAGATTAGTAAAATCTCTATATGGTCTGATACAAGCACCCAAGCGGTGGAACAATAAATTTGATAAAATAGTTTTATCTGTTCGCTTCACTGCGAATGAATCTGATAGATGCATTTATTCTAAGACTTCTGAAAATGGCTTTCTAATCACGTACTTGTATGTTGATGACATCTTAATCTTTGGATCAAATTCAGCCATTATCTCTGAGACTAAATTCTTTCTTGATAAAAATTTTGATATGAAAGATTTAGGAATAACTGATGTTATACTTGGCATAAAATTAAGTAGATCTACTTCTGGCTACACTCTAAACCAGTCTCACTATGTAGAAAAGATTTTGTATAGGTTTGACATGTACCATTGTGTGCATGTCAGTACTCCATATGATTCTTCCCTACGTCTTAAGGCACACACTGGTAATCCTGTGGATCAGTCTAGATATGCTCAAGTCATAGGAAGCTTAATGTATCTAGCCAACTGCTCTAAACCTGACATAACTTATACCATCAGTAGGTTGAGTAGGTACACTAGTTGTCCTAATGCTGATCATTGGAAGGCCTTGGTCAGAGTCTTTAGATACCTTAAGGGTACTATGGAATACTGTCTCCAATACAGTGATTTTCCAGCCGTATTGGAAGGCTACATGGATGCAAATTGGATTGCAGACTCTGATGAAACCAAGTCAACTAGTGGTTATGTGTTCGTCTAGGTGGTGCTGCAGTTTCTTGCAAATCCTCCAAACAAACTGTTAGAGCAAGATCCACAATGGAGGATGAATTTATAGCCTTAGATTTAGCTTGTTGTCAGGCAGATTGGCTAAGAAATCTCTCAATAGATCTACCCATTATTTCAAAATCGTTTCCTCCTATCTCTATTCATTGTGATAGTAGATATGTCATAGATAAATGTGAAACCCCCGAAACCCGAACAGGGACTAAAACGCAAATCTTTACTGAGTTTGGACTTGATTGTAAAATCTGTACTTGTCCATTGATCAAAAAATTCGAGTAAGGATTCCATTGCATAGGGCTCGTCGATAGCTTTCCAACGAGTCCTAGAACGTTAAAATCCGACTTCGGGAGCTCAAGTTATGGTCATTTTAGCAAGGAGGGGTACAAGTCACTTTCAGATCCGAACCCAGATCCGAATCCGGGTCGGACCCGTATATTCCACCCTCCCTCCCTTCGCCAACCTCGCCCAAATCGCCCAACCTCTCCTTCTCTCGATATCCAGCTCTCCCCTCCTCCATTCCTCTCCCCTCTCCTTCACCAAGGGCCGCCGGAGCGCCTTGGATCGACGACCCAAAGCCAGAAGGTACGATGTTTATCCTTCCTCTTGCTGTGGTATCCACACGGATTTGGTCATCTATCTTCCTTACTATAACCTTAGTCACATGTTTTTGTGATGTGATTTTGGTTGGATATATTTTCCCTTTTTTCGATACAAATCGCAGTTAATCATCATCTATTCCATGTTTCGTACATGAGATGCTTTGGAGTTCAGATCTTGATCCAAGTTTTTCAACTGGGGGATGTTCTTTCTCGAGCAATAGTTGCCCCATGCTCGACTACTCTGATTTGGAACCTAATGATTGTTCTGCACATGTAAAGCTACAATACGAGGACCGCCATCTATCTGTACTATTTGTTTTAGCAGAACCTTGGATTGGAAATAAGGGTGTAGCTCATGTCAAATTACAAGATCTCGATACCATAATTATAGAAGAATGTGATTCATTAGTTTACAGTGGAATGGGAGAACTACCTGTAATGGGCGTGAAGGGGATTAGGGAGAAAATCCATACAAATGGTGGCCCCTTATTTGGAAGATTGCGGATGAAGTGATTTGATTTTCTGGTGTGCATCTATAATCCACAAATCCATTAGCTATTATACTCATAAATGCATGCCACTGCTCAAGCATATATGAAATATCCAACATCCAGATTGAGCTGCTATATGTTTTCTTTTGCGGGTAAGGGATTGGATATCCTCTGGATATCACTTTTAAATATTGTGCTGATGTGTGTCACCTGGTGAGAACTTCTGCTCAAAAGCTATATTATCATGCTCATCCCTTTCAATTCCTTAACAAATTATCTTCCCATTTAGATGTTGATGCAATATTTCGTACAGAACTTCTGATTGTAGATGCATCAGGACATGTGACCTTCTAAAAAGGAATTCATAATGCTCCGTAGGTAAATTTATTTCCTAGCACTGCCTAGTCACTTATGCAAGTATGTTAGCAATCAATGCAAATATCTTTACACCATCTCCGCATTCACCTCGGATGTAATCTGAGAACTAGAGTCCTTTCTATCCTTTCACTCATCTCAAATGTTCTCTATATCCCGTCAAAACAAAAACACAGTTAAATACCTTTAATCTCATGAATATCTGCTTGATCAAAATATGAAATTATAACATCAAGTATTCCTTACAGTATGTTGAGGACAGACCAAGTCCATATGCTTATCTATTATGCACGTATATGCCAGACATTGTAAAATATAAGATGAGCATTTAATCACATTCACTCATGATAATCGGGTAGTGGAGTAGTTGTCGCCAAGGGAGGGGCATGCACCCTTGGGGCCCCGGGTAGAAGCCTAGATGACCGCGATCCCAATTGCTATTGTAGCTGCGATGGTTGGGGGACATGTTACTTGGCACACCGAGGTGCTAATCTGATGGTATTGGCCTCGGCACTTGCGTGCTTTAGCCCGGTGCTCGAGCGCGGGCCAAGTAGTCGTGGTTGGTCGGCTAGTGTTTCGCTTGTCACTTAGAGTTAACACTCGTGTACGGGACAATGTAGGCCACATTGGCCGGTATTCCGAGTGGGAGCACTAAGAGGGGAGTTCCGGGAAAATGTGGTTAATGAAGTGGTGATGGGACGTGAATCTCCTGTGTATAAGGAGGATCGAATTGATCGCAATGATTTGCGGGTTGGAATCTAATTTGGGGATCGGAAGTATCATTGGGAAGTGGAGCTAAGTGGACGTGTTGGGAACTTAGTTAGGATGCATTATACCCCACCGCATGCCTATGGAGGCACCCCAACCCTAAGGTAATTTTCTTTTACCTTAGAGTCATAGTGTGAGGTCTCATCTAGACCAAGACCACAGACTATCCACGAAGCTTGGTTACTCGTATCCATATCTAGATCAAATAATAAAAAGTAAACATGTAATTCTTTGTGAGATCAAATATCCTGTTTCTTTCTCTTTTGCACACATTTTATCATGCATTTCTTGTCGTGTAGTTGTTTAAATCGTATTGGTCAACTTTGCTCATAACGTACCTACGTGTGGATCCGCAGGTTCGCAACAGTGATCGTTGGAGGCACCGCCACTTTTTGAGCAGCGTTACGACACCTTTTGTGGTATAGTTGTCAGTAATTTTGCTATCCTTCTTTACTTTTACCATTTTGTTGAGAGACATGGCATGTAATATGTATAATTGTGGACATCCTATTTATGCTTACATGTATATTTTGTGGACATGGAATGATCAATAAAATGTGATTATGAACAAGTCATGAATGGAAAAAAGAAAATTTTTATATTTCAGTAAATTGTGCTATTTCTCCTGCTTATGTGTATGTCATTAGTATTCGAATGTAGAATGTATGTGCGTGGATTGGTTTGCCGAGTACCCGGATCCTAAGGGTGTCACAATAAAGCTAAACAATCTAAAGGTAACTCGGGAGAACACTTTATGAGATTGAGATGTGAAGAGGTGAGAGACTTCAATACGCAAGGTGTAATATCTCTACAATTCGTAAAATCTGTATAGGATATTGCTGATCCTCTCACAAAGGGTCTAGCTAGAAAGCTAGTACTCAGTGCGTCAAGGGGTATGGGTCTCTTACCCATTAGTTGACCATCATACTCGTAACCCAAACAATCCAAAACTGGAGATCCCATGAGGAATGGTTCAAAGGGACAACTAAGCTGTGTTAGTGTTCGACGGAAGCACAAACTTAGGAGTTTTACTCCCGACCTATCCCTATGGCGCGTAGTGCTTCAATGCTGTCTTGGTAGAGGAAGAGTTTTGCTCTGAATGGAGTCAAGCCATATATGGCAAGGTGTAGGACCGGACAGTACACCCTCAGAAATTCCTACTATGTGAGTGTAACCTTAGGCCGGGGTTTATGTGAGTTGGGTATTCTCGCTAGAGCACTCATGAAACATATTCTTGTGAAGGTCGTAACACGCATACCGATATGAACGTCCTCGTGCCCTCATCTATGTTTGCATGATTTATTGAAATCTGAATCAGAGAGTCTTGTTCGTGGCGTAGTTCACCATGCCTCTCCGGATGAAGATGAATCATTGCTAGGAAAGGTTCAAAGCCACAAGCTACCTATGCTGAACGACATAATTCAGTCGTATTTTCTTTTGTCTTAATTTTTATCTTCTTCTTTCTTTCTTTATTAATAATTCTTAAAATTTTATTTTCTTATTATTTAAAAGGTTTATGAAATATGTGGAGGAATGTTGGATTTGCTTTGTATTTCAAAATCTTTTTTAAATAAATATTATTTTTCCCAAGATTTATTTTAAGTCTATGCAATTTCCAATTTGCGCACAAGTACCTAACCCAATAATGATCTCGAAAATGAGACTTATTAAAAGTGGAACAAGTACCTAACCCAATAATGATCTCAAAAATGAGACTCATTAAATCCAGTTGAACAAGTACCTTCCCTCTTTTGTATCCAAGTTCATGTAGCCATTTTTGGTATTAAACGAGTTTCTTCGGTAATGTTGGATGCATCCAACGAGATCATAGGAACTCATTATCACTTAATGTCTTGATGGGAGATGAATGGCTCTTTTTTGTCTCTTTGTTGACAGGTAGTTCGTCTATATAAAGGACTGTACTCTAAGCCTTTCAAAAATACAACACAACAGAAGCATTCTGTTCTCCACATCCATCTGCTCTCCACCACTTGTACGCTCATTGTGAATTCGCGTAGGCAGATTTTGTGCTTTGTTTTTCTACGACGATGATGGCCAACGGACGTTCGAAGCTGTTCTCTTGCTAGAATCAACATCCAGTTGGGAGGTGATTGAATCTGGGAGCCAGGCCGCCATCAAGCTCGTGCATAGGAGTGACGGAATCTGTCTTCACGACAGCGTCTTTCGGCGTGCCTCCATTTCCCAGGTTGGATCTTTCAAACTAATATTTCTTTGTTCTTATTTTGATCGTATTTGCTTGTCAATCTGAAAACAAATTATCCTCATAAACAGTGTTAGAAAATTATAGTATTTTCCAACAATATCTACATAATTCAAGATTTTGGATGAACAATGTCTTATTATTTATATAACGTCGTTATTATTGTTATAACACTATACGTATTCCTCCAGAGATCTGATGATAGCTAAGAGTAAATAAAAATAGTTGACATAGACAATTAGGTATTTTGTTCATCAAAATCCACAAATTACATAGACCATATTGGAAATAGACTTAGCCAATGGGCCGGGCTTGGACCAAGAAATTGTTGCATCGGCTAACCCGACCCCATACTGACCTACACGTTGCATGGGCAGATTGTGGACAACTGCCACATTACCCGACCCAGCCCGTAAGAAATAATATATATGTGATATTTATCCAATAGATCATGTTTCCATTAGAGTTGTGATGAGCACTGATTTGCAAAATTTGATCGTCATTGTGCAATTATAGGTTTCTTTTTTTAAATGATGTCGTTTTGGCAAGAAGAAAACATGACTGCATGATTTTATTGTTCCTATATTTCAAATATAACGTATCCTAAAAAGATACATATGGTTTTGAGTGGAGAATGTATTCAAACCAATACTTTTCGTGCGAAAGAATGAATGGAGAGAAATTACCCAAAAGCGAGAAAGGTAAGATCGTCGCCGATGAACTTGTAATAATTCGTAATTTTTCTTTCGTCTTTTGTAAGTTTTATTTGTTTCTTATATGAATGCATATTATTTGATTAGAAGTTTTGAAATTTGAGGATGTGGTTGTTCATATAATTAATTTTTATTCTTTTGTTACTCGATTTCCAATCCTAATTGGTCTATGATTGAATCCGAGTGCTTTGATTTTGTATTCTTTTGTTATTCATTTTTGCATATGTTGTTACTTATTTCTGTTTTGTTTTTACAAATAATTCATAATTTATCACTATAGCCTATTCCATCATTACTATCATTGGGTTTCTTAGTTACTTATGTATCTTAAATTATTTACTTATAATAGGTTGTGTGTTACCACTAATAGCACAAAAAATTACTACTCACGCATCTTCTTGTAAATTATACCGTGTTAGTGAGGCCTTTGCTTTTTACTGTGAAAGCTTATATGTTACTAATGACTTCAGAATTGTTGCTAATCATGTGTTTATATTGAAATAGCATTGTTACTTACGTTTCTAAGTCATGTACTAGAAGTTTCTCTTTATAATATTGCTTACTATTAAATTCTTGCTTATGTTCTATTGCTAGTGGTTTACTAATTCAGTTATTTATTTCAGTTATGTCTGAACATTTCTTATGTTTCTTGGATGAAGATGTGAAAAATGAGGATTGATGATCCTTGCATTGCTTCGGAAGTGGAAAGGCGGTGAGAACATCTTTCATAATATTATTAAGAACAAATAATCATATAATTAATACAATAATTAATTAACAAATATATAACATCAAATAAATAATTGATAAGTAAGTAATTAACAATGCAAATTTAGTAATTTCTACATTCTCATATGTATTTCGCATATATCCACAAGTACTCAAAGTTATTTGTATTTCACAAACTATTAACAATAACACACAAACTCACACCGGTAGAACACTTCATTAAAGAAGTAAATGGTACCCTTTTCGATCATTTCAATAAGTAATAAGCAAGTATAATTTCAGTAAGTAATCATAATTTCTATAAAATCACTTCACTAAGTACTATGAACATAGCACTTGTCGTACTAATCATAATTTAAGTATCTAGTCAAAACGATATTAGTAATATGGACATTAATAATCGATACTTGTTGTATGAGCATTAATAATTTACCTTCTCAATTATTTAATAATAATTTAAAAGTACTAAGTAACTATAATTTCAGTAACCATTCACATTGAGTTCAATAATATGAACATCAATATTCAATATTTGTTTAAATAAATATTAGTAATTTAGCTGCCTAATTATCTAATGATCATTTAAAAGTACTAAGTAATTATAATTAATCGGATTTTATTGTTTGGAATGTTCAAAAAGTAACTAATGGACAAATTTCCATAACCGTCATCATATACTTTAGAGATTTCAAACTACGTTTGAATATAATTTTAAATCATATTTGAATATATTATTGATCTCACAACAATAATGTACTTGAAAACTGTATATTTATTACTTGAGTATTGTGAATGGATTAGTGAGCTATGTATAAGGTAATAATACATATATAAATTATTGAACATTGTTCTTGTGTTTTCTGATTTCCCAAAAAATATTACTTAAGTACAATATATATATATATATATTACTAATCAAATATACAACAAATATTTCTTCTGCATGAAATTGATGGGTTGAATTTTTCTATCTAAAATCATCTTTTTTTCAAGGACACTGTATAATTGAAAATATAAACACCTCAAGCATGTTAATATCCTTCCATAATCGTCCTCATTCGAAATGGTCAACCTTTCAATTGAAAATACAAGTGGATGGCCTACGTTTGGTGCTTATCCCAACTCTAATGGGCACATGACCCATTGG
This sequence comes from Ottelia alismoides, assembly GCA_037367405.1. Lineage (NCBI taxonomy): Eukaryota > Viridiplantae > Streptophyta > Magnoliopsida > Alismatales > Hydrocharitaceae > Ottelia > Ottelia alismoides. The sequence continues at coordinate 91,296 of JAZKJV010004995.1, forward strand.
ATAAGTCCTCTATATATAGTTATACAAGACATATATTAATATATTATACTTTATATTTTTCATTTGTGATATTGGTGTTACGCCATATTTTGGTAGTTTGCATTTCAAGTAATATGTAAACTAACTACATTAGTTATATAAAAAATAAATGGTGAAGAGCATCATTTATATCGACTAAATACCATAAAAAAATGAGACTTTTTAAATGTTGGCCCATGGACCGGTCATTAGAGTGTAAACGGACCGAACCTGAGCGAGCCTATATTTTTTAGGTTCGGTTCGTTTATTTAATCGAGCCTAAACTTGTGTTCAGGTTCGGTTCGTTTATTTTCGAACCGAATCCGAATCGAACCTCTTTTTAAACGAATCGAACCTAAGCAAATATCAAACTTAAGAATTCTCTAATAAGAGGGAGTGAAAAGAAGAGAAATGGAAATATATATATATATATATGTATTTACATTTAAAATTAATATTCATTTAGTTTTTTCTTTATCTAACTCATCTTCATCTTTTGAAAAAAAAATTAGATTAACGAGGATTCGTCTCTTTGAAAAAAAGTATAATTATAATATATTTTATATCTATTCAAATGGAGATAAGGAATAAGAATAATGCGGAGATATTCGATAAGTAATGTTTGTACTTGTTTTGTTGATTTGAAGATAAAGAAGGGAAAAGTACTAGACCATAGATGATAGATGTTGTAAACACGATGTGACTATTAATTTTTGGATAGTTTATACTGAGATAAAACTTAGTTATCCCGTAAATATCTCTAGACAAAATTCACTTACCTTGGAATAAAAACCACTCATCTCAAAATAAGTCCACTTTACGGATAAGGATTTGTAAATATGTATATGTGTATGTTTATCGAGCTTTTAATGAATCGAACCTGAGCGAACCTATGACTTTTAGGTTCGGTTCGTTTATTTAATCGAGCCTAAACTTGTATTTAGGTTCGGTTCGTTTATTTCTGAATCGAATCTGAATCGAACTTTTAGCGAGCCGAACCTGAGCGAATATCGAACTTGAGAATTTTCTTACACCCCTACCGGTCATGCCTGTATTTTGGACAGAGGATTTTAGAACCTCGTATGTTCGACTCACCCCATGGCCTGTCCGGTCTCGCAATTTGGCTAGGCCTAATTGGAAACAATAGATTCGATTGGGTTAGGGATTCTATCGGATTAGTGTGAACCTAGTGTCAAAAAAAGATGCATACGAACATATATATATATATCTACAGCATTCTTGAATTGATTTACATGAATGAAAGACAATGCCAATGAAATTAATATTATCCAGAAATTAATGAAAATGCAAATTCTTGAGCGTGGAATTCGAAGAAACTAAATAAGAGTAGATATAAGAGGAGAATAGGCAGAGACCCACAAGGACTAATTTTTGCACTGGGCCCCTTTTCTCTGCATATAGTACTATTGGATGCCATATAGATAAGCAATCCTCAGAGAGAGAGAGAGAGAGAGAGAGAGAGAGAGAGAGAGAGAGAGAGAGAGAGAGAGAGAGAGAGAGAGAGAGAGAGAGAGAGAGAGAGAGAGAGAGAGAGAGATGGACGGTAGAGAAGGAATGCTCACTGTGTGTGGGTGTATGAGATAGAGCAAATAAGAAAAGAGAGTCTGGACTGTGCTGCCAGTGCATGCTTTCAAAACGTAACATCTCAACTTTGGTTTTATCGTATTATTATTGGCGAATAGCAAAACGTCAGCAGCATCTGCATTTATAAAACGTCCAGGAATGGAAAAAAAAGTACAAAGACGTCCTTGCAAATTTTCCATATCTGGTTTTGTCCGTACATTTAAGTTTATCTCAATTTGCAGAGTGAATCTACCGTTCATGAGTCATTCGATGGAGATCGGACGACTCTCATAGGAGATCGATCATCTTCGAACAGTTCTCGCGAGTACAACACATGCTGCACTACAGCAGAGAATCAATCCTCCTCAATTTGAATCTCGTATTGACAGCTTGCTCGCTCCTAAGCCCCGTTGGTTTGGGTGCTATGATCTTTTTTTTAGAAATTGATTCCAAACATTTGACCATATAGAATGAACGTATGATTAATGTTTTACGTGTCTGCTAAATTTTGCTCAAAATCCAATACTTATAGCTATTTCATCTTAACTGTCAGCAAAAATGTCAACCACTAAGGAACTTAAACTCATTTTAAAAAGGATCGAACATCTGATTGTTAAGCTGAAATAGCTAACAATGTCGGATTTGAGCGAAATGGGATAGGTATGTAGAACATCAATCATAGATCTAGTTTATACGGCTGGATATTTGGAATAGATTCTGCAAAAAGAAAAGGAACCACACCACCTATGATATAGAATAGATTACAACAGAAGATCCACTCCAAATTAACTAAAGGAATAACTCGCTAGAAGAGGAGACATGTTAAGGTAATATTACTTCATCGTCAACAAAATCATCCAACTTATCTCACTGATCCTTTTTTTTAAATTTATTTTCGGATCGTTTACTTTAAGGAAGTTAAATGTGTCAAATAAGTTTTTATCTTATTTAATTTAAAAAATATTACTTTAAAAAGTAGAAAATTATAGCAGTTTAAGATAAGGATGTTGAGTTTGAAAAATAGTCAAACGTTGTATATATTCACAATCTACATTAGCTCTGTACCATATGTGCATATAAACCCCGTAAGATTACAAGCATGTAACTAAGCACATATCCGAGGTTTTTATAGCCACTTAATCACTGGTAGCAAAGGCCAGAGTGTTTAAGGATTATAACGCTCCAACAGTACCACTAATGAAATATGAGGGTGGGTTATAAGCGGTGTGGATTACTACTTAACAGTTTGGATTTAAGCATTTTAGGTGACTAAAATGGGTCCATTCAGCTTTGAACTGAACAAGTTGTCCGGGTCAGTTTTTCTTGATAACAGTCCAAGGACCTAAGCTCGGAACGTTACAAGGATAAAAAATGGATATCTATTAGATCCATTTCTATTACGAGGTCCTTCTGTAACACCTCCAATATGATCTGACATTTAGTATTCACAAAGTATGAGAGCGAGTTATACGAAGTGGAGACTACTAGCAAACAACTTAGGATGTTAAACAAGTTGTAAATGTCGGTTATCCTCAATAATCCTAGAACTGAGGCCTGACACGTTACAAATGATATCAGAGTGGATTCTCGCTAATATTGGAAAAGGCAAAATCAAGAAATGGGGCCACCCCTACCAAGGAAATATGAGGAAAGTGTTGTATTAAAATTGTAGATAGGTTTTAGTTGGAAAACCTATTAACTACAATTGGTATTAATTTGGTTTCAATTGGGAAATCAAATGATTTGGAGGGAAAGTTGGGAATTCCAAAATTTGAAACATGTTGAGTTTGGGTGTAAGTTTAGTACCATACCTTAGAGATCTAAACTTTTGGTGAACTTATATATGAGTCCACACCCCAAGCTCTTGTAGCAATAGTAGAGAGGAGGAATGGAGGACCACACACGCGCGCGCGCGCTCCGCTCCGCGCGCTAGGGCACGCGAGCCCCTCTTTATATATCCCTCACCCGACGCCATTTTTCTTCACTCGCAAGAAAACCCTCTCACGCCGTCTCTCTCCCTGGTTCTTCCTCTCACGGACGAACGTCTTCCTCTTCCCCTCTCGGTTGCAGTTCTCTGAGGTACAATCGAGGACGAACCCGTTGGTGTGCGCCGACGACGATCGTGAACCGTCGTATCCTGGGAGCGGATCGCCAGTACCCTACGCACCGATATTGTGGGGGCGATATCTTCTCTAAGGACAGTCCATTTCATTGACGCTTCGGTGAATTCTAAACTAATCGTTATTTCATTTTTTTGTCGCAATATGTTTATTACTTTACCCTTTCTCGATCATGCCCTTATTTATGTTTCTGTTCTTTTAATCGGTTCCTGTTTGCATATTATAATCGGATAATGATTGGGAAACATGCGATTAATATAATCTTATTCGGTGTTGTTTCTCTGTTAATTCATTTGGATCCGATGATTTAATATATGCATTGTTAATCTTGTATTATAAATAATCTTAGAGAAGATATCCCGAACCGATTCTAGAATGTCGGAAACAATGTTTAAATCGAGGGTAGATATTACGGGTATGCCTAAAAAATTCGGTGGACAGAACTTTAAGCGCTGACAACAACGCATGAAGATCTAGTTAACCACCATAGGGTTAATCTCGATGCTTGAAACCGACTGTCCTACGGTGGAGATGGAAAACTCCTCACCCGATAGACATAAGGCGCAATATGCGTGGAAGGAACGCGACCGTATATGTCATGGTTGCATCCTGTTGGCTCTGTCCAACACTTTGTTTAACGTATATTTTTCGTCCACGGAGACTGCGAAGGGGCTATGGAAAGACTTGGATCGGAAGTATAACACCGAAGACCTCGGTATTGAGAAATACTCCGTAGCTAAATTTTTGAAGTTTTCCATGGCCGAAGGGAAGTCTGTTTCTGAACAGGCACACGAGTTTTTACTCCTGCCCCATGGTTTAGAGGATGCCGAAATGAAACTTTTAGAGAAGTTTCAGGTCATGTGTATCATAGAAAAATTCCCAAAGTCGTGGGAAGACTTCGGTATGACCCTGAAACACAAAAAGGGGAAAATTTCTATGAATAACTTAATGGTGGCAATTGCCATAGAGGAGGAACACATGAAACAAAAACCTGTGCTTCCTTTTGATATTCAGGCTAAGGTCAATTTTATGATCTCGAAGGGCAAGGATAAGAAGGGAAAGGGTCCTAAAAACAGTAAAATGAAACCAAGGGCAAGATCCAGAAAAAGGCAAAGAATAAACTCTGCTGACACTGTAATCAGGTTGGCCTTTGGAATAAGGATTGTCCGTCCTTAAAGGCTCAACCTAAGGCTACAGACGGGAGTCCACAAGTGAACATAATTACTATGGGACTCGGAACTAGCGAGGGGTATGTCTCTGTAATACAATATCCATGATCCAAATGAGTGACTCGTGGATACGGGAGCCAATGTAAATATATGTTCTGACAGAACGTTGTTTTCTTCTTATCAGACCTACAGCGGTGGGACTTTGAATAAGGGGAACGATTCTGCAGTCAGGGTGCTAGGGTCGGGACAAGTCAACTTGAGGTTCTCTTCTGGACGTGTCTGGACGTTGCACAGGGTGCTGCATGTTCCTGACATCAAGAAGAATGTGTTATTCGGCTCTATCTTAGTTAGAAATGGTTTTGAATTAAACTTTAAATGTAATAAAGTTATTATTCTGAGACATGGCATTTTTTATGGAAAAGGTTATTTGGCTGATTTTGATCTGTTATTTAGAATTAGATGTGATTCAGTAAACATTAATGAATTGAATGTTTTGAATGCTCAATGTTCTAATTCTATGTCTCATTTTATGAATAATCTAGAATCTTGTGATTTGTAGCATGGTAGATTGGGACATGTAAATATAAATTCAATTAAAAGAATGATGAATTTAGAATTGATCCCTAAACACACTATTGATAAAAACTTAAAAATGTGAAATATGCGTGCAAGCTAAGACACCTAGGAAGTCTTTTCAGTCCGTCTCTATAGATAGTGAGATCTTGGATCTAGTTCACACGGATACCTGTGATTTTAATGGTGTGTTGACCCGAGACAATAAAAAATACTTTATCACCTTTATAGATGATGGCAGTAGATACTGCTATGTATATCTAATGAAAACTAAGGATGAAGCCTTAAAAAAATTTCTTATCTTTAAGAATGAGGCTGAGACACAAACAGGAAAAGTGCTTAAACGCCTTAGATCAGATAGAGGAGGTGAATATACCTCTAACTTATTTGATGAACAATGCAAATCTTTTGGCATAGTTCATGAAGTTACGGCCCATATTCACCGCAATCAAATGGGATAGCAGAATAGAAAAATAAAACCTTAACTGACATGATTAATGCTTTCCTACGGAGCTCTGGACTTCCAACTTATATGTGGGGAGAAGCTTTGAATACGGCTTTCCATATTCTGAATAAGGTGCCTCCAAGACATATGGAAAAGCGTCCCTTTGAACTTTGGAGAAATAAGAAACTGAGTTTAAGATATCTCAAAGTGTGGGGCTGTCTCGCTAAGGTTTTAATCCCAGAACACAAGAGAAAGAAACTTGGTCCTAAAACTGTTGATGCGGTCTTCTTAGGTTACCTAGAAAATAGTTATGCATATAGGTTCTTGGTAATTCGGTCCGAGATACCGGACATAGATGTCAACACTATTGTTGAACTCCGTGATGCTACCTTCTTTGAGGATGTCTTTCCGTTGAAGACTGGAATTCCTCAGAATCTGACCATTGAGGGCGCCTCCACATCAGGATCTATTCCAAATCAAGTGAAAAGGATATCGAATGTGGGGGTTGAGACTCAACCTGAACCCAATGATCTTTCTGGAGAGAATGAGCCAAGTATGAGTAAAAGACCTCGGATAGCCAAGGATCTGGGTAGCGACTTCGTTGTCTACCAGATCGAGGGTGATTCACCAAGTTAAGATTAAGCCATGGCTTCATCTGAAGCAAAACAATGGAAGGAAGTCATCAAATCTGAGATGGATTCCATTATGGCTAATGGGACTTGGGAGTTGGTTGATTTACCCAAAGGGTGCTCTACCATTGGGTGCAAGTGGGTATTTAAGAGAAAGCTTAGATCTGACGGATCAATTGAAAAGTACAAAGCCAGATTAATTGCTAAGGGCTTTAGGCAAAAGGAAGGTATCGATTATTTTGATACCTATTCCCCTGTGACTAGGATGACCACAATGCGGATGCTCATAGCATTGGCATCTGTATATGATCTCTCTATCCATCAGATGGATGTGAAGACCGCCTTCTTGCATGGCGATCTTTAGGAAGAGATCTATATGGATCAACCTGATGGGCTTGTGACTCCTGGGAATGAGGGAAAGATTTGCAAGCTTGTCAAATCCTTTACGAATTGAAACAAGCACCAAAGCAGTGGCATGAAAAATTTGACAGAACTATTTTGTCATGTGGCTTTAAGGTTCATGAATCCGACAAGTGTGTTTATTCCAAGGTGAAAGGTGATGAGTGTATTTTCTTGTACCTATATGTTGATGACATATTGTTGTTTGGATCACATATGAGGATTATTAATGAGACTAAGGCTTTCTTGAGTAGCAAGTTTGAGATGAAGGATATGGGTGTTGCTGATGTGATCTTGGGTCTCAAACTGACAAGGTCAGTTAATGAGATTGTAATTTCTCAATCTCACTATGTTGAGAAGGTACTTGAGACATTTGGATATCAAGATTGCAAAGTTGTAAGCACTCTTTTTGATTCATCCAAAACGCTGTTTAAGAATAAAAGTGGAGTGCCTGTAGCCCAGCTAAGGTATTCATAAGTAATAGGAAGTTTAATATATCTTGCAAATTGCACGAGACCTGATATTTCATTCTCAGTTGCAAAGCTGAGTAGATACACTAGCTGTCCTGACCGTACTCACTGGGAGGCTCTGGATCGAGTACTGAAGTATTTGAAGGGAACTATTTCCCTTAGTTTGCATTATGGTAGACATCCTTCTGTACTAGAAGGTTACAGTGATGCAAGCTGGATAGGGAAAATAGAGGAGTCTGGGAGTAATGCTGTCACAGGGTATGTATTTACCCTTAGAGGCGATGCAGTCTCCTGGAGGTCTGTAAAGCAGACCATTCTAGCTCGATCCACCTTTGAGGTCGAGCTGTGTGCTTTGGACACCACTGGAATTGAGGTTGAATGGCTAAGGGAACTTCTGTCTGAAATTCCCATGATAGGTCAGCCTGTTCCTGCGATCTCGGTACATTGTGATAATATGACCACAATTGCCAAGATCAAGAGTTCAAAGTTCAATCAGAAAACAAGGAGACACATACAAATCAGACTTAAGACGTTAAGGGATTTGTTGTCTCGAGGAGTGTTGGATGTGGATTTTGTTATATCCAAAGACAACACGGCATATCCGTTGACTAAAGGACTTAATAGATCTTTTGTCCTAAAGTCTAAGCTTGGGATGGGACTCAGACTCATTTGGAGTTCCTCTACAGTAGCAACCCAAGCTATCTGAGTGGAGATCCCACAAAGTAGGTTCAATGTGGTAATAACAAGCTGTTTGGAGAACTAGTTGGCACTATAATTTTAATACGTAAGAATGAGTGTCTTATCCCAGGAAGCTTGAGTGCCATTTAAGCTGCAAGTTTAGGAAGGGCGTAAGCTCTGAATAGGTTCAAGCCTTTGGGTAGGATGTTAGCAGTGCATCCTTGGAGAACGCCACCTATGTGAGTGTTACTGTGGGCCGCAGTTAAAGGAAGAGGGTCTTTCCTGAACACACTAATGAAACAGGATAAGGGTGCATAGCCTTTAAGAGCACCAACCCTGAAAGATTGTACCAAGAACAACGCTTTGTTATTTCTACCGTATACTTTAACACCAAGGTCTGAAGTTCAAGACGTAGTTCACTTCGTTCCTGTTAAAGTGAAAGTAGTAAACTCAGGTAGAGATTCAAACCGGAAAGTACCTTTACTAAAAGCAAAGTGTGTACAGTCGAAAGAAGTCTTTTAAATCCTTTTGAATCTCTTTTCAAATTGGTGAATTCGTGGGGGATTGTTGTATTAAAATTGTAGATAGGTTTTAATTCGAAAACCTATTAATTACAATTGGTATTAATTTGGTTTCAATTGGGAAACCAAATGTTTGGAGGGAAAGTTGGAAATTCCCAAATTTAAAACATTTTGAGTTTGGGTGGAAGTTTAGTACCATATCTTGGAGATCTAAACTTTTGGTGGACTTATATATTAGTCCACACCCCAAGTTCTTGTAGCAATAGTAGAGAAGAGGAATGGAGGACCACACACGCACGCGCACGCGCTTCGTTCCGCTCCGTCTCCGTCTCCGTCTCCGGCTCGGGCTCGGGCTCGGGAGAGTCAATCCGGATCTCGGATCTCGATACTTTTGCTGCGGGTTTCATTTGTCTAATTGATTAAATTAATTAGACAAATCAATTTAATTACGATCACATTGGGAATCAGACTTAATCCAAACGGCTCGTTTTAGCCGCAGGTTTGGAATTCGAATGGACATGCCCGTTGAGGGGCGTTTTCGGAAATCAAATGTCACCGCGTGCTAGGGCACGCGAGCCCCTCTTTATATATCCCTCACCCGACGCCGTTTTTCTTCACTCAAAAGAAAACCCTCCCACGCCGTCTCTCTCTCTCTGGTTCTTCCTCTTACGGACGAACGTCTTCCTCTTCCCCTCTCGGCTGCAGTTATCTGAGGTACAATCGAGGACGATTCCATTGGTGTACACCGACGACGATCGTGAGCCGTCGTATCGTGGGAGCGGATCGCCAGTACCCTACGCATCGGTATTGTGGGGGCAATATCTTCTCTAAGGACAGTCCATTTCATGTACGCTTCGATTAATTCTAAACTAATCGTTATTTCATTTTGGTTGTCGTAATATGTTTATTGCTTTATCCTTTCTGAATCATGCCCTTATTTATGTTTCTGTTCTTTTAATCGGTTCCTGTTTGCATATTATAATCGGATAATGATTGGAAAACATGCGATTAATATAATCTTATTCGGTGTTGTTTCTCCGTTAATTCATTCGGATACGATGATTTACTGTTTAATATATGCATTGGTAATCTTGTTAACAACAGAAAGGGCTACTCAAAAGCGTGCAACCACCACTATTATTGTTTATAAGTGATGCTCCATATGGCAATGGGGACATTGCATATATATATATATATAGGGTAAAATGTTTATGCCCCTTAGGGGGAGCTAACTTAGCTCTCCCTGCCTTATTTTATCCATTTTTTTATTTTTTTGGAAATAAAAATCATGTAAATTCATTATTATATCCCTATATTATGTCATTAAAATTTCATACAAAACAAAGACTCCTACGACCTCCATCAAGACGGGGTCGATTTAAAAAATTCTATTACCGTTAAAAAATGACTGACTGGATGGAGGCCGTAAGAGTATCTACTTCAAAAAAAATTTTAATGACACAATATAGGGATATGGTGATTAATATTCACGGAAAAATTTTCAAAAAAAAAATAAAAAACATGGAGAAAATGGGGTGAGGGTAGCTAAGTTAGCTACCCCCTAGGGGTAGCCCCATTTTACCCATATATATATATAGGGTAAAATGTGTATGCCCCCTAGGGGGAGCTAACTTAGCTCCCCCGCCCCTTTTTCACAATTTTTTTTTATTTTTTTTGAAATCTAAAACCGTGTAAATTCATTATTAAATCTCTATATTATGCTATTCAAATTTCATACAAAACAGAGACTCGTACGACCTCCATCCAATCGGGGTCGATTTAAAAAATCCTGTTACCGTTAAAAAAATGATTGTCTGGATGGAGGCCGTAGGAGTCTCTGTTTCACACGAAATTTTTATGACATAATATAGGGATATAATGATGAATATTCACGGAAAAAAATTTCAAAAAAAAATAAAAAATTTGAAGGAAATAGGGCGGGGGGAGCTAAGTTAGCTCCCCCTAGGGGGCAGCCCCATTTTCCTCATATATATATATGAGGTTAATGGGGCTGCCCCCTGGGGGTAGCCAACATGGCTGCCCGCGCACCATTTTCGACGCTTTTTTTATTTTTTTTCAAAAAATGTCACCATGTAAATTCATCCCTATATCCCTCCTACATGCCATTCGAATTTCGTCGGAAACAGAAACTCCTACGGCCTCCATCCAGACAGTCATTTTTTAACGGTAATATGATTTTTTAAATCGACACCATCTCGATGGAGGCCGTAGGAGTCTCTGTTTCTGACGAAATTCGAATGGCATGTAGGAGGGATATAGGGATGAATTTACATGGTTTTATTTTAAAAAAAATAAAAAAACGTCGGAAATAGGGGGCGGGGCAGCCATGTTGGCTGCCCTCAGGGGGCAACCCCATTAAATCCTATATATATATATATATATATATATATATATATATATATGGGATAAATGGGGCTGCCCCATAGGGGGAGCTAACTTGGCTCCCCCCGCCTCCATTTTCACCATTTTTTATTTTTTTTGAAAATTTCTTCCATGAATATTCATCAGTATATCCCTGTATTATGCTATTCAAATTTCGTGTGAAACAGAGACTCCTACGGCCTCCATGCAGACAGTCATTTTTTAACGGTAACATGATTTTTTAAATCGACCCCGTCTGGATGGAGGTCGTAGGAGTCTTTGTTGCACATGAAATTTGAATGACATAATATAGGGATTTAATAACGAATTTACACAGTTTTAGACTTCAAAAAAAAATAAAAAAATTTTGTGAAAAAGAGGCGGGGGGAGGCATACACATTTTTCCCTATATATATATATATATATATATATATATATATATATATATATATATAGAGAGAGAGAGAGAGAGAGAGGAGTGCTCCTATGAGAGCCAAAACCTGTGAGAGCATGAGAGCATGCATTCTGGACCACATGATTCAACCAGGATAGAGAAGACCAGGAGAGAGAAAACAGAATCATGTGGTCCAGAACGCATGCTCTCATGCTCTCACATTTTTTTCCCTCATAGGATCACTCCTCTCTCTCTCTCTCTATATATATATATATATAGGGGACCTTTCAAATAGGACTTGGTCCTTCCATCCTTAAGGAAGGCCAACGATCGTAGCCGTTAGATTCAAATCTAACGACATCATCAATTTATTTGCCCAAAAGGGTATTTTGGTCATCAACTTTTGCATTAATTATGCACATCAATTAATATTCTGAAATAGTAAATTTAGCTAGTTTTATTTTTGGTATTTTTTGCAATACTATATTTGAAAAATATCTAGTTTTGTGTTGGACGACATTATCTGAGCATATGTTTGTATCATCACAATTTTTTTTGTAGAATTCAAGGTTCCTTTTGTAACGATCGTATGTTTTTTGTATAATCCATTGTTCATTCAAAAAGTCATCAGTTATTTGTAAATTTTGCATGGTTTTTTGTAGAATACAATTCATATTAGTAATTAACGTGTGGTTCTTTGTAATGATTATATGGTTCTTTTTATAATAAAATTTGTCTAGTTTTTTTGTAAAAATTGTGGTAATCATTCACGCTTAATTAATGCGAATATATAAACCAAATTTCTTTAAAATAAATCTAAAATGTATAATGCACATCCAAAATATGTAACGCGCATCAATATATACAAGATTTATAAAAAAAATACAATTTTCATTCGCAACCATTTGATTCGTAAAATACATGACAAATATGTATAATACATATCAAAAATGTATAATACACACTGATATTGTATAATACACATCAATATTGTATCAAACCGTGAATCATTCTTCATCCAGGACTGGTTGCAACATCGTGTACACGCATCGCCATTCGATCTACGTGTTGTCGTCGTCGTTTGCATAAAGGTCTTCCCGGAGAGTCGCAGCAACATTTCCTGAAAACTACACGTGCCATCGACTTCTTCCTTGCCGATAAGGCCGTGCACGATGTTAAAAATCGCTTTAAGGAGCATTCGATCATCATCTTCATAGCCGACAATGAAGATGGAGATGAAAGCGGCGAGAAGGTTAACGATACCTGTGATGACGGTGGAGTCAAGATCTGCGATGTGCACACGATGAAGACGGGCGATGGCGGAGAGACGAGCGATGCCCGACGTGATCCTCTTACTCCCACGACGAAGAAGAGCGATGGCGGAGAGACGAGGGGATCCTGACGTCCTCCTCTTCTTCCCACTTTTTGTGCGAGATTTTGAAATTGAAAGGAAAGATTATGAGAGAGATTATTGAAGAGATAAATTAGGTTGTTACATATTATATTTAGATAATGAATAATGACCAACATAGGTTTTTGGTTAATTAAATAATAATTATAAAATGCCTTTAATAACAACCGACGGATTAAGTATGGACGCATGGGATCGTTAGGACCATGTCTCATTTGAAAGATATCCTATATATATAATCCACGTATATCGTAACACGCCAAATATAATAAGTTTAGCAGACTAAATAATGGTTCCTAACGCTGGTTTGGAGGGACAACGGTGTCCGACAAATCAGATCCGGGAATCGCTGTAGCAGTCACTCTCACGATACTCGGAACATGACCAATCAACAATCAATCCATGATATATTTTAAGGGATTTTTACACCCATATCCATGAGTAATTATGCAATTACAATCATAACCCTGCATAATCGTGAATTACTCCAGAACCCTCAATAATCTTAATTCTTACACCCATAATCCCTGAGGTAACTCCCATCCAATTTTCTATTAACTATAACGGTATCTGTCAAACATTTATATTTTTACCCTTTAAGTTTTGTTATTTACAAATGAGTACACCCCCCTCCTACCGCATCCTCCCCCTCCCCCTCCCCCTCTGCCTCCTCCTCCGGGACAACCACCCCTCCCCCTCCCCGTCGACCACCTCCTCCTCGCCGACCCCCTGTTGCCGCCGACTCCTCTCCCTCCTCCTGCAGCCAAGGCAGCCCCCCCAAACCAGGCCTCCCTACGCCCACCTCCTCCAGCCCAGGCCAGACCTCCCTGCTGTCGTTGATTCCTCTCCCTCCTCCTCCCGCCGCACGTCGAGACTTCCTCTCCCTCCTTCCAAGCCTACGGCCGTCGAGACCCTCCCCTCCTCCCTCCCTTTGAGCCTGCGCCCCCTCCCGTCAAGCCCGCCTCCCCCATCCCTTCGAGCATGAGTCGTCCCCCACCCTCCCATCGAGCCCGCCACCACCCTTGTCTTCGAGCCTCCCCCCTCCTGTCGAGCCTGCGCCCCAACACTTGTTGAACACCAAGCTCGACCCAGCCTGTCTCCTCCTGCTCAGGCCGGCCCCAACCTCCCTCGACCCTTTGTCCATCTCCCTGCAGCATCATCCCCTCACCACCATCGCCTCCTGCCTGGAACTACGAGCCCCGTCCCTCCTCCTACCTGGAACTGCGAGCCCCGCCCCTCCCTGGAAGCGTCCCTCCCTGCGACCCGACATCGCTGCCTGCTTGGAAGCCCCTCCCACCACGCAAGCCCTGCCTCTCCCTCCCGCCCGGCTCCTGCCCACTAATTTCTTTTTTTTTTATTTTTCTAAAAGCAATTTAAAGATCATGGGTAAAATTAACCTAATGATACAGTTGGGTTAACAAAAAAACTAACAGAGAGTTATGGGTGTGAGACGGAGTGACTATTTGAGGTTTGTTGTGTGGGGTCATGATTGTAATTACAGAATTACTCAGGGTTATGGGTGTAAAAATAAATATTTAAACAATGAAAACTAGTGTGGGGTGAAATTTATTATATCCTTCAAAAGATGTGTATAATCAGCAAGTGTAGGGGTTGAACCACTAAGAGCAAACTCGAGGATAGGTATATTATTAATTAATAGTAATTAATTAATATTATTATTGTAATTTTTTGCCTTTTACTTTTTTATGGTTTTTAAATTATATTTTTTTATGGATATTTAATTGTTTAAATTTTATTTTATTTTATTTTTATTTTTGCAATTTTTTAGTTTCTTTTTTATTTCTAAGATATGGTATATATATTTATATATAATAATAATAGATATTATAAATAATATGTAGGATATTATATATATATAAATGAACAATCTTTTTTATCTTTATAGGATTTAAATATATAATATGCATTTATAAGTAATAATAATAAGTAGTAATACGTATTATTAAGTATATATAGTGTATATAAGGTTTTATAATTTTAGATATATGTATATATAGTCAAAATTCAGAAAATAAATCATTTTTGTATTTTCGATAGTTTCTCTATTTTGGGTTTTTTATCTAATTCTTGTTATTTCAATGTATTTTAATGGAATAAAATATATAAAAGAATGACTATAATAAATATGCTGGTTTGTTTTAGGTATCAAAAATAGATGGTAAGTCCAAAAATTTCCAAAACTATTTTTAATAGGTACTATATAATATAAACAAAAATAATAAATAGAAAACATTTTTTAGATTTTTAATTAATTTATACTATTTTTTATATTTTTTAAAAGATTTTGTGATTTTTAGTGCTTTCTTTTATATTTTTATGATTTTTGGTCTGAAAGCATAATATACAATAATATATACTCTATTTTTTTTGAATTTTTAAAGATAATTTTATATTTTTTTGGATTTTTATCTACCAACAATGATCAAATAGCTCCTATTTGATTTTTAATAAATGGGAAAATATAATAAAATTCTAAATAAAAATATGAGTGTGCATCTTCATGATTTTAAGCATCTACTATATTTTCCCAACATTTAATATGCACACGAGCTATTTAATAAAAATATAAAAGCACAAATAAAAATACAGACCTAGGAGAGGTATTTTTGCAATTAAAATAAATATAAGGGTTTGCATGTAAAAATCTCCAAAATATAATACTAATTAACCAACTTCTAAGACTAAGTACAAATACCAAAAGTTAGGAGGGGTTTTATGTAAAAATCCCAGGCACCTCATGGGAGGGGCACACGAGGTGACTTGGAAAAGAACTTAACTATAATATACAAGAAGTCCAGGGGCCCTTTTGCAAAATATACAGAAATATTTAAACCAAATGTTACTATTTATAGGGCCAAATGTTAAATGCAAAAGGTGTCTGGATAATAGGCATGATCGGATGGCGCGTAGCTTGCCACGTAGCTCACTTGACCTTGATCTGACGGCCTTCACCACGTAACGCTTTGCCTTAACCCCACAGTTCAGATTAGATATAGATTGGACTTCTTGATCTGACGGTCCTTAGGGTGTCACAAAGAACACCCCAAGAAATAGGTTCCTGTCGAGCTTTGATCGATCGTTTCTCCTCGCTCCATCCTCCTCTATCTCTGTTGAATCGCTCAAATCGCTCCTGAGGCTGCATCGCGTTTGCAACGCCACCTCAATGGGCTCCAGGTCTCATCGATAGGGACATGCGATTCAGTTTTTCACAACCTGGAGCTCTGAATAAACCTTTGGTTCGGCTCTAGGGGGTCCTCAAGGCAGGGTAACTGCACCAAAAAAAGAGGAGCTCGAGGTGAAGAGCCTCAACCTAAAATTGAAGATAGAATAACAAAGGGGAGGTGGAATGGCGAAGAGGATCCGATGATGGCTAAAGATAGAGATCGGTCACTCTGATTTATGTGAAATCATATGGGAAATGATGGGTCTTCGTCAGAGAGTGCGTTAGGGAACAAAAATGAGATGGAATGGCAGGTTGGAGATGGTTGTTCACGATGAATTTAAGCTAGAGCTTATGGCTCCAACAAACTAAAGATCCAAATTAGACTAACCTACAGGCTAATCAACTAAAACAAAACCTAAACTAGGATGCATGAATGGAATGCAATAAGAAAAGCTAAAGAAAGTCGCTCACACATGACTATTTCAGGGAGCAGAGGGTGGCTCATCGGAGAAGCTCCAACAAGGGTGGGATCGGCTCAAGCACACCTCCTCCTCGCTGCGAATCGAAGGGCATCACCTCCTGTCACAAGACACACTCACAAGGCTCAATCCGAGGGGCTAAGAGGCGCTCAAGAGGGATCAAATTCAAAAAGGGAGGAGGTGGATAATATTTATAGGCGAAGTTTTTGGCAAAAAGGCGAGGGAAATTGCATGAAGATGGAGCATGGTTGGTGGATGGTAAGGAACTAGCGTGAAGGAGGGATGTATGGTGATGGTAATTGGTGAAGGAACCAAGTCTCATGGAGCCATGGATCATCGCCGCAAAAATGGAGAAAGTCAGAGGTCACGAGCCCTAACAAGTGCGGGCGGCTAGCAAGGACAGTTGTCCTGTTGCGTCAACAAAAGGAGCCCCCTGATTAGTCCATATGGACTAATATGGAAAATTTGAGATATAAATCATTTATTAAATAGGTTAAAAATAATAAATGATTTTGATAATTTTTATCCAAAATAGAAAAATTATTTATTATTTTATTTAGTATTTTTTGGGTATTTTTATTTATTTTTACAATCTTATTTATTAGTTTAATTTTTACATGGATATACATAGGTATATTTACCTGTATTTTATGTCTTTTATTTTTATTTTGAAATTTGCTTTTTATTATTGTATTTACATATTGTATATATTTATAATATATTTATATATATATATATATATTTATTTAAATATTTTTATTATATTTTTCTGAATTCATTTATTCTCTTAAATAAATATGTATATCTATTACATATGTGTAGTCTACCTATATATATTTAATTCTTTATTTATTTTACTATGTTTTTAATGCTTTTATTTTTATGTTTATATTTTTAATATATTTCAAATAATATTTACAATTATTTAAAATGTATATTTACACCCATAACCTTGAGTAGTTTCGTAATTACCCTAGGAACCCTCGATAATTGTGAATTACATGCAGAACCCTGCATAATGCTTAACCTTTACATGGCATAACCCTGTGTGAAGTTCCGTCCTAATGCTCCATTAAATATGATGGAAAAAGTTATATATTGACCCATTTGCCGTTCGAAATACATCATATTTATAATATGATGCCATTTGTAGATTAAAAAAATTTGATGCCCTATCCCTCTGGCAAGCCCAAGGACTCCGTCCCCCACGTCCCCGACAAGCAGGTCCCTCCGCCCCGTGGGTCCGCCGCCCCAGCATGCGAGCTCCAACCCTCTCCCTCCCCGTGCCTCCAGCCCGCGCGTCCCCTTCCCCTGACCCTAGTCTAGGCACCCTCCCCCGGTTCCTCGTGGAAGCCCAGCCCCCGGTTGTCCCCCCGAGATCCAGCCACCCTTCCCCGATTCCTCCTGGAACCCCCCCCCCCCCCCCACCACCCCGCCCCCCGTGGCCGAGAAGCACCCCCTTCCGCCGTTGGGAGCCCCCTACCCCCTGCTCGAAGCCCCATGCCCCCCGCTGGGAGCCCCCCGCACAGTCCCTGCTCGAAGTCCCCCACAAACCCCTGGTCGATGGTCGAAGCCGCAGCTGAAGCACCCCTCCCCACGCCGGGAGCCCGCTGCTTCTGGCCGAGAAGCCCTCGCCCACACCCCCTCCCCCCGCGAGGAGCCCGTCAGGAGCCCGCAAACCCGTGCTCAACTGCAGGGTTGCGACGTGTCCGTCCCGCTGGAAGGAAACAATACGGAGATGACTTCCCCACCCAACCTCACCCTCCGCGGCATCGAAGTCATCCACGACGCTAAATCCACCGTCGAGTCTGCGTGCCCCACCTCGTCTCCTGCGCCGACATCATCGCCTTTGCTGCACGAGACAACGCCGAGCTCTCGGGGAACATCACTTGGAAGGTTCAAGCGGGCCAGCACAACGGATCCATCTCCATCGCCAACGAGGCCCTCATGAACCTCCCATCTCCGAGCTCAACAGCGCAGGAGCTCATCGACGGCTTTTAGAAGAAGAACCTCACCGCCGACGAGATGGTGACACTGTCGGGGGCTCGCAGCATCGGCCCCACTGCGCTACCTTCACGAACCGTCTCTACAACTTCCCTGGCTCGAGCGACCTTGTCGATCCGTCACTTAGCTCGGCGTATGCATCGCTGCTCAAGGACCGATGTCCGTCGGCGAAGCCCTCTCCACCCCCTCCATGGAAGCCGACCTCCTTTTCTTCTTTCTTTTTTATTAATCTCAGCAATTAGATCAATGATTGGTTAGATTAACTCAGTTATGTGGTTGAGTTATTAGAGTAAACTAACGGAAGGTTATGGGTGTAGAACAGATCTGTTATTCAAGGTTCTGGATGTAATTTGCGATTATCGAGGATTTCTAGGGTAATTGCTAAACTACTCAGAGTTATGGGTGTAAATATCAATATAAGCAAGCTAAAAATATAAAGAATAAATATATTGAATAAAATATACATGTATACACTACAATAGGGACTCAAAATACCAACTTTTGCATCTTAACTCCATTTTTAAAGAAACCAACCTCAATTAAATAGATAATTAAATTTTATGAACAATAAATATGAGTTTAGTCAATTTTGAATCTTTTTGGAGGAAATACATGTCTGGGAAGTTTTCTTTGCGGCGTTTTGTTATATGTGTTCTGCGTGCACATTCTATTATTTTAATGTGAAATAAAATTTGTATTTTTCTTTGTATTTTTATGTACAAGTTTCATGTTGTGAGTTTTATTATTTAAGGTATATAAAAAGTAAAATAAAATATGGTCCAAAAAGGCTATATATTGGTGTAGAATTAGGGTTTCTGAGATGTCTTATGTATATTTATCTACCCTATCTCCCCTTACTTTATTCCTTGTCGACCAAGTCATTATGATGACTTGTTCTCGGGATCTAAGGTCAGTCAGTATCTCTGACACTTCATTCCTTTTTTTCTTTTCCTTTATTCTTTTATGTTTGAATTAAATACATATATTTATACATTTTTTTAATTAATTATCGAGTATTATTTTACATAAATTAAAGTCATATACATGCATTTAGCTAGTGATTTAAGGCCAAAATAAAAAAATAAATATGATGAGATGGAGATTCACCGTAATCCCACATATAATATTCACAAAGTCTGAGAGTGGGCGATAATTAGTAGGGACTACTAATAAATAATTTAGACTTAATCATTTTAGCTGGTTGATAATGAGCCTAGTTAGGTCCCATTTCAATAAGTTGTGAAGGTCGATTATCCTTGATAACATCTCGAATTGAAATCTTGGACATCACACGTTTGCTCATCTTATTGACTCTGGCTACTCATCCAATCCTGGTGATTTTTATCATCAAGACCCAAACATAATTACCTTCTATATCATTAGTGACGATCCATATATTCAGCAACACTTCTCCTTTGGTATTTTTCAAAATTTAAATTAACCGTTGTTAAATTTCGAACAAAAAATGAGTGATAATCAGTTAAAACTTTGAAAAATAGCAACAAATAAGTATAACTATATGCACCCACCAATGATATACCAAAGGACATAATAGCATTCATTGCTAATTTCAAGTATACAAAATAATTTTACAACAAATAATAACATTGTTATATATTCAACAACGGATTATATAGTGATGATTTAAAAAAAATATTGTAATGGATGTTGCGTAATGCTTAGTTTTTGACCGTCCATGCAAAATTCCAGTGGCCCCTATTAAAGGTCTTAATGAAGTTTGTTGAAATCGCCAATCAAGGAATAACTTGTATGTATTATAGGGACACTACCCTGGTCAAATTGGCTTCTTGTTTGGGTGCATGCATGCAAGCAAGCTCACGTATGGTGGATATATAGGAGAAACTTCAAATGAAGTGGGTCACCACTTTTGTGGTTAGCCCTCCATTTCATCTGTTTATCTTAAATCATACGACTGCAATTAATGCTCTTTTAATTTTATTGTTTTAATATTAAAAAACTTATTCTGGTCATTTTGTACATTCTAAAAATAGAATGTGGCAACCACCATTCATTCCACAATAGAAAATCTAATTCTCATTCCCATTCGTGCAAGCAATGGAGAGGGCGGCGGCATGGGAGGTCGTGGTTGCATAAGACGATGATGACATACACGCAGGAGAGCGGCGACAACGACAGAAAGACTCACGAGTAGGTGTGCTCATTGTGGTGGCACATCATGTGGACACGAGAAGGTGCGCGTCAGAGAAGGTGGCTTCAGTTTGTTTGATGGTCAACCGCGTTTTACGAAGACCTGAGAATGGTCTCTTTTGGCTATGTACGACCTTGACGACGAAGTGGTGCAACAACGGTGGACAATTACGAATCTCCGACATTTGTTTCGGTGATCTCGAGGCCGATTGCCCGATCAGATCTTACTATTGGTTTAATGTTAAACTTATTTTTGCATATATCATATTTGTGTTTACAAATCTCGGTTTGTTTTCTACAAATGTGATTTTTTTACAAATGGCATATTTTTTTACATGTTATCCTTTCTTTTATCAATTACTAACGGTCTATTTTTTCTTGCAGAATGTTATACAAAATCCTACAAAGCGAACATGTTTTTTTACAAAAGGAGTCACTGATATTATAACATAACATGTTAAATACAAATTTTCACAAAGGCATCATGAATACTACATTGGAAAGGCACTAATCAACCGAGAACATAAAGATATTAGAAAGTGGCTATCATCTTTACAAAATACCAATAAAATTTACAAAAAGATAATTACATTTAGAAAGATACTTTTTAATCCATTAATGATTATGCATAATTACAAAGTTTCATATAAAATTTACAAATAAAACAAGTATTTCATTCTGAAATTAATACCGTTTGTAGAAAAAAAAGGAAATCAGAAAATAAAGAATGGAAGAAAAATACCAACATTGCAGGAGCCTAAAATTGTAAACTAAAAAGATGTATTGAAATTCAAATTTATAGAGAGACATAGTAACTAAAATACCCTTTTGGGTAAGATACCGTTAGATTGAGATCAAATGGACTACATCGATGGCTCACCACAAGATTGGTGAGACCCCACCGCATGTGAAAGCGTCCCTGTATATAAGAAAAACCTTAGGTAAGGAGGCTCTTTCCTGGATGCATGGAAAATCATCCATTTTATCAAAATCCGTAATCAATTCGATGACTACGACTAATGCCTCTTTATCTATATTTTTTTAATGTTGAAAAACAAATGTTGATCATTTTGGCATATTCTATATTTAGAATGCAATAAATATCTCCACGATAATATCCTGTCCGTTTCCTCCTTCTTTCAATTCCAACATGCGAGAGGAGGCTACTGCTCGTCGGTGATGGCGTTCAACGACAGTGGAGGGAGAACATCGAGCGGTAGATGTGATATGATGCTCTACGATGGTCGATAATGGTGTGCTTCTTTGTGGACATAAATGGCTACTTCACACGACGATGCATTGTCTCTTTGTTTTTCAGATCATGAGGAACACAACTGGAGAGGAGGGGTCGTGCGGGGGCCCTGGTGTGACACTAGTCCGGGGCGGTGTTGCGTGAGGCGGCACTCGGCTGGAGAGGAGGGGTCGCGTGCAGCGACGCAGCTGGACATCACAAGATGTGTGTTGGGAGAAGTCAGGAGAGGCAGTGCACGAACTGGAGTGGATGGACTGCGACGCAACGCGCGGGCTGTAGAGGAGGAGTCACGTACAACGACGTGACTGGAGAGGAGGGGTCGCAGCAGCAGTTTGTGCAGGAGGCACGAGGGTGGTACGCACGAGTGCTGGGGCAGCTGGGGGCCGCGTACACAGGTGAGGGCACGGGAGGTAGAGTAGAGAGTTACATGCAATGGTGGGCGGAGGAGGCGCGAGGGCAGTGCACACGAGTGCGGGGCGGTTGGGGGTCTCGCACATGGGCGAGGGCACACGTGATGTAGCAGAGAGTCACGCACAGAGACTCGCGCAACAATGGAGTTTTGGAGTTGATGTTGGATTCTCCTCAAACTATGGTGATAGTGTTGAAGAAGACGATGGTGTACTCCCCTCCCTCGCCCCTCTGTTCTCTTGGTAATGGTAGAGCTTTATAGCCGCGGGCAGTTGGTGGTGTAGTGGGGAGGTGATGACACGAATTTTGCAAGAGTCGAAAACGATATCCTCACAGAAGCGAAGATATCTAGTCGCTGAGGCGACCTCTCACAAAACCTGCAGTCAATCAACAAATAACCCACACAATTAGTAAATCAAGCAAAACAAGTGTGAATCAGAATTCATTATACCCTAGATGTATAGTGACAAGCAAGTAGGGGTCGAACATAGAAACAAGGGTGCAGAGCACGAGATGAAAATCCAAGCATAATCTATCTCTCAAATACTTAGTCAAATAAGGATTTTTGTGGGTTTTAAATTTTATATATTTTTTATTTTTGTTTTTATATTTTTCACTTACTTTTAATTTTATATATTTTTATTTTTATATTTTTTATTTTTAATTTCATTTTCTTTTTATAATATATAAAACATATAAGGCTATATACAATATGAAATAACATAAATACAACGAAAAATAGATAAAAATTTTAGAGTTAAATATTTTGGGGATTTAAATATTTTTATTATTTTTGTGATTTTTTTTATAATTTTTGCTAATTTTTATGGATTTCTAAAGTCAAAAATATAATAATAAGGATTAATTAAATTGGAAGAATTGAAATAGAAGTTAAAAATAGTAAATAATATCCAAAATTTTACAAATAAATTTTAAAAGATAAATAATAATATAAAGAAAATTGTAAAATAGAAAACAATATTTTTGGAATTATTAAATTTTTAGATTTTTAAAAAGGATTTTAGGTCTTTTTTATTTTAAGATTTTTCTTTTTCTATTTTTAGTGATTTTTGGTCTGAAGATTCAAAATACTTAAATAAATAAAATATATTTTTGTTGGGAATTTTACAAAATGTTTTTATATTTTTATGTTGTTTCTAAGCTAAACAGGAATATTTGTGCTCTTTTTGAATTTTAATAATACTAAAAAGTCTTAAATTGCAAGTCTAAAAATATGGCATTAAAAATATTGCAACATGAGCTTAACCCTATTTTTTTCGTATTTTTTAGAGCACAGACACTATATTTAATAAACAGAAGAAATGCACAAAAATCACTGAACTACTAGGCCATATATGTAAATAAAGTAAACATCAGGGACCTTTATGTAATTTTCACGAAAAATATAACATTGGAATAAATATTTAATGTACTAAGTTGAAATACAAAAAGTTTCAGGGGCTCAACTGCAAAATACCCACCTCACGTGGGACCACACGTGAGGTGAGCTGACATGGACTCAAATGCAAATATGAAAAGTTCAGGGGTCTTTTTGTAAATTTCATAAAATAGTAACGGCCTATGAATGTTTGAGTACCAAATATTAAAATACAAAAATTTTTGGGTTGAAGTTGTAAAATACCCAACACACGATCGGACGCTGGCTGCACTCCTTGACGAACTGGGTTGATCAAACGATAGTCGGGCGCGGAGGAAGAACAATCGATGAGCACGACTTGGATGAACTTTGAGCTGCAAAATCTTCACGCCCGGAGCTCCTTCTTCGCTTCCGAAGGTCCCCAAAGCATCTCAGGAACACTTCATAGTGACCGGAAGTGTTAAAATGTCCAGACGATCTCTAGAGAGGTCGGACAGCAACGACGCATCTTGAAGCTCCTCCCTGGTTCGATGAGGCACGGGAGGGTCTCCTTTCCGATTCTTTCCTGTAGGGGATTAGTCGAGGCGAAAATGTGAAGCTCCAGAGAGCCTCAGAAAGCGGAATGAGCGACGGTGAAGGGTATGGCGACAGCTCCGACAAGGTGGTGGTGTTCGAGCGTCGATCACCGGATCTGTGCGAGATCCAGGTGGCTGGGGTGGCTTGGATGATCAGAAGGCTATGAGGGAAAAGATGCGGGCGTCTGGCGAGGCGAAGGAGGATTGGAGTGTTCGGAAACTGGAGGCGGAGCTTGAGCTCAATCGTCTGATGATTTTGATTTTTTACGAGATGATGAACGAAAGGAACCAAAATAAAAGGCGAATCTATCTTAATGCTAAGCTAAGGAATGAAAAGAGCGGAAGAAATAGAAACCTGTCATCAAGGTGCAATCGGAAGCAGGAGCTCCGAAAAGAGTGGCGACGAGCAGCGGACCGGCCTCGATTTAATGCCTAAACATCTCGCTGAAGTGCTACAACGCTTCCTACTGTCACCAGGAAGAACACTCAGAGCTTAGGCTTAGGGTTTGGAGGCAAAAGAGGGATTGAAGGGGCAAGGTATGGCGGAAGCGAGATTATATACAGGGGGGTTTTGACCTAGGAGAGAGTTTGATTCAGAGGGCCAAAGCCAAATGAAATCCCACCGCGTGAAAGCATGATGGTCAAAGATGAAATTTCATGGGGAGTACGAGATGAATCGATGAAAGAATCGAGTGAGACAAAAGGGAGGAATCAAGGCAAAATGCAGGTGGGCGCTAGAACCAAGGGGAGAGCAGTGATTCTGGACCATTAGATTCTGAGATCTCTCTCCTGATTGATTTTAGGAGGAGAGAGAAGAGCAGAATCTAGTGGTCCAGATTCACTGCTCTCATGCTCTCACATTTTTTGGCTCTCACAGGACTGCGGTTCAGATTCACTGGGATGATCTGTGAAAGCCAAAAGCTGTGAGAGCATAGAGCAGTGAATCTGGACCACTAGATTCTACTCTTCTCTCTCCTCCTGAAATCAATCAGAAGAGAGATGACAGAATCTAGTGGTCCAGAATCATTGCTCCCATGCTCTCACAGGATCAACCCTCTCTCTCTATATATATATTGGAAAAAATGGGGCTGCCCCCACCCCATTTTTCCGTAATTTTTTTTATTTTTTTGAAAATATCATCATGTATATTCATTTCTATATCCCTCCAATATGTCATTCGAACTTCGTCAGAAACAACGACTCATATGCCCTCCATCTAGAACATGTTATTTCAATGGTCTAAACATTGCTGCAAGTGACATGTTCTAGATGGAGGGCATAAGAGTCTCCATTGCTGACGGAATTTGAATGACATATTGGAGGGATACACGAATGGATATACATGATGACATTTTTCAAAAAATAAAAAAAACTACGGAAAAATGGGAAGGGAGCAACCACGTTGGCTACCCCCAAGGTGCAATCCCATATCCTGCGAGAGCCAAAAACCATGAGAACATGAGAACACTGATTCTGGACTAGTAGATTCTGTAATCACTCTCCTGATTGATTGGAGGTGGAGAGAGAAGATCACAGAATCTGGTGGTCCAGATTCACTACTCTCATGCTCTCTTAGGATCAATCCTCTCTCCTCTCTCCTCTCTCTCTCTATATATAGTCAAAAACTGCAAGAGATGAGAGCAATGAATCTGGACCACTAGATTCTGCTCTTCTCTCTCCTCCTTAAATCAATCAGGAGAGAGATGAAAGAATCTAGTGGTCCAGAATCACTACTCTCATGCTCTCACAGTTTGGATCTCATAGGATCAATATAGGGTTGATCCTGTGAGAGCCAAAATCTGTGAGAGCATGTGAGCAGTGAATCTGGACCAGGGTTTAAAAAATCAAACCGGACCGGACCGACTGGTTGGACCGGGAATCGGTCCCGACCCGGTCGGTTCGACCGGTTCTTTGTAATTAATTTCAAAAAAAATTAAAAAATAAAAAGTCAGGTCCGACCAGTGGTCGGACCGGGTTGACCCGAATTGACCCAATTTTGATGGTTTGATAATTTTCAAAAAATAAAGGTTTAAATAATGAAATAATGGGGTTTTTATCATGTATACCCTTCTTAACTTCTGCGATATAATGTATGTCCCTCTCTTTTTTGGAATATATGTTATGTCAGTACTTTCTTAGAGTAATTTTCTTGAAACAACTATAAATAAATGATTACAATGTTATATTCATATATAATTTTAGAAAATGCGACTAACTTTGTAGAGTTTTACTCGAAATAGGCAATCATGTTATTCTATTTAAAGATTTGAAATTTCTAACGATTATTTCATTTATATATAAATACATACTTACATATATGTATCCGGTTTTATTAGTTCAAAAAATCAGTTCGACCGGTCTGACCAGTAAATTAAGTCCAGTCTGATTTTTTCCGAGTCGATACCGGTCCGACCAGTTTGGACCAACGGTTCAACTCGGTTGGACCAAACCAAAGAGTGATTGGTTCAATGTCCGGTCCGATTTTTAAAACCTTGATCTGGACCACTAGATTCTGCTTTTCTCTTTCCTCCTGCAATCAATGAGGAGAGAGATGACAAAATCTAGTGGTCAAGAATTATTGCTCTCATGCTCTCATAGTTTTTGGCTCTTACATGATCAACCCCCTTCTCTTTCTCTCTATATATATGGGGGGAGGGGTATAAAATGGGGCTGCCCCCGCCTCATTTTCGGATTTTTTTTTGCAAAATACCACCATGTATATTTTTCTATATATCCCTTTTATATGTCATTCGAATTTCTACTTGTTCTAGATGTAGGGCATAAGAGTTTCTGTTTCAGACAAAATTTGAATGACACATAGGAGGGGTGTATAGATGAATATATATGGTGATATTTTGCAAAAATATAAAAAAATACGGAAAAATGAGGGGGGAGGGGTACCCCTATTTTTTCCTATATATATTACTATGTCTGTATATGAACGTACTTCACCCTATAATGTTAAACTTTTTAAAAATTTTAAAAATAACAAACACGAACTTCACCCTCTAATGTAAAACTTGTTTAAAAAATTAACATGAATTTGTAAAAATAAACACATAATTGTGAAAAAATAAACGAGAAGATGTAAAAATGCTTCATGCTCCACCCTCTAACACAGAGTTGTAAAAAATAAATAAGAAGTTGTAAAAAAACGAAATGATAAGAAATAAAAATGAGATGGTAAAAAACTAAATACGGAGTTGTAAAAACTAAACACATAGTTGTAAAAAAGAGAGTTGTAAATATACACCCAAGTTGTAACACATATTTCTAATAAATAACACGAATAGATAAAACGTAACAAATGGTTGTAATAAAAAATAAAGCTAGAAAATGTATTAAAAATATTTAGAAGTTTTTTTTACAAATGTATTAAAGATATTCTTAAAATAAAATCTACTTATTTATGAAAATGTAAAAATTGCAACAAATGGAAATACGATATTTGTAATTTTGTAGAACTATAGAGTGATTTTTATACAATAAATGACAAAGATAAAAATGGATTGTTGAGATTGCATGCTTATTATTTCCCCTATGAATCATGTGCTCATTAGAAATGACTTGTATGGCTGTGCATTCACGTGCTTAATTGTATGTTTTCTCTTAATTGCTTATTATATATGCATGTAACCAATCTATTATAAACTAGGGTGCATACATGTGCTTCGCGTCAGAAAATAAAACACTTTCTGCATCATCTTAATTGTACCATGTGTGACCATCATTGTCTTTAATATATTTATAAATTAATTTATAATTATCATTATGATTAATAAAAGTACCAACATAGCATTAGAAAATATTTTTACAGTAAAATATGAAATTAAAAGGTTAAATTATAAGAATGCATTTGAAACTTAATTTGCAAATTCTAGAAGAACATATTATGTCAAATTTATCTATCTTTTGAAAAGAATGTACTTCAGGTAATATTATTTTAAAAAATATTTTTTTATATTAAAATTATTTTTTCCTTTGAAATAATATCTCTAATGAAAAATACAAAATCATTCCAACATAAAATCACAAACAGATGTGAGTATATAAAAATATCAATATAATAAATATAAAATATGATATTTATAATTTTTAATTTAATAAATATGTTAGAACAAAGAGAGAAGAGGAGAGAGGGACAGAGAGATGGGTTTGAGAGAAATAGAATAGAAATGGAGAGGAGAGAGGGAGTGAGAGATCGATAGAGAGAGTGAGTAGAGAGAGAGAGAGAGCGAGAGAAAGAGGGAGAGAGAGAGAGGTCAGTGGAGAGAGAGATCTACGAAGAGAGAGAGAGAGTGCAGGGAGAGATCGATGTAGGAAGAGGAACAGAAGTAAGAATGGAGAGAGTAATCACGTGTTAAAAGCTGGGTTAAAAATCCCACTTTAAAGAGGTATATAGATGTTGACTTTAAAGTAATATGAGTTATTTGCATGTTGATCTTAAATCTTTACTTGATGACATCTTATACTTAATTGATATGTAATTCTTAAATTTGTTATTTGCAATGTATTATATTTCCCAACTCTTTCACCAAAACCTTATATTTATGTCGTTAGGGCAAAATTTAGCCGTTTTTTTTACTAGTAGTTCAGATATAGGAGAATCCAAGGAGTAGTGTGTTGGTAGTGCAGTATGCTTACCTCTTAAAGCATATGGGTTCGAATCTCAAGGGGAACGCTCCAGACCCCTAAATTATTGAGTCTATTATTAACAAAATTCAAATGCAGGAGTAAAGGCGATAATTTTTTAGTTATCTAATTTGCTTTCATAGCAGTAGTTACTTCTTTTTATTTATTTTGGCAGCATATTCTTTGCACGTTTGTGGATGTTTCTTTCTTCAATGTTTTATTCAATGCTATTTCATGTCTCTCATGTTTTGGTAACATTTCCCTTCGATTTTGAAGAGAGATTTTTTCTTTATTGATTGTACATCTTTAACGGATTGAGAAGTATAAAAAAGAACTCAATTAAGCCTTTTTTTACTAATTTGATGGCATTCTTAAAACTAGAAATTTATGGCATACAATTTAACTCTCTGAAACAATTTCTATTCACGGATCAAATTCTTCCAAAATACCGTATACCTAGAAAAATAGGAGATCTTTGACATATAACATATCTTGTCGCACGATTTCAGCATCTCGGATTGCTTGTTAACAATCGATCAATTTTTGCTACAAGAAAATTGACGTACGACAACGAATAATTTGAACATCTATTGTCATATCTTCCAATATTAAATATATATCACAAAAATTATTTGTTGTAAAATTAAAATTTTCCTTTTGAAATTAGCAACAAATAACCCATATCCGTTGCTAAAAGGTTGATATAGCAACAATTTATTCATCGAGTTATTCGCCAAAATTTGTAGTAATTGTTGACAAATTTAACATCAATTGGAAGAAAAGATCAACGGATAATCGTTGTTATATGATTCGTTGCTAGGAATACATCAACGAATAGGATATTTGTTGGAAATTTAAAGAATGAAGTAACGAATAATATTTATTATTATATATTTAACTACGTATGATATGAAAACGAAAAAAATATTTGTTACATTAGGTTAAATTTGTCGTAGTGTTTGATAGATTCCTAATATGAAGTTTGTTAAACTACTCTTTCTCGATTTTGTATCAACTAATATACCAAAGAGAACATACGAAGATGATCCAAATCAAGACAATCCGGACAATATTACAATCGTAAAAATCTGAAGGGTAAAATGGGGCTGTCCCCTGGGGGAGTTAACTCGGCTCCCCCGTCACATTTTTGTTGTTCTTTTCTAATTTTTTATAGTGTTTCGTGGAAATTCATCACTATATCCTTATATTGTGTTATTCAAGTTTCGTGTGAAACAAAGATTCCTACGACATCCATCTAGACGATATTTTTTCACAGTCGTAGAATTGTTGAAATGGACCCAGTCTGGATGGAGGCCGTTCGCACGAAACTTAAATATTATAATATAGGGATATAGCGATAAAAATTTACGGAAGTATTTTTAAAAAATAAACATAAAAAACAGGAAAAATAAGACATGAAAAACCAAGTTTACTCCCAAAAAGACATCCCACGAAATTCCAGAAATCCAACAGCACGATAAACATGATATAAACTACCCAGACTTTATTGTTATATATATATATATTATTTAGATTAGTACGTGCATCAACATGGTATCTCTCTTTTTAAGATCCATTATTAATTTTCTATCCACTATACTAATCTCTTTAAATCGATGCAATTTCATTGTTCGACCCGGATTCCCAATCTCGATAAATACTACATTCGAAATCGATCGTTCAAATCTCCACCATCCGATTAAGACAGCATCTCGAGGAGGTATCACATGAATCTCTCGAATCCAGATCGCAATTAGTCCAATTTGCATTGACGAGCCATCAAGCATCTAAAAAGGCAGCCCTCCTGGAAAGGACACGGATGTTGGTCGTTTGGAATATAATTCTTGACCACGTTGACATTGATGGGTCCAAACCATAAGATCTGGGTCCAACCAATCCAACAGCAGCTACAGACTCCGGTCAAATTAGAGCGAATTGTGGAATCGATGCAGACCAATTGGCTGCTCCGGAACACTGGAAAGGCGAAATCAGCAGGAAGGAACCGGAGGTTAATCAGATTATTTAATTTCTGTTTCTAATCCTCCAATGGACGGCAGTGGAACACCAACTTGTACCTTTTAAAAAACGAAAAAAATAAATCCAAGTTGCAAAATAAAGAAAAAAGGTACGAGAAATATCTCATTGGATCTTTTGGCGATTTGGGAATATTTCAGGGGGGATTTCCGCAAGTGTGTAGTTCACGTGGGCTCGTGAATCCGCCGGGGAGATCTTTTTGGATGTTTTGCGCTTTTTCTACACTACGTTTTGGGATTTTTGCAACACTCGCCCCTTCTTTTACTATTGAAAGCATCCTTGGATTTGAGAAATGCCCAAAGAAATCACCTCTTTATTATTTTATGTGATTGACTCAAAATGTGATTATTCTGCAATCTGCATGGCATAATAATGTAAATATATTGGTAAACATGGGTATGGATCTTCCTTGGATTCCCAAATTTCTTGTGCGTGCACATATGTATGTGTGTTAGCTTGTGTATGTGTGTTTGTTTGTTTGCATATACGCGCGTGTGTGTGTTTTGTCTACGTGTATGGAGGGTTGATCATGTGAGAGTCAAAAATTATGAGAGCATGAGAGTCGTAAGTCTGGACCATTAGATTCTGGCCATCTCTCTTCTCCTCCAATCAATCAGCAAAGTTTAATAGTCCAGACTCACTGCTCTCATGCTCTCACAATTTTTAGCTTTCACATGATCATCCCTCATATGTATAAGTATTTATTATTTTACTTTAATCTATATCTTTAGCTCGTGTAAAAATTTATATATTTTGATCGGAACTCCCACTGCAATTTTTTAACCTCTTTCTCTTCCTCCTCAAAATAGCCATTTCCGAGTTTTCCTCCGCACTCTCTCCTCCTCTTTCCTCCTTTCTCTCTCTCTTTCTCCTCCCTTTCTCTAGACTGCATACCTCTTTCTCTCAACACTAAAAATTGGTCGAACATTCCATAACCACACATTCTTTTTCACATGAGTCTCAAAATCTGAGCCACACGTTACACACAGTAATCCCGACCAGACACATCTACAACATCAAGGGTCTGTTTGATAACTGCGTTGGATTGTGGTATCCTCCCGTGAATAATAGTTATTTGGAGGATTGAGAGGGTTGGAATGATAATTGTGATGTAATGTGACATTGATTATGTGTTATATTAACTTTTTTTAATAAATATAATATATTTTTATTTTAATAATTTTATTTGAATATAATTAAAAAATTATATCAAAGAAATTATAGAGTCAATACAAGTAATCCCAACCCAAGCTAGAAGGGTTCGAGCAAAGGATATTCTGATGTACCCCAATATACACCAGCAACTAAACAGACTCTTAGACCACCATACTCGAACCATAACCGATCCAATCGTTGATTCTCAAACCATAACGAATACATGTGACCACATAACACTCAATTACATAAAGACCGTTCGATATCACAATCGAATGATCGTCGACCCAAACGTTAAAACAGATTATAGACCAATACTTCTTTGTGCTTTCTCTCACTACTTTCTCTCTCCTACTTTCTTACCACCCCTTCCCATCTCCTCTCCCCCTATAAAACCCCTCCTCATCTCCTGATCCTCCGCCTTCCTTGCGGCTCCCTCACTCCCCCTCCTCTCTTCTCCTCCTCCGCCACCATGGAGACCTCCATGCTCACCAAGTCCCTACCCTCGCTCTCTCTCCGCCGCCGCCACCACCACAACCCCCACCTCCCTCTCCCCCTCCGCCGAGTTGGGTTCCCCTCGAAACCCCTCCTCTCCCTCCCCAAGGCATCAAAATCCCACCTTTCCCCCCACAGCTCCCTCCTCTCCTCCCTCCACCCCATCTCCCCTGATGGGTCTCCCCCCAAACCCCTCAACACCACCCCCCTCCTCTGCAAGGCCGCCGCATCTGACGCCGCCTCCATCGAGCCCAATTCCCGCAAGATCCTCGGCGTCGAGGCCTCCACGCTCAAGAAGATCGTCCCCCTCGGCCTCATGTTCTTCTGCATCCTCTTCAACTACACCATCCTCCGGGATACCAAGGACGTGCTCGTCGTCACCGCCAAGGGCAGCAGCGCCGAGATCATCCCCTTCCTCAAGACGTGGGTCAATCTCCCCATGGCCGTCGGCTTCATGCTGCTCTACACCAAGCTCTCCAACGTCCTCTCCAAGGAGGCCCTCTTCTACACCGTCATCTTCCCCTTCATCGCCTTCTTCGGCGCCTTCGCCTTCCTCATGTACCCGCTCAGTAACGTCATCCACCCGACCGCTCTCGCCGACCGGCTCCTCGCCGCGCTTGGCCCGAGCTTCCTCGGGCCCGTCGCCATACTCCGGATATGGAGCTTCTGCCTGTTCTACGTGATGGCCGAGCTCTGGGGGAGTGTCGTCATCTCCGTTCTTTTTTGGGGATTTGCCAATCAGGTATACACTCCATCGGATTCTTGATATTTTCTTGTTCAAAATTTTTTCTTTCTTTTAGCAATTGAGATGTTTTGATTACATGCAATTGAGAATTTTGTGAATTCTTTGCGTGTGATGATGATATTGGTTGGTTATTTGAATGGGTTGGATCTGCGTATAGATTGTGCGATCTGATTTGGATTTGTTTCATCTATTGAGCATTGTAGGATGATCTTGTTTAGAACATTCACGGTTTATATGTCTGTCATAGGATTTTCACATGTCCAACTAAATCGATTCGAGCACATTTCGTGCGGTTTCTTGATTTTCCTCACGGTTTGGATTGCGCGTTGTTCAGCTGAGCCTTCGCGTGCAGTTTTTCTTCGATGATTTCGTTCTGCAATTAGGCAACGATTGTATAGTTCTATTCATAGCCGAATCACCCATCGATGTTGGTTTTAATTTGTGCATCAGTCGAAGCTTAAGAACCACTCCAATTAGATGCCGGATTTGTGTGCGAATTAGCGCAAGTTGTTGCATTTTCAATCGACTCGCACACTAAATAAGCTCTTGTTCTTGCATGCTCAAGTGTAGATGAATGCAATTTGATGCGAATGATTGTTCCGATCCTCTTCACCAGCGTAGCGTTCTTGTCTAATGGTTTATTCAGCACACACATCTTACGCTTTGGTGTGTTGTTAGATATCGTCATGTCGAGCTTTTCTGATATATATGTGTTCATTTTCTGCTCTGCAGATTACGACAGTCGATGAAGCGAAGCAGTTCTACCCCCTCTTCGGACTCGGAGCAAACGTAGCCCTTGTGTTCTCCGGCAGAACCGTCAAATACTTCTCCAATCTGCGTAAGAGCCTGGGTCCCGGTGTCGACGGCTGGGCCATCTCTCTCAAGGGGATGATGAGCATCGTCGTGCTTCTGGGTCTTGTCATTTGCGCTATATACTGGGGAGTGAACAAATACATCGTGAACGACCCCTCTATCCCGAAGTCTACTCGTGTGAAGAAGGTAGCCGTTTTTCGGCTTCGAAATCACCTCTTTGCTGGATTTAAGATGGATGTTAAGCTATAAGCTGATCTTTTTCAGGAGAAGAAACCGAAGCTGGGCATGAAAGAGAGTTTGAAATTCTTGATCTCATCGCGATACATCCGCGATCTTGCTACCTTGGTCGTCGCCTATGGTATCAGCATCAACCTCGTCGAGGTCACGTGGAAATCGAAGCTCAAGGCTCAGGTAAACAAGCTTCCGATTTCGCTCTCCTTTCTTCTTGCTGGATTATAGTCATAACTTGTACAACTTTGATTGGCAGTTCCCAAGCCCGAATGAGTACTCATCCTTCATGGGCGACTTCTCAACCGCGACGGGCATTGCAACTTTCACGATGATGTTGCTGAGCAGAGTGATTCTCAGCAAATATGGATGGGGTGTTGCGGCTATGATTACTCCAACGGTGTTGCTAATTACCGGCATTGGATTCTTCTCCCTTATACTATTCGGGCAGCCACTGACGCCTATGATGGCTGGTCTGGGTATGACGCCGCTACTTGCCGCTGTATATGTCGGTGCACTGCAGAACATCTTCAGCAAGAGCGCGAAGTACAGTCTGTTCGATCCGTGCAAGGAAATGGCCTATATTCCTTTGGATGAGGACACCAAGGTTAGTATGAGTTGCACAAATGTATGTATGTGCATGCCAATCGTAAGCTAATTCTCGTATGATTCAATGCACTGATAGGTTAAAGGAAAGGCGGCCATCGATGTTGTATGCAACCCACTCGGGAAGTCGGGAGGAGCTCTGATTCAGCAGTTCATGATATTAACATTCGGGTCTCTCGCAAATTCCACTCCTTACCTCGGTGGAATTCTGCTGGTGATTGTTCTTGCTTGGTTGGGTGCCGCGAAGTCCTTGGATTCGCAGTTCTCGGCCCTCGCTAAGGAAGAGCTTCAGAAGGAGATCATTGGAAAAGCGAGCCCTGTGGCCGATGGGCAGGGCGGGGATGGTTCTCCTGTGAAGCAGGAGCTGCTGGGTTCGTCAAACGGATCCTCTTTCGAGCTCAAGTCGTCGAACGGGTCTCCCGCGGAGCTGAAGTCCCCTGCCGACTCCAGCGATTCCGCAGAGGCCCCGACCACGAAAGCTTAGTAACAAGTGTTACCAGCTCTCCATGTCGTGTCAAAGTTAGTAGAACTGCTATAGTCCCCCCTATTGCGGCGGGACATTTAGGTGCGATACAGTTGCGATCACAAGCGTGATAGTACGCGGGAGGCGATGGAATGACGAGGGGCAGGTAGCATAAATTCATTGTTTTTGACATTA
The DNA here is from genome assembly GCA_037367405.1 of Ottelia alismoides. NCBI lineage: Eukaryota > Viridiplantae > Streptophyta > Magnoliopsida > Alismatales > Hydrocharitaceae > Ottelia > Ottelia alismoides. Next base: position 126,904 of record JAZKJV010004995.1, read on the forward strand.
TGCCGTGGTTGAATAATTTGTTTTTTTTTATCTCTGTAAGCAGAGGATGTTGTACTATTTATACCATATCTTTGTAAGATTTATTAGGTCTGCTTCCAGATTCTGTGGCTTAAGGTTTTCATTAAAAAACAACCTCTGGAACATCTTTCTTACTGCTTAATTATTCCATTTTCATTGGTTCGCATGGTTTCGCATCTTTTTTTTTGTTTGATATAAGCAAATTCTATGAAATTACTTATACTCTCAACAGTAACTTCCCCAGGAAAATGATTTCTCTACGAGTTTTTTCGGGCTTTTCTATTTTCTCGGTCTGGATTTCAGGAATTTTGTATTTTCCGTGGTTTCTTCCTGAGAATTCTGATGCTCCTGATTTGGCAGGGCTGAGCAACGGCAAAGAAGCGTTGAAAAGAAATACTGAATGTGATCGTAACTATTTTTTTTGGATCTATTTTCGGGTATAACTGAGTAGTTGATCTATGTAGCCAAATTTGTCGAATGACTTCCATCATGGTTGAGAGATCGGATCAAATCACACACCAACCGACAGACGAGTCATAACTGAACGACTAATCTCGCTCTTGTAAAGACATCGTGTTACAGAGTCATTCTTTACTTTATCGGTGATTTGGTTGCGACCTTGTCCATGATCTTGGAGCATATCAGTGATGCTTCCTACTTGATACTACTCGATCAGTGTCTTGTAGGTGATTTGAATGGCTCTTCCAACTTAGGCCTTGCCCTGCCTCTTCTCGCCTGCACTTGATGTTCCTTCACCCATGGTTGCTTGAGAGGTCTCCAATTGGAGGATCATATCTTGTCCCATCTGCGCAAAGCATATCGGATGAGTGATAGTAAAGTCTGGTGTAGTGATATGAGGTATTAGGTAGGAGTTTGAACGAATATTCCGCATAAATGTGCGCATCGTGTGACTTGAATTTAAACATGCATCATACTACATTATCATCCTTGCGAGGATGCCTGGGATTTAGGCAGTTCTCTTGGGATGCTTACTGTAATGTCCAAGGTTAGATTCCCAAGCTGTTATCGAGATGAACTGACCATGATAACTTGTTGGGTTCCAATTGGATGCATTGAAAATCACCCAAAATGCTAAAGATCAAGTTGCCAAATATTCATTTCCACCATGTATAACCCACTCAAATATTTCGTGAATATCTGATGCCGAACTATGTTGAGCTGCGCTGTTACAACTGTTGTAACACCCAACATAATCACAAATCGGAGACTCACAAATTGGGACTACTACTTGAGAACTGAGCTTAAGTATTTTGAATGTCTGCCAATGAGTCTACTTAGGTTCGAACTCAACAAATTTTCAAAGATCGATTTTCTTTAATAATAGTCCGACGACCTAAGCCCATGACATTATGTTTACCTCGTAGCAATAGTTGTATGCACGTGCACACAAACGTACAGAGATTGGCCGTCTGGTCCTCACTGGGTGCTGGCCCCTGCGGTGGGTGAGTGGGGGAAGTTCATCATCCTAAGGGTAGGTTTGTGGTTTACGGTCATCCACTTCCAATGTAGTTGGAATGGGAATTGTCAAAGGCGCTTCTAAACGTGCAGTTCTTTCGAATCCGACTGATCAGTCTGTCGGAAAAAAAGATGAATGAATTTGATCTTTTCTTTAAAAAAAGTTTCTCGGGGAAAAATGAAGCGGGAATTGCTGAACTAACCCTTTTAGGATTATCAGAAAAGACTGACTGGTAGGGATTTCCGGAAAATCCACAGTTGAATAGGAGAAAGGTTTGCACCGTTGCGCAACCCAATCCAAGCTCGACCGTTTGTTCTGGAGGTGGTTTCTCATACACATGGTCCCCGTCCCCGATCTTCCGCGTCGTTCGATTCTCCACCCTCAAATCTAAATCCAAAGAAAGATCTCATGGTTTTCCTCATTCATCCGAACATTGCTCCATCACTGTATCGGACTAGCATGTCCCAATATCCGGATGGATTGAAACAAACGGTGACCACCTCCAACCACCATTGCCGCTCTGCTGCATCCTCAGAAATGCATGATCTTTCTAAATATCCATGATCAATGCCAAGCGAACATGTCGCCACGGTCGTGATTTTCTTCGTTTTCTAGTTTCAATATGACAAATTCCACTCTCTGAAGGATCAACGCAGACATAACTTTCATATTGTAAAATGTTCCACTAGTTTTTAAATTGCAAAAGAAAACAAACTATGAATGTGATATCCCCGGTGAACTAAAGAAGAAAAAACTTCTAAGCACCCGTAAAACTGACCACGTTACTATTCAGATGAGCTTTGGACGAAGATAGAACTGCGGATTTCTGAAGAATGCCGTAATCCTCTCCACCTTATCTGCTGATAAATCTGTATTCTCTAGAAAAAAGCTCTTCGAAGTCTTTGCTATCGCTTCGATCGAACCGACTGCCTGAATGAGCTGAAGAGAGAAAAAAAAGGTAAGCATGATTTCTGTTAGTCGTGTAATTACAGTAGATGGTGGTTTAAGGACAGAACATAAACGATCAACTAAGGATATAAACGATCAACTAAGGATGCATATGAACTGGAATGTGGTGTCATGTCCAATCCAATCTACTTGGTGTGAGATGACCTCATTTCCTAATTTTCTTTTTAATATGTATTATCATTACACAACTCACGTAATCAATTGCTAAAGCTAAAAAAATTTAGTGAACGTGCAAAATATTGTAACTTTAACAATAATAAACACATTAATTCAATATTTTTTGAAATATACCTAAATCAGGTTGGGTGAGTGCCTACGTGCAAGTGGATATGGAAGGTTCAGCGTAAACTAGACAGAATCGTCGGGAGAGGTGTCCATTGGACTAGGGGATTTTTTTGAGCAGTGAAATCGTGCGCCCATGATAAGAGCACACCCAGGATGAGACTTTGTCTGCACGTCGGAGCAAAGGTTGCACACAAATGACTCCCAAAATTTGAAAAGAAAGATACACGCGACATTTTCTACAAAGAACTGATTAAAATGAGGGAAGTAGGGGGGACAAGAATCTGTGATAAAAATGGCAGGCAGTAGGCAGCATAGGATAATGAAGTGAACGGAGAGGTATGTCACAGGATGTAGCAATAGCTGACATCCCTTTTTCAGGTTCTCATGAATTACAAGTTAATTTTACCCACCGAACCTACCGCAACGAGATCTATATGGGAGGTGCACTTGTTCAAGTCTGCCTAGCATTGCCATAGTACAGTCGATTGTAATTTAAAAACATGAGAGATTATATATAGTTCTGTATCTGTATAGTTCTGTATAGCAAGACCAGAATGAATAGAAAAGTAAAGAGATTACCGCATTGGCATCATGATTGTCAATTCCAGGGATGGAAGTGACTACTCTGAGGAACATGTCCATTCCCTGCACAGCTCGTTCACGCTTTCCAGAAAATGAAAGTCACTTGACTGCACTAGAATGACGAACTAAAAACTACTTACTCGTAATGAGTTAAATGTCAAACCACCTCAGTTTTCATCTTTGCGATAGCACCATCTCTTTTGCATACTGCATCAAAGATTAGACATTAGAATAACCAAAGATTGGACATTAGCATTTAAAAAATGTCCAGATAATTGGTAAATAAGACAAGGTAATTGATGCACTACCCCCGTGAGCATGGGCTATCTTCACGATCTTCTCAAAACCCATCTCCAGGTCACGAACAAGGATAAATGTTGGGTTTCCAATCTCCATCGAATGTCTTACAAGTATTAATCAACATTAGGGGATCCAACTTCTTGACTCCCTTAATCCATACAACAGAACACCGAATTCTAGTAATATAAAAGACAATAATCCCTACTTGAAGTATGAGTGATTAAATGAATCATTCTGCTCCTTGGTTGGAATGGAGATGACGACATAAAAGTGTCGGAATTGCTTCTTCAACTTCTCAATTCTGGAAAAGAAGAAAAAACACACTGGAGAACTCAGTCAAGTAGATTGTCAGCTTATATCATGAAAACAGAATTCAGATGGCAATAATACTTTACCTGGAAAAGGTGTCGGGAACATTGTCGCTATTCCAATTTGTCAGGAAAATGAATGCTACCGATAAACCACCATTGTTGAAGATGAAATCCTAGATCCAGTCATAGATTTTCAATACGAAGAAAATGTTACGGGGGGAAAGAACGAGACAGATGGACATTTACAGAGGCAATATGGAGAAAGTTGAGCCGGTAAGAATTTGCTCCAAGGAATGAAGAGATAAATTGAATTAAAGATGGATGCTGCTCTTCCTTCCAAGTGGTACTCATCATGCATACACCATTACCTGTGAAAACCGACTGTATTTAGCCTTTCCTTAATAGAAAATGCAACTAGTGGTTTTCAAAGCCAAATAAAGTCATGGTTTTCTAGCTAATTATGAACTAGAATGACTGCCTGCCACCACCTTGATAGTAAAAAAGAAGATAGGCATGCATTTGGCAGGACATTTCATGGTATTAGATTAATGAATCAATAAGCAATAAAAAGGCACAATAATAACACAACCATGAGGGTTAACTCTTTCAGTCAACAGGCAAGCATGGACAGTTTTTGCCAAAAAAGATACTACTCGTCGATGAAAGAGAAATGTTGGTCTTATCTATATGGAATTAGGAAAATGACCAATACATTCTCACATAGCCGACTGTATATTTTTTTATTTTGTAAATAACTGTATAAACTATCTTTTCAATTGTACTAACGACCTGAGTATTCTAATTTTGTTCCTTTTAACAACCTTCCCTCTCATTTAATTTTCACACAAGAACAAAGACAATTTACTTAAGCTGTCTGGAGGACAAGATGTACCAATTGGAATAGTGAACTGCTTAGTGGAATATATATAATTGACGGACCAATATAATAATAGGGTTAATGGGTTTTTTTATTTTTTTTCAAAAATAAAGCCATGTATTTTCATCACTATATCCTCTAATATGTCATTCCAATTTCGTCAGAAACAGAGACTCCTATGCCCTTCATCTAGAACAGATCGATTAAAACAATTCTAAAACCGTTGAAATTACATGTTCTAGATAGAAGGCATAAGAGTCTCTGTTTCTGACGAAATTGGGATGACATATTAGAGGGATATAATGATGAAAATACATTACTTTATTTTTGAAAAGAATAAAAAAATACCGGAAAATGGGGCGGAGGCAACTCCTTTTTTACCATAATAATACATGGTGGGAAATATGATCAGTTGTCTTATACCAAAGAATCCTATGGCTCTCTTATATAGAGGAGAAGGCCATGTGTAAATTACAAAAGATGGAAGAAATAAATATAAATTGTAAAAACAATACATAGACATAATAATATATCTACACTCCCCCTCAAGATGGAGCATAGTTGTCAATCATGCTCAGCTTGACAACTATGCTCCCTGTTTTTGGCCTAAAAAAAATCATGCTCAGCTTGGATGTGCACTTCTGAAAGGGTCCTCTGAGTAAGGTCTTGGTGAAAATGCTTGCCATTTGTTCACTTGAGCTTACATGCGAAGTAGAAATAAAACCAAATTTAGACACTCAGATGTATAAGTGCATGTATATCTCCAGACAAAGGATACTTGCTCCTCCCACGAAAGTCTATGATACGGAACTTAATCTATCTCAACCTCGTCAATTAACTATTTAACTTAATTATTCCAACAACTCTAAATCTCTACTCATATGCAGAGGATATGCATCAAGAATATTAGCCAAACATCAATTTGTGGAAAAGATTGACATATCTCATAAGACCGAAGATCATTATTGGATAACATTACACGATCTTAGATGTGACTTCAATATAGCTCTTTAGATCATTAATTAAACATCTAACTCTTTAGATCAAGGACTATATGATATTTACAGTATCCAATGTATGTAGTCCTAATTATACAAGGGGACCTTATCAATCATGTGAACTCAAAATACATTTAATTTCGGATAAGGAATGATATGATCGCAATAACATGTGTTGCTAATTGATTTGCAGGGGACTTCTATGTCTAACGGGATAGAATGATTATATCATGATTATATAATATATTATATGTCTATATATTGTGTGTATCTCTTATGTACCTTCCAAAACAATCATGTGAACTCAAAATACAATCATGGGAACCCAAAATAAGCTGGGGCTAGCGGCGCAACTTGTTGCCTGTTTGTCTCCTATTATCTCAATGTTTTGAAGGACTTATGAATTAGCAGAAATATAAGATGTAAATCACAATGGCGATGTGATCCTTGGCTTCTGTTGCTTATTTGGAATTGCTACAAATATGGAAACAGGGCTAAGAACTATTGTGAAAAAAACAATTGAACGAGAACAGGTTTATTTATCCCTTATTCCTTATGGATCAAACTGACCACCATAATCGGTAGTTCATAACGGACTGTCCAATGATCTTTAGGGGAAAGACGCCACCGTAAGCATGATCTGTCTACAAGTCAGGTCTGAGAGCATCAGCTGATTGCATGCGTCTGAATCTGAAGGTTCTAGAGTTTCAGGACATGTACAGTAAATCAAAGGAAGACGTGATCGATCACTTCCTCTAACAGTCTCGTAAGCAAATCACGAACAGATGATCAAATGTACAATATCGATCAAGACGACCCAAACAACATCGTTATCTACTAGCGCCGATCTAAACTACAACCTGCATAGGGCCATAGGCGACGCGAACAAACTCCTCGGAGAAAAACCATCAGATTACTCGAGATCAGCATCAAAACAATTGAAAAACAACACATCGCTCATACGCCGAGAGAGGGGGACCTGGATGCAGCGGAAGAGATGGATCTATGCCTCGATCGTTCCTTGCGATCCGCCTCTGCCTCGAGCTCTCCATATCGACCTCGAGGAAGGGAGGGAAGATGAGGATGGCAAGTAAACGGCCGCAGCCGAAGTCTCTAGAAGAGCATCAGAGCTTTCTGCTGCAGGAGATGGGAGTTGTGTGCGGAGATGCGGCGAATGGCGATCGCTATTCTCTTGTTATACCGTGTTTGTGTTAGCCAATCGGGTCGGATCCACCTTTAGCTCGTGCTCAACACTAGATTCTCCGTCGAGCTCGGAGGAGGTGGCTTATGAGCTCCTCGCGGCAGCAGTCGGGAAAGGATGGAGGGGCACGGTTTGGCTCATTGCCATTGAAGCTGGTAGTGGCTCACGGCTCGTGGGGGGTGGTTCTCGGGCACGGAGAGCCATGGAAGGGGAGCTGGGAATGTGGGTCCTCATCATTGAAAGTGAAAGGAGAGCAACGGAAAAGAAGGTTGATTTCACTAATTATGGGATCGATTAAAAATAACTCTCTTTACGGAGATTGTATGAGTTTTTGTTTCACATGAAACTTTAATGTTATAATATGAAGATATAATGATGAAAATCTATAGAAATATTTTTCAAAAAAATAAAAAATAAGAAAAATGAGACAAAAAAGGCAAGTTAGCTCGTTAGAGGTAAGCCCTATTTTACCATATATATAATAATATTTTATATTCATAATCCAAGCATCTTTTTGTTATGACATATCTATCCTGTATTCGAATTTTTTTAACAACGATATATGTGTTAGAATAAATTTTAATGTATATATATGGAAAAAATGAAGCTGCCCTCTAGGGGTAGCCAACATGGCTATCCCACCTCATTTTTTAGTATTTTTTTATTTTTTTCAAAAATAAAGTTATGCGTTTTTATCACTATATCCTTTTAATATGTCATTATAATTTCGTTAGAAACAAAGACTCCTATGCCTCCTATCTAGAACATGTAATTTTAACGGTCTTAGAATTGTTGTAACCTATTCTAGATGAAGGGCATAGGAGTCTCCGTTTCTGACGAAATTGGAATGACATATTAGTGGGGATATAATGATGAAACTACATTGCTTTATTTTTAAAAAAATAAAAAAAACGATGAAAAATGAGGCGGGGGTAGCCTCATTGAACCCATATATGTACATACATACATATATATAGGGGTTGATGGGGCTGCCCCTAGGGGCATCCAACATGGCTGCCCCGCCCTATTTTTGGGCATTTTTTTTACTTTTTTTGAAAAATATCGCCATGTATATTCACCCCTATATCCCTCCTATATGCCATTCGAATTTTGTCAGAAACAGAGACTCCTACGGCCTCCATCTAGTCAGGGTCGATTTAAAAAATCATGCGACCATTAAAAAAATGACGTCTGGATAGAGGCCGTAGGAGTCCCTGTTTCTGACGAAATTCGAATAACATATAGGAGGGATATAGGGATGAATATACATGGTGATATTTTTCCCAAAAAAATACAAAAAATGAGGTGGGGGCAGCCATGGTGGCTGCCCCTAGGGACAGCCACATTTTTCCCATATATATATATATATATATATAGAGAGAGAGAGAGAGAGAGAGAGAGGGCCCTATGCCCATTAACGTCTTGGTGAGCACCAATTCTAATGTATTAGCAATAACTATATTTATAATTATAGGCTACCACGTATTTAACAATTACTATATTTCTTATTATACATCGTCCTTAAAAAAGGAAGACGGTTTTGGAAAGAAATGCTTCAAATAAATGATTTCGTGTAGATGATTAAGATACAAACGTTATGATAGTAATAAATATACTTTGTTCAAGTAAATGGTTGTTGTGAGATCGGTAATATCAAGATAATGATCAGTAATTTACGTCCAAATTATTACATTATATAGAATTTAGTAATATGTATATAATAGCCAAGTAAATGTGTGTTGTGAGATCAATTTTAACATAACAAATGGTTAGTAATACCATTGTTTATGTAATGCGCATTCGATTCATTTCTATAATATTTTCCCTTTTCGTCAACAAAGCATTCCATTAACTTCACTAATTTATTTTTCCTTATGTGCATGTGTTTAATAACTTCTTTTTCAAAGTACTATTTCCATATTAATCGTATAGAAGGAGAATATATTACGAATTATATGTTACTTTCTTACTTGAGCAATGTTCGTGCCTTACTGACTATTACTTTGTTATTACTTCTCTCATAATAGTCACTACTTGAGAATCGTACACATATTACTAAACCTGTGATATATGGCATAGATATATACATTACTGAACAATAAACAACAATTTACTTAAGAATTATATATATATTACTTGAGTATCATCTCTAAATTACTGAATTCTATTCAAAATAATAACACATATGAAAAATACTGACCATTTGTTATGTCTTTACTAACTTCATAATAAGCACTTACTTGACCAGTGTGTATATATTACTGAATTCTGTACCATATAATAAAATGAATGTAAATTAATGACTGATGTTTATCTATTACTGATCTCGTAGCAACTATTTACTTACCTTTGTATATATATTACTAACCTGAGTATTTCGATGTCAATTTTCTGCAATAAATCATCGTTTTGAATATTTTCTTTCCAAAACGTTCTTCCTTTTTTTAAGGACGCGATATATTTGGACTAATACTTTTGTTAAATCATCTTGCATATTAATCTCCTTCCAAAAACGACATACTTCGAAATAGGTAACCACTCAATTGGTAATACACGTGTATGGCCTAGAATTGGTGCTCACCAAAACGCTAATGGGCATAGGGCTCATTGGATAAAAATCATATATATATAGGGGGGCCCTTCCAATGAGGTAGGTCTTTCTTGAAATTCAGAAAGCCACTGCAAAATTTGTAAATTGTGTAAAAATTTTGTAAATTTAAACTGCACATTGTAAAATAACGACGATCATACAGTTTTGTAAAATATATCATCCATATTGTAACAATTCTTTTGTCAAATAATACTAATATTTTCATAAATCTTTCGTAATATACATATTATGTTAATATTTAGTAGTAAATTTACGAAGTTAGAAATTGTAAAATAAATAGAAAAATACCGAAATTGATGCGGCTTTCCATGCATCCAGAAAAGGTACAGAACATATAAATTTAACGGTCTTAGAATTGTTGTAATCGACATATTCTGGATGGAGGGCCTAGGAGTCTCTGTTTCTGACGAAATTTTAATAGAATGTTAGAGGGATATAGTGATGAATACACAAATTTTTATTTTCCAAAAAAAATAAAAAAATGGGGAAAACGGGGTGGGAGCAACCCGTTGGCTGATTTTACTCTCTATCTCTCTCTCTCTCTCTCTCTCTCTCTCTATATATATATATATATATATATATATTCGGCAATTTTCGAATATGGGAAGTGGATATTCGAACATATATGTATCTATTTTCATCCTTCACAATAACGTCAAGGAGAAATAAGAAGTCGATTGATGGGAACAAAACAAACCCGTAAAATCTACAGATATCATAATGTGCATGGTCCTCTTGTACGCTAGGGGGTGTTCGGTTTGAGAATAAGGAGGAATAAAGGTAAGGTATAAGGAGAATAAGGTTCTATTCTCTGTTCGGCTGGAAAGATATGAATAAGGAGAATAAGGTGGAATGAGGGTAGGTAAGGTGAAATAAAGATATGAATAAGGGAGATGTGGACGGGAATAAACATACTCTTGAAAAACGTGTTGGACGAGGAATTGACCCCTTATCCGGTGCTTATTTTCCAAATGAACAAGATCTTAAAGTATTGCACATCCCATAAAAAGTCGCTTGATGCCACATACATGTCCCTAATGGAACTCCAATAAATTTATTTTGAATTGAACAAAATTCTTTGTTTTAAAAGTATACAAATCTAGCAACATACAATTGCTCATAATCATGTGTTGTCATATTTTATGCTTCGTATGGTCTATCATGTAAACTAGCTACGAGCATTAGGGAATATAATCGCGAGAAAATGGTAAGACACATACAAGGAGGTTGTATAGTTGAAGGCGATCAAGCATGGAGCGATCCGTGGCATGAACTTGGACCTCGAATAGTTGTGAGATGTCGGATAACAAACACAAAAGGCAATTACACAAACACACAGATTTACAAAGTTTTCTCACATCCAGCTAGATCCTCGAGGATCGCCGATCGATAGCTATTCAAAACTGATAACCTGGTTTCTAATTTTGTTTCGCAATCGTAGAGCTCTCGCAAATCCTCGTTTCGAGCAAAGAAAAGCTACAGGAGACCACTCCCATAGGTAAAGTTTTTGCCTCCTCTTGTTGTCGGATTCATGCACTTTTTGTATCATGGGTTATGGGTAGGGTGGACTACATGTAGGTGGTATTGTTTTTGGGTTTGGGTAAGATTTGGGAAGAAAACCCTATCGTATCGCCTCGCATTTTGGTGATTTTCCACCGATCTACTAAGTGCATGTAGATGATAAAAATATATTTGTAATGTAAGTAACAACAGGAACATGGAGGTGTAATTAGTTTTACGATCGGAGCAACTTCGTAGGACTTCGTCGGAGTGATCTCGGCCACTTTTCCAGGCATGATCGATCATAGCATTTGGTTGATCGATTTGGCGTATGATCGACCATGCCAGTAAGGATGATCGATCATTTGGCACCAAAATGGAAACCATAATTTCTTTGTTGATCGATCGCTATTGATCGATCGTCAAAGTTAGATGATCAATCATTCTGAAAACTGTGGACTCAATGGACCTTAAAATGACGGAAATTAATTCTAAAAAGATGCAGACCCATCTATGACATTATTATATATGATCAATATCTAGATTAGCTATAATGGATTGCTAATTGACTAAAATAGATCTATTATGAGATAAGTTGAATTATAACTTGATGTGGCGAGTCTCAGTGAGTGAGAGCATGTTGAGCATCATTCTAATAGTCGAGAGGGATTCCAGATCTGTGTATATGATGCATTGTTGAGATATGATTGTTCTTGGACACGTGGATGACTTTTCCCACGAGGTCTTTAATTGTGCACAAATGTGGTCAAATGTGCATGGGTAGTTAGAGTGGACACCCCATCTCTGTTAATATTATTATAAGATTAACATATGACTATTCCAACAATTGATCTTATCATGTCACAATGATTTATTTAGAAGTGACATATGAAGAATTGAGAAACCCGGTATTAGTGCACTTATGTATCTGATGGTGTGTCATTATCCCTCTATGAGTTAGAGCCTATTTAGCATGGGTTATAGTGAATGGATTAATCCGATTAATATGTGCGTAAAGCTAGTGAATTATAATGATTTATGGGTAGTGTATTCCCAAAGAGGATATGGACCCGAATGAGATTTTTGAGGCATTGAGTGAATATATAAGCAAGCCCATTTAAGGTTGGAGGAGCTTAAAAGTAGAAGCCCGAAGATAATTAAAAATAAGTATGTATAAGAACTGTTGGAGTGTTAGGAACTTAAATAGTATGCGTATACCTCAAATGCATACCTACGGAGGCACCTCAACCCTAAAGTGATAAATATTTTAGAGTCATAAGGTGAGACCCAACATGGATCAAGATCACATACTTACCACAATAGTAAAATAGATCATTGGAGCACATGGAATGTTGAGAACTTTGTTAGGATGCATGTACCTCAACGCAAGCCTGCAGAGACACCCCAACCAAAGGTACCACATACCTGAAAAAGTCATAGTGTGAGGCCCGGTACAGGTCAAAACCATAAACTATCCATGTTGCTAAGTATAGACAACTAAATGGATACACCATGAGAGAATGAGAGATTATGTGTCAGCATCCTAGAGGACCAACTGATCGAGTTGTGCAGCACCCTCTGGCGAGGTGACTTAAATGGGCTAAGTTTGGATCATATGGATATGCATCAGGTAATTATCAGTGCCCATGATGATATGATATGGGATGTGTTGTGATATAAGGTTGATTGGAACTGTTATAAGTTTTGGTAACAGTTTCTGGTATCTGGAGAAAATAGAGATATTCATAAGTTCTCATGTATGCTTAGGAATGAGATTGATATGCTCGCTGTGTAGGATTTTATGCCTTGACTCATGCCCTACCCCATCGTGGACGTTCGCCGATGGGTAGTGGATTTGGGTGGTCATGCGATGGTGTTCGCGTGAGAGTGATTTGCTTGACATGCTGAACTTAGTCATGTGAGCAGATGTGTATATTGCAGGTGATGCATGGCTAATGGGAATGTCCCATCTGTCAGAGTTCTCCCAGTGACATCAGAATAATGAATAAATGATAGTATGAACATTTGTTAACATGTGTTAAGCTAGGACGAGTTAGCATATCCGAGAGTATGACGCATCTCTCGTTCTCCCGGTGAGTCCTAGATGGAGTGTTAGTTCTAGCCGCGGGTCTGTTGTTGTGCTGCTGGTTTGTCGGTATGACGTGACCCTGTCGGAGAGCATAGTGCTACGGGTATGTTGGTGTAACGTGTCCCTACTGCGATACTCATTGAAGACTGGTACTTTGTCATAAAGGTGTATTCGGTGTTGTCCCCTTTGTCGCGATGTACTCGTTCCCAAGTACTCTCCTTATGACAGGTAAGCTACGGTAAACAGTTTGAGGTCTTTTACTTAATTATATGTATTTGTATGAAAAGCCATTTTCATCTGCGTATGTTGTAAGTACACACACAAAACAACATACGCACACGCATGTTAGTAAACAAACTATGTAAAGATGTATACATGCACCATGTAATATCTATATGGATACATATATGATATAATATATGGGTAAAATGGGGCTGCCCCCTGGGAGTAGCCAAATTGGCTACTCCCACCCCTATTTTTACCTCATTTTTTTTATTTTTTTTGGAAAATAAAAATTTATATATTCATCACTATATCCCTCTAACATTCTATTAAAATTTCGTCAGAAACAGAGACTCATAGGCCCTCCATCCAGACATCATTTTTTTAACGGTCGCATGATTTTTTAAATCGACCCTGTTTGGATGGAGGCCGTAGGAGTTTCTCTTTCTGACAAAATTTTAATAAATATTAGAGGGATATAATGATGAATTTACAAATTTTTATTTTCCAAAGAAATAAAAAAATGAGGGAAAAATAGAGGTGGGAGTAGCCAAGTTGGCTACTCCAAGGGGGCAGCCCCATTTAACCCATAATATATACTTCACGTATAACTATTAAAAATGCATACATAATATAAGTATCTTACATTACATCAATTTTTAGCATATAAACATGAAAAGCTATACATATATAATCTTTGAACTAAATACTTTGTAACTAGATAATACCATAATTATATTTGAGACCAATTCCAAACAAGAAATGGTTGTGGTTGAGTTGGCTAATAACTATGTCGGGTAACTAAAGTTCATAGATTCAAATCCCACAAAAGCATCATTTTTTAAATGGGTTAAATGGGGATGCCCCCTGGGGGAGCTAACTTGGCTCCCCCGCCCCATTTCGCCCAATTTTATTATTTTTTTTTTGAAAATTTCTTCCGTAGAATTTCATCACTATATCCCTATATTATGTCATTAAAATTTCGTGCAAAACAGAGACTCCTACAGCCTCCATCCAGACAGTCATTTTTTAACGGTAACAGAATTGCTAAAAACGACCCCGTTTGGATGGAGGCCGTAGGAGTCTCTGTTTCATGCGAAATTTTAATGACATAATATAGGGATATATTGATGAAAATCCACGGAAGAAATTTTTCAAAAAAAAATAAAAAAATCGGGCAAAATGCCGCGAGGGGAGCCAAGTTAGCTCCCCCCATGGGGGCAGCCCCATTTTACCCTTTTTAAATACTATCAAACTTAAATTTCGGTTTGAAACTCGGATAATCGCGCCAGCCCAAGTCCGGTTCATTGGCTAAATCGGTCGAACCAATCGGTCTGATCAGGTTTCAAAAACATTGTCCAAAGGTCAGAGTGTAATTCAGAACTATGAAGGGGCGGAATGTATTACGAAACTATACATACATGGGCATGTAGGTAAAAAAACCCGTCTTCAATATAGCGCATGAACCAAATTGCACAACCAGCAATCAAAAACATAGCAAATGGACATCAAATCTAAGAATAATTGCCTCAAGAGCGCAATTCCAGCCCAGCAACCGCCAACCCCCTCGCAATTATACACGGGTAGAAGAAAATGAAGGAAATTACTCCAACCCAATCCAACCATGTTACAAATTCAGATTGAGTGAGCAACCACATGTCAGTTGCAGGATCCATTTACCCTGCAACTCGATGCTTATCTCTCAACATCGCAATTCGGTCTCTAACCAGGCACTTGGAACTTGGAAGCAACGCGGCTCGAGGGTTGCACACCCTCACAGCATGCTGCATTCACAACACCAAAGCTACAGGTTAGCACACCAAAGATGAAACAAGTATGGAGAAGGCATCACTGGATCAACCTTTTCCCTCCCTTTTCGAGAAGCGTAGGTATTCCTTCTCCAACACGCCTCAAAACCATCAACCTCTTGGTTGCTAGCTCACAAATAATATACACTGCATTCGAGGACATCAGCAGAGAAATATGCATCACATGATCTAAGCAAGACGAGCATTCTTTTATTCACGTATGATTAACACAAGCAGCCTTGCAGAGATGTTCATATAAACTTTTGCACAAAGTTCATATTCACTTGCATTCTTACAATAAATCACAATGCACGGGAGCCATAGGAAGAGGGAGAGATGCATAGTTTAGCTACAAAAGAACATGAACATATTCCCCAAATGTCCTACGCAGATCCAAACTCTGCAAACCATTTTTCATGCCGTTCTATATCGGCCTGGGAGACACTAGGTTGCACTTTCGTTAGGGCCTCCTCGAAATCACACATGGCCACTGGATCTTTGGAGATTTCATCCTTCGACATGTTCTTAATTTCATCCCTAGTCTTGCCTGCAATCTTCCTACGCATACCGTTTAAAGAAGCGTCTCTGCATATGTTTGTTAGATCATCTCCGCTATATCCTTCAGTTCGACACGCGACCTCTTCGATATTTACATCAGTGGCAACCTGTTTGTTTTAGATATGACAGAAATTGTCATATTCCAACGAAAATAAACAGAGCATGTGCAAGTTGTAGTATGTGACGGACCATTACACTTATTTGAGAGTAGTGTTAGAATAATTATGTTATTTATCTTTATTGTTTCTGTAATTTGCCCATAGAGCTTTTCTCCTATATAAGAGAGCTCTAGAGCTTGATGGAATGTATCTCGGTTTATTCTCTCCACATGGTAACAGAGCGATGGTCCTAGACCGGAGCCTGTGCCCTAATCCCTTATCCCCACCTAAAGCCTCTCCGCAGCCGCCTTGGGGCCTAGATCAAAAGCGTCGCCGCCGCCGCCGTGGGGCCCGACATCTTCAGCGCGCATCGTGCGCATCGCGCATTTAGCGCACCTACATCCTCTTCCTCGCGCGTCGCATAGCGCACCTACATCCTCGTGCATCGGGGTATCGCGCATCCACGCACGTACCCCAGCGTGGTTCTTGTGCTCACGGGCACGCGTAGACGCGCGTATGAAGTTCCTCCAGTCCTGAGATTTGCGCATCCACGCACGCACGAACCCTAGCGTGATTCTCTGTGTGGTTCTGATCTTTGTTGCGTGGTCCTGATCTGATCTCCAACAGCTTGTACGGATAGCCGAACTCGTTAGAGGAACCCTCAAGGTATGGTAGGCGTTGTGGTATGAGTCTACGCCCACAACTGCCTTCATATATGTTCACGTAGACACTATCGTCTAATCGTGTAACCCCAGTTGCAGGATATTGTTGTCATCATGTCAGACAACAAGGTAGATCTTCCGTCTCTGGGTGCCTTTAAAGGTCCAGCACCCATTGTGAAAATGGACGGCACAAACTATGAACTGTGGGCCATGCAGTTCATGAGTCTTATGCAGTGCAATGGCAAGAAGCATATCCTCACACAAGAACCTGTTGAGAAGACTGGGGTTAACGCCTCATGGGAGGCTGACGATGCATATGCACGTATATGGTTATCTGGTACGGTATCCATGGAGATAGCCAATGACATTCTGAGTCAACCCATTGCGAAGGCTATGTGGGATATCCTTGCTGCCACATATTCTCCTGCAAAGAACGAGTCGAAGATCCTACAACTTCAGCATGACATTTTCACCTCGAAACAAAACGGGCGTCCTCTTCATACCATGTATACCTCTATGAGGGGTATGTTTGAGAAGTTACACGGGTACATTCCGTTGACAGCCACACCAGAACAGCTAAAGGCATATAGGGACTCAGTTATGACAGGAGTATTTCTAGCAGCCCTTGATCAGGAGTATGATGCCGCCAGAGCACAGATTCTTACAGATGCTACCATACCTCCTATGGAGGAGGCCTACCGCAGGTTGAGTAGACTCTCCATATCTCATGGTGGGTCTCAGCTATCTCAGACGTCCTCAGCCATGGCAGCATCTCGTGGCAGGGGAGGATCTCCACAGTTTCGAGGTAGAGGTGGCCGTAGCAGAGGAGGAGGTAACAGACCTCCTCGATAGTCGTGTACTTACTGTCGCAGGACAGGTCACACTAAGGAAACATGCTATTCTAAGCATGGGTTTCCTACTACTACAGCACGTGTGGCAGAGCAGACTCAGCAGGAAGGGGGTCCTTCCCATGTCCCGGATCAGAGGTTCGAGGAGTTAGTGGCACGACTTAGAAAGATCATGCCTGGTCAGGGGCCATCAAGTACTTCAGGATCTTCGGAGATAGCTGCATCAACATCAACATCCACGTCAGGTACAACATATGCTCTTACTAGTTGTTACAGAGCAGATCTATCAGAATGGATCATGGATTCTGGAGCATCTCACCATTTATATGGTGATAAAAGGCAGTTGGATGGTTTTAGTGGAACTCAGACAGGACGATCTGTGGTGATAGCTGACGGGACACACTCTCCCATTACTGGTCAGGGGGAGGTGTAGTTGACCCTTGCAATACGGCTTCAGAATGTTCTTTATGCTCCTGATTTTTCAATGAATTTACTGTCGATTAGTCAAATCACTACAGACTTACATTGTCATGCCATATTTGACCCATCTGCTCTTGTGTTTCAGGACATCCTAACGGGCAGAGTGATTGGAACTGGCCATGAGCAAGGGGGTCTCTATAGACGGGTGCAGTCTCCTTATGTTGGTGTCTCTTCTGTTCGTGTTGGATCTGTTTCTCCATACACATAGCATCTCCGGTTTGGTCATCTTCCATTGCAAAAGATGGTTCATATCCTTCCACAGATTTCTCCCCGGTCTACTTTTCAATGCGAGGCGTGCCAGCTTGGGAAGCATCATCGGTCTTCCTTTCAGAGTCGTCTAGGTCCAAGTAGTCATGTTCTGTTTGAGTTGCTCCATTTTGATATATGGGGTCCCAGTCGTGTCCCTGATCTTCAAGTGCACAGGTTTTATCTTGTTGTTGTCGACGAATTTTCTAGGTTATCATGGGTCTTTCTTCTTAAAAATAAATCTGATGCTGGTAATGTTTTCAGTCTTTTATTAATGAAATAAAGAATATTTTCTCTGCTAGAGTGAAGTACATACGGTCTGACAATGCTCTAGAATTGTGTAGTACTCAACTCTCTCAATTCCTTATGTCTCGTGGGTGTGCATCAGACGTTTTGTGCATATACCTCCCAACAGAATGGGGTGGCTGAAAGAAAACATCGTCATTTGTTGGATATTACCAGAACTCTTTTGATTCAGAGCCGTGCCCCTCATTCCTATTGGGGAGATGCGGTTCTAACTGCATGTTATCTGGTTAATCGTATGCCTTCGTCGGTGTTAGGGGAGAAGATCCCGTTCTTGACTACATTTCCCGAGACAGATCTTTTCTCTCTTACACCACGCATATTTGGGTCCGTTGCATTTGTTCATTGCTTTTCTCCTGGTCTTGACAAGCTCTCTCCCAGAGCTGTCAAATGTGTGTTTGTGAGTTATTTCAAAACTCAAAAAGGATATCGGTGTTTTGATCCAGTTAGACGACGGTACTATGTTAGTGCGGATGTCACCTTCTTTGAGTCCATTATGTATTTTTCTCCTACAGGTGACAGACTTACTCACTCAGAGGACGGAGAAGATATCTATATGCCTCCTCCTCCTCCTCCATCCGTTCCATGCTCTACTCCGACACCACCACCACCACCATCAGTGCCAACTCCACCACCACCACCGCCACCACCACTGTCTACTACGTTCTATCCTCAGGTCTATCAGCGTCGGCCCTCTGCTCATGTGCCTCTTCCGTCATCCAGCACGCTCGAGGTATGTACTGAACATTTGAGTTCTTCTGATGGCACGGGTGATTTGCATGCGCAGATGGATGTACAGGGTGCTGATGGTATTTCCACTCCTCCATTTGATGATCTAGATATTCCTATTGCACATCGGAGGCAGAAGCGTGCGCGGACGATGAATCCTAAATATGGGATGGAGTTTGGATCTCAGGTTTCTTTGGAGCGTTTATCTACAGACTTTCGACAGTTTGTTGTTGGGTTATCAGCTGTAGAGATCCCATGTTCATATCAAGAGGCACTACGGAGCAGTCAGAGGCGTCTAGCTATGGAGGAAGAGATGGCGGCGTTGCAGTCGCGAGGTACGTGGAGTATTGTGCATCCTCCACCAGGTGCGTCGATAGTGGGCAGCAAATGGGTATTTACTGTTAAGCATCGGGCTGATGGTACAGTTGATAGATACAAAGCCAGGTTGGTTGCTCGTGGGTTCACCCAAACATATGGGGTGGACTATCAGGACACGTTTTCTCCAGTGGCACGTCACTCTACCTTACGGATCCTTATTGCAGTCGCTGTTGTACGTGATTGGCCCTTATTTCAGCTGGATGTCAAGAATGCTTTCATGTATGGTGATTTGCAGGAGGAAGTTTATATGCAGCAGCCAACAGGGTTTGCTGCTGAGGGGGAGTCTAGTATGGTGTGCCGTCTTCATAAGGCCATATATGGCCTGAAGCAGAGTCCACGGGCTTGGTTTCAGAAACTCTCGGAATTGATTGAACAAAAAGGCTTTGTCAGATCTACAGCAGATCACACTCTCTTTGTAAAGAGAGACCAGCGAGGTATTTTGATCATCTTAGTGTATGTTGATGATATTGTTATTACTGGCGGTAATGAGCAGGGCATTCAAGCAGCCAAGGATTTTCTTGGCAAGCAGTTCGTTATTAAGGACCTGGGTACACTTCGTTACTTTCTGGGATTGGAGTTTGCACGAAATCAGCAAGGCATGGTAATGACACAAAGGAAGTATGTTACTGACCTGTTATCTGAGACAGGTATGGCAGGATGTAGACCAGCTACTACTCTTATGGATCCTAATATTAAACTTTATGATGATGACTCTGAGGAGGTGAACAAGAGACGATACAGAGAGCTAGTGGGGAAATTATTGTATATTACTATTACCCGACCTGATATATCCTTTGTTGTGAGTAGGGTAAGTCAGTTCATGGAGCAACCCAGGCAGGCTCACATAAATGATGTTTTTATGATCCTGAGATATCTGAAGTCGTCTCCAGGTGTTGGTCTTCTGTTTAAAAGAGATACCTCTATATCCGTCACAAGATGTGCTGATGCAGACTATGCTGGGTGTCCTAATGATAGAAAGTCTACTTCAGGCTTTATTGTATTTGTTGGCAGCTCACCAGTAGCTTAGAAGAGTAAGAAACAAACTGTCCTTGCTCGATCCAGTGCAGAGTCCGAATATAGGGCAATGGCCCAAGGTAGTACTGAGATGATGTGGGTTAAATCAGTTTTGACTGATTTTACTATGGAAGTACCTCTTCCTATGCATCTTAAATGTGATAATCAGGCAGCCTTGTTTATAGCTAATAATCCAGCCTTCCATGAAAGGACAAAGCACATTGAAGTGGATTGTCACTATACAAGGGACTTGATTCAAAAAGGGCTTATTTCGACATCTTATGTATCATCAGGAGATCAGATTGTAGACATGTTCACCAAGGCTCTTGCTAGGGGTCCATTCCATCACTGTTGTTCCAAGCTGAGCATGATAGATAGATATGCTCCAGCTTGAGGGGGAGTGTTAGAATAATTATGTTATTTATCTTTATTGTTTCTGTAATTTGCCCATAGAGCTTTTCTCCTATATAAGAGAGCTCTAGGGCTTGATGGAATGTATCTCGTTTATTCTCTCCACAAGTAGTCCAGAAATAGCTTCAGGTTTAACGTTAAGAAGAGCTTACCTCAACAGTTCGCAGGTTTATTTTTATAAGTTCCTTTCGGCTCTCGAGATTCGGAAGAGGTATGTAAATCCTCTTTTCCAGCCTTCGCCTAAGAAAACATATTTAACACAAAATAGATAAATTCCGAGTTGAAAACCCCCTTTTAGAAAACAATACGAGCATAGAATGTCCGACGGTGATGCGAGTTACACCAACCTCAGTGCCTCGTCAATATCCCATGGAAAATTAGTGGCTGCCAAAACCATAACAATTTTTCTTCCTCCATCTTCTCCTGCGCAGCTGGCATTGACACCATCTATCTGCACAAGAAGTTCGGACTTCACTCTCCTTGATGATTCATGCTCTCCTGAAGCCCTGAAATAGAATGGTAATAATAGCTTAGAAATGGACCCATCCGACAGAGAAATCCATTGAGCTAACAATACATCAAGAAGCAAGAGTTTAAACATGTTACCCTCTTGCATTACACAGGGAATCAATCTCATCAATAAAGATAGTGCTCGGTGCATAAGCTCTAGCAAGTTCAAAGAGGCAGCGAACCATGCGTTCACTCTCCCCACGCCATTTTGAAGCCAATGTGGCAGATGAGACATTGAAGAATGTTGTACCACATTCTGTGGCAACTGCCTTGGCTAAAAGTGTTTTCCCTGTACCAGGAGGTCCAAACATAAGAACTCCTTTCCAAGGACGACGAATCCCCTGCAACACAAGAAATAAAATGAGGAACTTAGATGTCTATTTTTCATCGTGTTACATTACGCCATCTAAAAATTAAACGTGAGAATTAGGTAACTTTTTAACCAATATTGAGATGTATATATGGCAAAGTATGCTGATTGGAGTACAAATTTCCGTAGAATCTGCTGATTAGAGTACAAATTTCCATAGAATCTCGTATTTCAAAGCTGTAATACATGTAAACATGCACCTTTTACCACATCGACCAAATATTGTTACCCTGGGGTTAGAGCTGGATGAATGGTAGCTTCATGTACCCTATGATCAACAATCAACATCTACATAACTTCTTGTGATAACCAAGATCCACACCAACCACGGTCCATCAAAATTATAGTTTATTAAGTGAGGCTAGTGGATGTGTTGGGAAGTTAGGATGCATTGTACCTCACCGCATGCCTACAGAGGCCCCCCAACCCTAAGGTCTTCTTCTTGTCTTAGAGTCATAGTGTGGGATCCCACCCAGACCAAGACCATAGACTATCCACAAAGTTCAGGTTATATTTTCTATAGTAGTCCTACTCTTTTTATGGTGAGAAATTGTGTTCAATACATGTCCATATCTGGATGGGATTTATAAACCGAATTGATAGAAGTCGTTTAGCATGGAATAATTTTCTTTGTGGGTCTTTGTTTCTTAATGGATGTTGGGAATAGGGATGTCGGTTATAGTTTGTGGGTTTTCACAACTGTTTCTTGTACACTTTTTTGTTTATATGTCTAGTTGTTGTTTTATATCTGTACTGGACGCTTTGCACATAAACCTATTTTGCATGAATTCGGCAGGTTCGCAGGAGAAACAACCGCAACAATAAGCGCAAGTGGTTGACTTTGTTGCATCTCTTTCGTCGTACAACAGGTCAGTGACGGAGACAAGGGGGGACGGGAGCGGGCTTGGCCCCCCCGTCTCCCAAAAACTACTTATTATATATTATATAATAGTAATATTACATGATTTAAATACACTAGTTAAATATAAATGTTAATAAGTTGTATAATTTAGCCCCCCTATCTCCTATTTATAAGTTGTATATAATTCTTCCACCCTTATTTCTCAATAAAAAAATCAATAATATGATCTGAATACGATAATTTAATTATTAATACTTGTGTATTTTACAGGAACTACATATTATACATATAGGGATGCAAACTGCTACGGATATATCCGTATCTGATTTGCCATTGTATCCGTTTTATATAGAATTTTTCACATCTGTATCCCTGTCCGTTTTAAAATGGATACAGATATTGATATTGTTTTGATATCCGCAAACATCCGTATCTATATCCGTATATCCGTTTTCGTATATAAATATAGTCATAGATTTATTTTAAACCATATATAATATAATTCTTTACCTTCTTTTGCCATATCTGTATAAATTTTACGATACAAACACATTTAGTAAATTTATATCATGTGTTTTCCATCCAGTTCATATATATTTAAGTCAATTCTATAGAGTAGTTCTAACATTACTCGTATGACATTATATCTATTTTACATCCGTATCTGTTTTTTAAGTATATGGTAAGCTGATTTTAATATCCGTCAATATCCGTATCCGCGTTCGTATGCGAAAAATGGATAACGATTCGATAATACCTATATATGTATATGTATCCATCCGTTCGCATCCTTCTATACATAATTACATGAACAAAATAAGTATGTAGAGATTTTTTAATTTGTCATTATATCGTATGTTGTTTAATATATAATGAGTTATAATATTTAATGAGATTTTTTATCTTTGAAATTAGGAAAGAATGTAATATCCGTTGTTATATCAATACAGTTGGTCCATATAGCGATGCTTAACTGTCACAATTTTATTATCGACGATTAGTTAAGATTTTGAAAAATATGACGAATAAGCATTGCAATATTGACCTTCGTTAATGATACAGTAATATATATGACATTCATCTCTAATTTTTACATACAAATTATTTTCTAACAAATAATATCTGTAATTATATATTTAGCAACAGATGAAATATTAATAGATTAAAAAAGCATACATATACACACATTTCATTGTAGTGAATCTTTTCTTTTATTAAAGATGCATAATTAACTATTAACATTTACATATTTTACACATGCCGACCTTTATATCTGTTTATGAACTTTCATTTTGAACATAAATAAATCCATTAAAAATACCAGATTATTAAAATAATCATCAAAATCTAGAATGTAAAGAGTAATTACACTATGCAAAAAATACTAAAATAAGAATATAATTATTAATTACGGACAAGCATATAGGTTTTATCATATCCAAATTTATTTTAATACATGAGTACGGATGCCTAAATAGATATCAACGAATATGAATAATGTGGTATCGTATCTTGAAAATTGGGTATAGATATAAAATGAATATGGATTGAATATGAATACAATCACAAATACTTTATAAATTAGCTTATATATATATATGAATTGAATGGCTTATTATGATACAAATACAATGTATATATATCTCATAAAAATTATATCAAATATACCAAAAAGTTTAAAAAAATTATTATATGTAATTAAAAATAAATATAAAAATATAGACAAAAATGTATCTGGATACCAAAGTGATATTTATATATGTATTCATTTTAATACAGATACAAATACAACTGTCAAAATATTTTATAAGGAATAGGTACATATACATATATTTATATCCCTCTGCATCCCTACATTAAGTGTGATATAATTTTACTTTTTAAAAATATTAGATTTAGTGGTACCACTTAACATCGTATTGATAAAAGTTTTTGTGATTTCAAGAATTTTGTAAGGACCTTTTCGTCCATATAATGTTTGTTTGGATATTTATGGGAAATCATAAGTTTATAGGGATATCTTTTTAAAAATTCCTTATAAATAAATATTAATAGTTAAAAGGATAAATAATAACATAGATAAAATCTACATATATATGTATATGTATGTATATGTATGTGTGTAGTCTCAATAATTTGCCCCCCCCCCAAGTAAAAATTTCTGGCTTCGTCCCTACAACAGGTTCCCGTTCTTTTGTGTTTTCGTACATGTACTTACATTTTGGGGACATGATGTTATGAATGGAAAAAGAAAATGGAATGGAAAAAATGTGGTTCTTACTTCTTTACTATTCTCTTGCATGTTTGTCACAGCTTGGTATTTCAAATGTGGAATCATATATTGTGGATGTGCATTTGTTGAGTATCTGCACCCTGGAGGCGTCACAGTTATCTGTTCTCACGACGGCCATCCAAAATGGGGATGAATTAAGACACAACAGAGTATCAGACAAGATCTTCTTAGCGGCATTGTTCTTTGTGATTGCAGTTGATGCCCTGGTGATGGGCACTCTATCACACAGGTGGAGGATTTCACTGGTCAGACTGGGGAGGACGTAATTTTTCCCTCCTTCAATATGCGGATGATATTGTTTTGTTTAATGGGGGATCTTTGACCAGGTTTTTGCAGTAAGATAACTTATGGGCATCTTTGAAGAGCCTCCGGATTGAGTTTAAATCATCAGAAGTCTAGCTGCATTTATTTCCAAGTGGAAGAGTATCCCGATTTGACTTGTCCAATACTGTTGTCTACCAAGTGTCCGAGATTGCCAATCACCTACCTATGATTAACTTCGATCAGCTCAAGGGGGCAGATCTGTGGACTATGTACTAGTGTTGGAGTGGATGGAATGATGACTGGAGAGATGTTCTTCCAAGGTCCTGTTCAGGAGTTCCATTTGGTGGACAGGCCCCTGTGGCTGATTGTTGGCCCTCAGCAAGCATGGGCGAAAGGATTTGGACCCCTATATTTGCCTCCCATTTCTCTAATGCTCGTTTTGAGGATTTCACCTATTTGTTTGGCATGCTTAATTGAACTATGCTGAACGTAGAAATATGTCTTTTTCTATATTTCAGTATCCCTTTATATATTTCATTTTCTTCTTGTCTACCGTATGTAATTTACCGATAGGTCTCTCTTCTATATAAGAGAGCCTAGGGTTTATGGAGTAAACAACTCTCTCTATTTTCCCAACATGGTATCAGAGCGGTGGTCCTAGACCGGAGCTCTCGTACCGAAACCCTAACCCAAGCCCCCTCCACCTCGAGCCTCCTTGAGCGCCTTCTAGTGCGCCGCCCCCGACAGCCCTTCGTCGCTCCAGGCCCCGCCACCTCGCTGCCCCGGACCCAGCGGCATCACCAGCCGCATCTAGCAGCCCTCGCATCTGCGGGCCCCGGCATCTGTGGCCTCCTGCCACTGCCTCACAGCACCGCACACGACAAATTGTCGCTATTTCTTTCTTGAAGGAGTTAGGTGCGCTTTAAGTCTACCGATGTAGTCAACTTCCAGTATGTTCGTGTAGACGTCTCTTTGGTCAAAGTCTACGATCCCCGTCTCCTTCGATCGACAAGATGTCAGAAACCAAGATTGATATCCCCACCATGGACGCCTTCAGAGGTTCAGCGCCCATAGTCAAAATGGACGGGTCAAATTAAGAGTTGTAGACCATGCAATTCATGAGCCTAATGAAGTAAATCGGTAAGAAACATATTCTTACCGAAGAAGAGCCAACGAACAAGACAAGAGTGTATGCCTCTTGGGAGGTTGATGACGCCTATGCACGAGTCTGGTTGTCTTGTACCATGATACCAGATATAGCGAATGATGCCCTGCATGATGCAAACGGAAAAATTCAACGGTGGAAAAATATAATTTTTGGTAGAAGAAATTTAGAGAGGGGAGGGAGAAGGAGAAAACGTGTCGGCTACGTGGAGTTTTGAAGATGAATCGTGAAGACCACGTTGAGAGAGAGAAATAACGAAAGAGAGATAAAGAGAGATAATGAGATAAACTCGATTTTTCATATCAACGGTATTGTCCCTTACAATAGACTACCAACCCCTTTATATAGGAGGGGTGGAATTACAAAAATAAAAAGTGAATCAAATTCAAATTCAAATCCTAAATGATCCTAATTAACTCTAACTGATTCTAATTGACTCTTAATTAATTTTATCTACCAAAAAAGTTGAGATTACAATCTCAGTTTATTTAGATAAAATAAGCAAACTAATTAAAATAACTAATTGAGGACGAAATTCCCTAATTTGAAAAATTCCCAAATCAACCCTCTGATTCAATTTGATTTGCCCTGCCAATTTGAGAAATATTGCATCAATTCTCCTTCGCTTGAAAATTCGTCTCCTGACGAATTACTTGATCTTCAATTTGTCGTTGGAGAATTCGGTCTGAAATCGTAGCTTCAAACTCCCCAGTTTTGCTCTTTTTCCATGTTACGTGTGTGGTTTCTTTCCACTGAGGGGCATGGTTGCAAATCTTCTATCCCTTCACTTAAAATAGTACATCTTAAGTGGCCATCAACTTTAACCTTTAAATAAAAGGTTTTGGGTGGAGGTGCTTTTATGCAAAATTTCTAAATCAACATCTCAACCCCAAATCTCAGGGATTCGATTTCTCCTGCATAGAGATCCCACGCTAGGGTTCATTGCTCCCACAGTAAGAGGCAGCGGCGTCAAGATGGAAGAAGAAGGTGTCGGCGGCGGGGGTCCTTACTAGCGCAACCCTTTCACGCATAAAGGGGGGAGGCCGCATGGTTGTAGCAGCAACGGGGGTGTCAGGGCGGGACTCCCAGCAGCGGGGGTGGGGCCTGCTGCATGAGTTCGCACCCCAACCAGGGGGTCTCGTGACCGAGAGAAGGTGCTGGCGGCGACAACCTCCTCGAAGGCAGCACCACGAGCGGATGAGGTGCATAGATGGCGCAGAGGCTGCGCGTGAGCGGTGGATACCGCAGGAATGGCCGCGCGAGCGGTGTGGAGTCGCGTAAGAGCAACGTTGATGGGGCCTGCGCAGGTTGCGCGTGAGGAGGCGCACAGGCTGTGCGTATGAGCTTGGAAGTTGTCAGTGATGACGGTGCCTGTTGCGTGTACGGGGCCTGCCTTAACCATGATTGTGGGTTTGAGGGCTTGGAAGGTGCCAAGTTGGAGTTGATGACGGGGGAAGCATGAGCATCCAGGTGAAGAGGGAGTATCCAACAGTTGGTGGGAGCGGAAGATGGGGATCCACTTGGACAGTAGCTTCAACCGAGAACACGTAGAGGATTTCGTATATTTCGTCTGTGTGATCTTCATCGAAGATTGGTCCCAAATCTTCCTTTTCTTCTTGTATTACTATTGTATCAAATAACCTTCGGTATGAATGAAAATACCTTCTTTTTTTGCCTAAAAATCGGGTTGAATAGCGGCTATAGCGATCTGATTTTTGTTGTCGTTGATTGATTCTTCCTCGATTAATGTGTCCAACCACTCTTGTGCTTTGATGCTTGATATAATGCGTTGCTTGAACTTCCTTGAATGTGAGTGAGAATGCGAGTCGTATGTGAGACGACTCAGGTCGAATTGCATCCTCCAGTATGCGATCGGATCGTTGCATCGTAAGAATGATTCGGTTGACATGCCCTGATACCAATTGATGCAAAATAAAAATCAAACGACGAAAGAAATATTTTTGGTGGAAGAAATTTAGAGAGGGGAGGGAGAAGGAGAAAACGCGTCGGCTACGCGGGGTTTTGGAGATGAATCGTGAAGACCACGTTGAGGGAGAGAAATAACGAAAGAGAGATAATGAGAGATAATGAGATAAACTTGATTTTTCATATCAACTGAATTGTCCCTTACAATAGACTACCAACACCTTTATATAGGAGGGTGGAATTACAAAAACAAAAAGTGAATCAAATTCAAATTCAAATTCTAAATGATCCTAATTAACTCTAACTGATTATAATTGACTCTTAACTAATTTTATCTACCAAAAAAGTTGAGATTACAATCTCAATTTATTTAGATAAAATAAACAAACTAATTAAAATAACTAATTGAGGACAAAATTCCGTAATTTGAAAAATCCCGAAATCAACCCTCTGATTCAATTTGATTTGCCCTGCCAATTTGAGAAATATTGCATCACTGCACCAGCCCACAGCCAAAGCCATGTGGGATATTCTTGCTGCTACGTATTCACAGGCCAAGAATGAGACGAAGATTCTACAGCTACAACAAGACATCTTCACCATTAAACAGAATGGTCGACCACTACATGCACACTATACCAACCTGCGTGGGATGTTTGAGAAGCTTCATAGCTTTGTGCCTCACACAGTGAGTCCAGAACAGCTGAAGACATTATGGAATGCTACGATGGTTGGAGTATTCCTGGCCTCTCTTGACTCTTTCAGTACGAGGCAGCATCTTCCCAGATATTGGTTGATGCTACCATTCCTCCCATGGAGGCCTTCCGGAGATTAAGCAGGATCAATGTTCTGACTTTAGTGTCAAATTCTTCTGCTATGGCGGCCTCTCGTGGAAGAGGCGGCACATCTCAGTTTCGTGGACAGACATCACGAGGTAGAGGTGGACGTGATCGTGGACCATCGTGTACCTATTGTCACATATCTGGACATACGGAAGACACATGCTTCTCTAAGCATGATTTTCTAGCATCAACGCGTGTAGCAGAGCAGGCCCATCATCAACAAGCTGCGCCACCCACATCATATCGGACATATGATGACCTTGTGTCTCGACTGAGAGACATTATGCCACTATCTAGTACACCAGCACCTACTTCAGAGAATAGCTCGGATTTTACCGCTATTGCAGGGGCCAGTACCTCAGGTAGTGTTTATACATCTACATGTTATACTGGTTCAGATATATCAAAGTGGATTATTGATTCTGAAGCCACACATCACTTGTGTGGAGATAGAGATCAGCTCATAGTCTATTGGCAAGTTCCTCCAAAAAGGACTGTGGTCATAGCTGATGGGACCCATTCTCCTCTCACGGGACAGGCGGAGATCACCTTGACACCATCTATGTGCTTACAGAATGTGTTACATGCTCTTGATTTTTCAATGAATTTACTATCTATATTTAAATTGTCGAGCAATATTTGACCCATCATCTTTTGTGTTTCAAGACATTCTTACAGGCATGGAAGGCCGTATCCCGATATATCGGCGATATATCGCCGATATATCGATATCGACACGATATCGATATCGAAATCGATATATCGATATATCCGATTTCAGACATTTTCTTCAGAAAGATTCCTAGATATAGCGATATATCGGCGATATATCGGCGATATATCGTCGATATATCGATATCGACACGATATCGAAACGATATCGATATCGATATGTCCTTCCATGCTTACAGGCAAGATGATTAATCGTGGACGTGAGCAGAGCGGACTCTATCGAGTGGTTCAAACACCATATGCTGGTATATCATCCCAGTCCACTGGTCCGGTTTCTCCCTTTCTTTGGCACATGCGCTTTGGCCATCTCCCGCTTCAGAAGATGTGTCAAGATCTTCCCCAGATTTCACCCCGCTCATCATTCAACTGTGAAGCATGCCAGTTAGGGAAGCACCATTGGTCGGTCTTCCCTAGTCGTCAGAATCGGAGTAGTAGCTCCCCTTTTGAGTTTTTCCATGTTGACATTTGGGGTTCAAGTCATGTTCCCGATCATCAGGGATACAAATTTTATTTAGTTGTTGTGGATGATTTTAGTCGTTTGTCTTGGTTCTTCTTGTTGAAGAATAAATCTAAAGCTGGAAATGCAATAATAAATTTCATCAGAGAAGTGCATAATGTGTTTTCTACCTCTGTCAAAATTGTAAGAACGGATAATGCGCTTGAATTATGCACTCATGTGCTTTCTCATTTCTTTCAGTGTCATGGTATCCTTCATCAAACATCATGTGCATATACATCTCAACAGAACGGTGTTACTGAAAGAAAGCACCGTCACCTTCTTGATGTCACTCGTACTCTCCTGATCCAGAGTTGTGCCCCTTATTCATTCTGGGGTGATGCGGTTCTTACAACATGTTATCTCATTAACCGTATGCCCTCATCGGTGCTAGGGGAGAAAATTCCGTTTTCACTTGTCTTTCCTGGCAAGGAGTTATTCTCTCTTAGCCCTCGTGTTTTTGGATCTGTTGCGTTTGTCCATCGGTTGTCTCCAGGGATTGACAAGCTCTCTCCTAGGGCTGTCAAATGTGTCTTTGTTGGGTACTCCAGAACTCAAAAGGGTTATCGTTGTTATGTTCCGTTGCATAGGAGATATTATGTCAGTGCAGATGTAATAATTTGAGTCTGTCAAGTATTTTTCGCCTACAGGTGACAGGTTGACACCTTCAGATTCAGACAATGAGGTCTATATTCCGCCTCCAACCATACGTCAACCACCTTCCTCACCACCTCAAAAACCACCTCATCCATCACCACCGTCAGCCCCACCACCTCCCATTACTCTGGTTCCACCACTACCACATCACTACAGTTGACGGTCTGCTCCTGCTCATGCTCATGGCTCGTCGCCTGGCGAGCCCCAAGTTTGTTCAGATAGCATTACTTCTAATGATGGGATTAGTATTGTCTCTCAGCAGGGCTTATCTCAGGAGGTTGATGATCAGATTGGTGGCAGAAATGATGATGATGATCGGGATTTACCAATTGCTATTAGGAAGCAGAAGCGTTCCTGTGCCTCGTATCCACTTGCTTCTCATGTCAACTTTGAGCATCTAACGGGCGATTTTGGGAAGTTTATAGCTGCGTTGAACACCGTGGCCATACCACGAACTTACCAGGAGGCATTAATATATAGTAGGTGGTGTGTAGCAATGGAGGAGGAGATGGTGGCTCTCCAGTCTAGAGGCACTTGGAGTTTAGTCTCACCCCTGCTGGGGCATCTATAGTGAGTTGCAAATGGGTATTTACAGTGAAGCAGAATGCTGATGGCAGTATTGTATTTGTTTTCATCCCTAGTCCCAGCCTATTCGTTATCTTGGATTGTTGTTATCGAGTCGCGGACTTTTGGTTGATTGGCTCTTTTTGATTGAGAAGATGGAAAGAAAGTTGTCTGGTGGAGGACGTCAATTCTGTCCCCTAGAGGATGTCCGGTGCTTATAAAGATTCTTTATGCTACTCCCGTATTCTTTTTATCAGTAAGATTACTTCCTGTTGGTATTCGTCAGCGGCTTAAGTCGATTATGAAGAAATTCTTTTGAGGAAAGTTAGGCCAGGAGGGCTTTAGAAAACATCGTGTGGATTGAGAGACGGACACGCAACCTAAATCTATAAGTGGTCTTGGGATTCATCTTCTTGATTCCATAAATGAGTCTCTTATTCTAAAGTGGGTTAACATGATTTTGAGGAGAGGCAAGGACCTTTGTTGCAAACTGTAGAGATATTTGTGTATTTCTATATTATATATGTATCGTTTTCTTATTTCTATTTTCTGTTTTCCCGCCTTATGTAATTTACCCATAGGTCTCTCCTCTATATAAGAGAGCCTAGGGTTCTCAGAAATAAACAACTCTTATTTTTCTCCCAATATGGTATCAGAGCGTCAGTCCTAGACCGAAGCTCGTATACCCTAACACTAGACCCCCACCCGCCAGCCCTCTCTCTACTTCCGACTGCGCCGCCGCCCCCTGCCGGCCTAACGCAGCCGCCCTTGCCGGGTCCCGCTCCCTTGTCGGGCCCCGCCTGCCCCTCCGCTCCCTTGCCGGGTCCCGCCACCGCCGCCCGGGCCTCCGCCCAGGCCTCGGCGGTCTCCTGCTGCATCTCGCGGAGCCCTAAAAACCGTCCAGGTCGTCAGCCTCAAGTGTCGTCGGTCTCCACCGCTGTTCTCTGTCTTCTTTGCGCAACTCGGGTGATGGATTTGATTGCATAGGTCTACATATGCAATCAAATCCCCATATATCATTGTAGACAAATCTCTATTGGTCTACATACCATGTGATCTTCGTTTGGCATCACGTCAGAAAATAAAGTCGACGTACCCGCCACAGGTGCCTTCAGAGGTCCGGCACCGATTGTCAAGATGGACGGGACGAACTATGAGCTCTAGGCTATGCAGTTCATGACCCTCATGAAGTCTAATGGTAAGAAACATATCCTTACCGAGGATGAGCCAACGGAGAAAACAGGGATTCACGCCACATGGGAGGTGGATGACGCGTATGCCAAAGTCTGGCTATCTGGGACGTTGACGATAGAGATCGCCAACGACATGTTACATCAGCCCACGACGAAGGCAATGTAGGATATTCTATCGGTGACATATTCGCAGGCACGGAATGAGACCAAGATACTACAATTGCAGCATGATATTTTTACAGTCAAACAGAATGGGCGTCCTCTCCACTCACTGTACACATCCCTGCGAGGAATGTTTGAGAAGCTCCATAGCTTCATGCCTTTGACGGCCACTCCTGAGCAGCAAAAGACATACAAGAATGCTACCATGGTGTGTGTATTCCTGGCTGCACTTGATCCAGAATATGATGCTGCCCGCTCTCAGATTCTTGTTGACGCCACTATTCCTCATATGGAGGAAGCTTTCCGCCGACTTAGTCGAATCACTGTCTCGAGCTCTACTACTAGCCAGACACCTTCGGCGATGGTTGCCTCCAGAGGAAGAGATGGCTCCTCTACTTTTCGTGGTCGTGGGGGTCGAATCCATCAGCCCTGCACTTATTGTCATCATCTCGGCCACTGCGAGGATACATGCTACTCTAAGTATGGTTTTCCAGCATCGGCTCGGGGAGCAGCACAAGTTGAGTCTCCTGCACCTTCTTCTTTGGACTAGCGTTTCGATGATCTCGTTGCCAGACTGAGGAACATCATGCCTCCTGACACAGCTCCAGGAGGCCAATCAGATGTGGCAGCCTCTGTTTCTGCCAGTACATCCGCTACAGCCAGTACGTCAGGTAGTTCTTATGCTCTCACCTCTTGTGATGGATCTATGATTACAGAATGGATTATGGACTCTGGAGCGACACATCACCTATGTGGGGAGAAAAAGCAGCTTACTGCATATAGAGAGGTTCCTCCAGGGCGGACTGTGGTGATAGCCAATGGGACACATTCCCCGACTACATGATAGGGGGAGATTACTTTGACGCCCTCCATGCGATTACAGAATGCGTTATATGCTCCTGATTTCTCTATGAATTTACTGTCCATTATCCAGATTACGAAGGATTTGAACTATCGAGCCATTTTTGATCCATTGTCTCTTGTTTTTTAGGACATACTCACAGGCAAAGTGATTGGGGGTGGCTGTGAGCAGAATGGTCTCTATCGTCTGGTCCGTACTCCCTATGTCGGCGCATCACTCCACTCTACAGGATCAGCCTCTCCATATACCTGGCATCTCCGTTTTGGTCATCTACCTCTTCAGAAGATGTGTCGTATTTTGCCACATATTTCTCCAAGTTTGTCCTTCCAGTGCGAGGCGTGTCAGTTGGGAAAGCATCATAGGTCCACTTTCCCGAGTCGTCAGAGTCGGAGCAGTAGCTCTACTTTTGAATTAGTCCATATTGATATTTGGGGTCCCAGTCGTGTACCTGATCATCAGGGACACAGGTTTTATCTTGTTGCAATAGATGATTTTTCTCGCTTGTCTTGGGTGTTTCTATTAAAGAATAAATCTGAAGCAGGAGATGTGATCCAAATGTTCATCAATGAAGTTCAAAATATTTTCTCTTCTACTGTGAAAATTGTGCATTCCGACAATGCTATGGAGTTTTGTACTCGTACACTTTCCTTGTTCTTTTCCTCTCGTGGTATAATTCATCAAACATCATGTGCTTACACTTCACAACAAAATGATGTTGCAGAGCGGAAATCCGGGAATATGGTTAGCTGGAAAGCCCGCCTAGGATGTATAAGAAGTGTTGTTCATGCCTAGAACTAGAAAGGGGGTGCGAAGATGTACTGTGATTTGGACTTGAGACCTCTCTATATATGTAGAAAAGCCCATTGGACTTAGGGCTCGGACATTCGGGCAGGCAAGTGCCACACAGGCCTATGATAGTCAAGATGTGTGTCGGATCTATGGCCTCAAATTTCAGCGAAATTCGGTCGAATATCGATATTCAGTCGAAATCGAAATTCGACCGAAATGATCGAAATATGGGGTCCTAATACAAAATATGACCGAAATGATCGAAATTCTGGTCGAAATTCCACCGAAATTCTGTTTTGGTCGATACCGAAATGGTGACCGAAACCGACATTTAAGGCCTTGGTCGGATCTTCCGAAGGCCAAAGGGACCCTGCTCGAGTGAAAGGAACATCCCGGAAAAGACTCCCTCCCTTCTCTCTGACTGAGCCTTGGGGAAAGAGAACCATCGTCATCTACTGGATATCACTCGGACCTTACTTATTCAGAGTTGTGCTCCACATGCTTTTTGGGGTGACGCAGTTCTTACTGCTTGTTATCTAGTAAATCGCATGCCCTCGTCTGTCTTGGGTGAGAAGACTCCTTTCTCTATAGCCTTTACTGAGAAGGAGTTGTTCTCTCTTACGTCCCGTGTATTTGGCTCTGTCGCGTTTGTCCCCAGTCGGCTCCAGGTCTTGATAAGCTCTCTCCCAGGGCTGTCAAATGCGTGTTTGTAGGGTACTCCAGGACTCAGAAGGGATATCGTTGCTTTGATCCTTTACGTGGAAAATACTTTGTTAGCGCCGATGTCACATTCTTTGAATATGTGATGTTTTTCTCTCCTACAGGTGACAGAATGACTACTCCCGAGTCCGACACTGAGATCTACATGTCACCTCCTCCTGTACCAGTCATACCACCACCACCACCACCACCTCCACCACCTCAGATGCCTGTGACCGTGGTTCCACCATTACCAAAATTTTACACTCGTCGGCCTCCTTCTGCTCATGGTCATGCCCGTCATCTAGCATGCCCCAGGTTTGTTCTGATAACATGGTTTCTAACGATGGCTCTGGAGATGTTTCTATACAGGGATCAGTGCAGGATGAGGTTCCTGAGAACCTGGACGTACCTATCACCATTAGGAAGCAGAGGCGTACTTGTGCATCCTACCCGCTTGCTTCTCAGGTCTCCTTTCATCGTCTTACAGGCGACTCCCAGAAATTTGCAGTTGCTCTATCTGCGTGGAAATTCCACGGACTTACCAAGATGCATTGCGAGATAGCAGATGGCGTCTCGCTAAGAGGAAATGGCCGCTTTGCAGTCCCGTGGCACCTAGAGTCTCATTTCTCCTCCTCCTGGAGTGTCTGTTGTCAGTTGCAAATGGGTGTTTACTGTTAAACACCATGCAGATGGGGGCCTTGATCGTTACAAAGAAAGGTTGGTGGCACGTGGTTTTACGCAGGCCTATGGAGTTGATTACATGGACACGTTCTCTCCGGTTGCTCGACATTCCACTTTACGTGTTCTCCTATCAGTTGTTGTGGTACGTGACTGGCCCTTATTCCAACTTGATGTTAAAAATGTATTTTTGTATGGAGATCTACAAAAGTAGGTCTATATGCAAAAGCCTCCGGGGTTTGCTGCTGAGGGGGGAGTGTCAATAGGTTTGTAGGCTCCATAAGGCAATATATGGCCTTAAACATAGTTCTAGGGTATGGTTCCAAAAGCTTTCAGGTCTGATTGAACGACAGGGGTTCAAGAAGTCAAATGCATATCACTCTTTGTTTGTGCAGAGAACATCCAGAGGTACAGTTGATATCATGATTTATGTTGATGATATAGTTATTGTAGAGACAGTTGTTCGTCTCTTATGTTATTTCATGTTATTTCAGTTTCTTTATGTACCTCTCATGTAATTTACCCAAGGGCTCTCTCCCTATATAAGAGACCCGAGGGCTCTATAGAATAAATCATCTGAGTATTCTAACATGGTATCAGAGCCATAACCCTAACCCTAGGGTTCTCCACCGCCGCCCCCCCCCCCTCTCCCGCCGCCTAGGGTTTCGAACCCTCCCTCCCCGGGCTCGCCGCCTCCTCGCCCAGCCCCCAGCGGGCTCCCCAGGCCCCAGCGGGCCCCCCCCCAGCACCTTGCGGCCCTCCGATCAGCGCCGCCCAGCCCCTACACCGCCGCCCAAGCCCTCCGGCCTCCAGCCCGCAGCCTACTGCTCGCTGTCAACAGTCCTTCAGCCGCCGTAATCCAGTTGTAGGGGCTCCAAGAGCCTCTACTCGTGGCCGAGGAACTGCGTCTTTGCTAGGACTCGGCGTGATGGTCGATTCAAGTGCATAATCGTCTACCTATGCACTTGAATCCTACAAGGTCTCGGTAGACAATACTTTCTTGGTCTATCAGTACTTGTTCTTCTCCGGAATTATGTCAGAACACAAGCTTGAGATGCCCGCCATAGGTGCCTTCAAAGGTTCGGCACCAATCGTCAAAATGGACGGGACTAACTACGAGCTGTGGGCGATGCAGTTCCTCAGTCTTATGAAGTCGTGTGGTAAGAAGCATATTCTTACCGAGGATGAACCGCCGGAGAAGACAGGGATTTATGCCTCATGGGAGGCTGACGACGCGTATGCCAAGGTCTGGCTCTCAGGTACGCTTACGACGGAGATAGCAAATGATGTCCTTCACCAGCCCACCGCTAAGGCGATGTGGGATATTTTGGCTATGACGTACTCTCAGGTACGCAACGAGACGAAGATGCTCCAGTTGCAGCATGACATATTTACCACGAAGCAGAATGGGAGGCCTCTCCATTCACTGTACACGTCGCTTCGTGGCATGTTCGAGAAGCTCTATAGCACCATCCCGCTTACAGCCACACCGGAACAGCAGAAGACGTTCCGCAACGCCACTATGGTTGGCGTATTACTCGCTGCCCTAGACCCGGAGTACGAGGCAGCACGCTCTCAGATTCTAGCAGATGCCACTATCCCGCCGATGGAAGAGGTATACAGGAGACTCAGTCGTGTACCTGTTCCATCCGCTACAGCGAATGCGCCTCCGTCTGCAATGGCAGTTTCCAGGGGACGTGGTGGTTCGTCCTCGTTTCGTGGCAGAGGAAATGGTGGACGTGGACGTGGAGGTCGCATACGGTCCACGTGTTCTTTCTGCCGCCGTACTGGTCATTCGGAGGATACGTGCTATTCCAAGCACGGCTTTCCCCCTTCTGCACGTGTCGCGGATCATGTTCAGGGTCCTTCAGCTCCTGCCACAGATCACAGGTTCGAAGAGTTAGTGGCACGCCTTCGTGATATCATGCCCCAATCGTCACCAGAGAATGCTGAAGTTTCTGATGTTGCAGCATCAGCGTCTGCTAGTACATCCGCCTCTGCCAGTGCCTCAGGTAGTCCTTCAGTCTCATCTCATTGTCATGACCTCACAGGTTGGATTGTCGACTCTGGGGCTACCCATCATCTATGCCGTGAGAAAGAGATTCTTCAGTCCTACAGAGCTGTACAGCCTGGTCGATCTGTACTCATAGCTGATGGAACTCATTCTCCTATCATCGGTCAGGGGGAGACGGCTTTGCTACCCTCTATGCACTTACAGAACGTCCTACATGCGCCAGAATTCTCTATGAATCTCTTATCCATTAGTCAGATTACACGTGATTTGCACTGTCGTGCTATTTTTGATCCATCGTCTGTTATTTTTCAGGACATACTGACGGGCAGGGTGATTGGCTGTGGTTCTGAGCACAATGGCCTTTATCGTCTAGTCCGTAACTCCTACGCTGGTGTCTCTCTGCATTCCCAAGGCGCCGTATCTCCGTACACCTGGCATCTTCGGTTCGGTCATCTGCCTCTGCAGAAAATGCGTCACCTACTGCCTCAGATCTCTCCGAGTTCCTCCTTTCGTTGTGAAGCTTGTCAGCTAGGGAAGCACCATCGATCTAGCTTCCCCGGTCGTCAGAGTCGGAGCAGTCACTCCTCGTTTGAATTACTTCATGTAGACATTTGGGGTCCAAGTCGTGTGCCCGATCATCAGGGGCACAGGTTCTATTTAGTAGTGGTTGATGACTTCTCTAGAGTGTCCTGGACGTTTCTTCTTAAAAATAAATCTGAAGCAGGAAGTGTCATTCAAAATCTTATTAATGAAATCCAGAATGTTTTCTCTTCTACTGTTAAGTATGTGCGAACTGATAATGCATTAGAGTTCTGCACTCGCTCTCTTGCTAACTTTCTTTCTTCAAAAGGCATTGTTCATCAAACCACATGTGCTTACACCTCACAACAAAATGGGGTTGCGGAACGTAAGCATCGACATTTTCTTGATATTGCACGCACATTACTCATTCAAAGTTGTGCTCCATTATCTTTTTGGGGTGATGCTATCCTTACAGCATGTTATCTAGTAAATCGAATGCCTACAACTGTTCTTGGGGAAAAGTCTCCAATCTCTGTTCTTTTTCCAGACAGAGACTTGTTTGCACTTACACCTCGTGTCTTTGGCACTGTTGCGTTTGTCCACCGCTTATCTCCAGGACTTGATAAGCTCTCTCCTAGGGCTATCAAGTGCGTTTTTGTGGGTTACTCCAGGACACAGAAAGGATACCGTTGCTATGATCCTGTCCATGACAAATATTATGTGAGCGCAGATGTTACCTTTTTCGAACCTGTCATGTATTTCTCACCTGCGGGTGACAGATTGGCCTCCTCCACTTCACCAGATTCCAATGTCTTTGTACCACCACCACCAAGCCTGGGTCAATCCTCTACTCCATCAACACCACCACCACCATCACCACCTCCTCCTGTTGTTCCTCTCACTAAGTTCTATACAAGGCGGAAAGGCAATGCTCAGGCTACAACTCAACCATCCGATACGCCTCAGGTTTGTTCTGAAACTAACACTAACGATGGCTTAGAAATTGCACCTGTGCAGGAACATTTACTACAGGAGGAGGAGCATCCGGTTAACACGGTCTTGGATGATTTGGACAGGCCCATTGCTCTTAGGAAGCAGCGCAGACAGTGTGCTACGTATCCTCTTGCCTCTCAGGTCTCCTTCCATAGACTCACTGGGGATTTCCAGAAGTTTGCAGCTGTTGTATCGTCAGTTGAGATTCCAAGGACATATCAGGATGCAATGAAGATTGACTGCTGGCGACTTGCAATGGAAGAGGAAATGCGTGCGTTGCAGTCTAGGGGAACTTGGTCTCTTGTTCCCCTTCCTCCAGGTGCCTCAGTTGTAAGTTGCAAGTGGGTTTTTACGGTGAAATATCATGCAGATGGTCGTCTAGACAGGTACAAGGCCAGGCTCGTGGCACGGGGATTTACACAGACATATGGTGTTGACTATTTGGATACCTTCTCACCGGTGGCGAGATACTCTACCCTTCGCATCCTCCTATCAGTTGCAGTGGTACGTGACTGGACCATTTTCCAGCTTGATGTTAAGAATGCTTTCTTGTATGGTGATCTACAGGAGGAAGTCTACATGCAGCAGCCACCCGGGTTTGCTGCTGAGGAGGAGACTCAGAAGGTGTGCAGACTTCATAAGGCTATCTATGGCCTTAAACAGAGTCCCCGTGCATGGTTCCAGAAGCTATCTCAGCTTATTGAAAGACAGGGGTTCAGAAGACGGACCACTCACTGTTCGTCCGGAAGACCCCTAGAGGTACCATTGTTGTTATGGTATATGTTGATGACATATTGGTTACAGGAGATGATGCACAGGGAGTAGAGATCACCAAGTCTATGTTGGGCAGCCAGTTCATTACAAAGGATCTAGGCACATTACGATATTTTCTGGGGATAGAATTTGCAAGAAATGCACAAGGACTGGTGATGACTCAAAGAAAATATGTCACAGATTTGCTAGTCGAAACAGGAATGACTGGATGCAGACCTTCAAGTACACCTATGGACCCGAGTATGAAGATGTACGATGATGATACCGAGGAGGTGGACAAGAGAAGGTACAGAGAAATGGTGGGTAAGCTCTTATACATCACCATAACGCGACCGGATATTGCTCTTGCAGTAAACAGGGTGAGTCAGTTCATGGAGCAGCCGAGGCAAGTTCATATGGATGCCTTACACATGATATTGAGATATCTGAAGTCTTCCCCAGGCACAGGGTTGCTATTTAAGAAAGGTACAGATCTATCTATTTCAGCCTGTGCAGATGCAGATTATGCAGGATGTCCAAGGGACCGTAAGTCTACTTCTGGATTTGCTATCTTCATAGGAAGCTCTTTAGTCTCTTGGAAAAGCAAGAAGCAAACTGTTGTGGCGAGATCCAGTGCCGAGTCCGAGTATAGAGCCATGGCACAGGCAAGCACAGAAATGATGTGGGTTAAAGCAGTCTTAGAAGATCTGAACGTTGATGTTCCCTTGCCTATGAACCTTCAATGTGATAATCAGGCAGCATTATTTATTGCCAATAATCCAGCCTTCCATGAGAGAACCAAACACATAGAGGTGGATTGTCATTACACTAGGGACATGATTCAGAAGGGCTTCATCTCCACGTCTCATGTCAGTTCAGAGGATCAGACAGCGGACATATTCACTAAGCCATTGCTCAGAGGACCCTTCCAGAGATGTTCTTCCAAGCTGAGCATGATAGATATCTATGCTCCATCTTGAGGGGGAGTGTAGAGACAGTTGTTCGTCTCTTATGTTATTTCATGTTATTTCAGTTTCTTTATGTACCTCTCATGTAATTTACCCAAGGGCTCTCTCCCTATATAAGAGACCCGAGGGCTCTATAGAATAAATCATCTGAGTATTCTAACAGTTATTACTGGAGATGATGAGCAGGGAATCAAGATGGCAAAAGATTTTCTGGGCAGTCAATTTGTGACTAAGGACCTGGGTACCCTAAGGTATTTCTTAGGGTTGGAATTTGCTAGAAATGCACAAGGTCTTGTGATGACCCAAAGAAAGTATGTTACAGACATGCTTGCAGAGATGGGCATGATCGGGTGTCGACCTTCTACTACTCCTATGGATCCTAGCATAAAGCTATATGATGATGATACAGATGAAGTCGACAAGAGAGATACAGAGAGATGGTGGGAAACCTTCTTTATGTTACAATCACTAGACCGGATATCGCCTTTGCAGTGAGTCGAGTGAGTTAGTTCATGGAGCAGCCTCGACAAGTACATATGGATGTCGTATACATTATATTGAGATATCTAAAATCATCTCTGTTGGGAAAATAAGAGAACTTGTTTATTCCATCCGCCCTAGGCTCTCTTATATAGGAGAGTAGCCTATGGGTAAAATACATAAAGAGTCCAACGGAAAATTAGAATATAAGAAAAATACAGAAGTGAATATTATATCTCTACACTCCCCTCAAGGTGGAGCATAGATATCAATCATGCTCAGCTTGAATGAACACTTCTGGAACGACCCTCGAAGTAGCACCTTGGTGAAAATGTCTGCAGTTTGATCCTCTGAGCTAACATGGGATGTAACAATAAACCCCTTTTGAATCATGTCACGTATGAAGTGACAATCAACCTCAATGTGTTTGGTCCGTTCATGAAACGCTGGATTATTTGCAATGAATAGAGCTGCCTGATTGTCACATTCCAGAGCCATAGGAAGCGGGACTTCTATATATAGATCTGCAAGCACAGCCTTTATCCACATCATTTCTGTACTGACCTGAGCCATAGCCCTATATTCAGACTCAGCACTGGACCTTGCTACAACCGTCTGCTTCTTACTTCTCCATGAGACTGGAGAGTCTCCAACATACACTGCAAACCCAGTGGTGGACTTCCTATCGTTGGGGCACCCTGCATGATCTGCATCTGCGCAAGCTGATATAGTAACCTCCTTGCCTTTCTTAAACAGCAGACCAGCACCTGGAGATGATTTACGATACCTGAGTATCACATGTATAGCATCCATGTGTACCTGACGTGGTTGCTCCATGAACTGGCTCACTCAACTCACAGCAAAGGAGATATCAGGCCTATGAATAGTAACATAGAGAAGTTTGCCCACCAGTTCTTTGTATAAACTCTTGTCCACCTCATCAGTATCAACATCATATAATTTCATACTGGGATCCATAGGTGTGGTGGCAGGTCGGCAACCAAGCATTCATGTTTCACTCAACAGGTCCGTGACATATTTCCTCTGAGTCATTACCAACCCATGAGAATTTCTGGCAAACTCTAGTCCCAGAAAATATCTAAGAACCCCAAGGTCCTTGGTGACGAATTCACGTCCCAGTATTTCTTTTGCCCCCTGGACTCCCTGTTCATCATCACCTGTAATCAGAATATCGTCTACATACACCATAATAGCAATGACAACCTCTAGGTGTCTTCTGCACAAACAGGGAATGATCAGCATTAGAACGTCTGTACCCCTGTTTCTCAAACAGGTCTGAGAGCTTCTGGAACCAAGCTCTGGGGCTCTGATTAAGGCCATAAATAGCCTTATGAAGTCTGCACACCGTAGGACCATGGTTTGAAAAGGCTAGCCTCGAGGCGGTCAAGGCGTATGCCTCGAGACGAGGCGGTCCCTTTTAGCCTCGAGACTTACGCCTCAGACCAGTCCTGTGAGGCGTGCGCCTCGAGTGGTCGAGGCGTTTCGTGAGGCATTTTTGCTTTTTTTGAAGTATTTTTTATTATTTTAATGGTTTACTTAGTAGTTTGAGAAGCTAATGTTTATTTAGGATAATGATTATATAAGATGAATGCCTAAATATGATGTTTATTTCATGCCCATAACTTCATA
The DNA here is from genome assembly GCA_037367405.1 of Ottelia alismoides. NCBI lineage: Eukaryota > Viridiplantae > Streptophyta > Magnoliopsida > Alismatales > Hydrocharitaceae > Ottelia > Ottelia alismoides. The sequence goes on from JAZKJV010004995.1 coordinate 170,326, forward strand.
TTTACAATTAATGTATCCAACTATTTTGGCAAACTCTTACTATTTCACTCTTAATGAATGAATTCATAAATATTAACAGTACTTGTAACTTAACAAGATTAGCAATATATCAAGCAAAACAAAATGGATAAGGTTCATGGTTTCTCATGTTGCCTTATATTATATATTAGACACAACATAAATTTCTTTGACATATATTTAATCGAACTTTTAATTACAACAATATTTCAAAGATTTGCTCGAAATGGATATGATTCATGGTTTCTCGTGCGATCATATATTATATGTTATACACATAACATAAATTTCTTCGATGTATATTTAGTCGTACTTTTAATTAACTTAATATTTCATAGACATATATGTATTGTTTAATTCTTTCACAATATCTATAGTCAATGAATTCCTCTTTGATTGGATGAAAATGTGTAGAAATGTATATGATGTTGTTCTATCTTCTATTTTAGGATTTTTATCTTTATTATTTCATAATATCTTGTAGTGTAAATTATTATATATTGGGCAGAGAACATATAATTACATAGAGATATATGTAATTGTACTTTTATACATATTTTCTATATTAATCGAGGCTTATGCCTCGACTGCCTCGAGGCTACGCCTCGCCTCAATTCCAACGAAATCGCCTCGTTCCGTCTTTTGTTTTTTCAAACCTTGCGTAGGACACTCCCCCTCAAAAGCAAAATCAGGTGGTTGTTGCATGTAGACTTCCTCTTGTAAGTCACCGTATAGGAATGCATTCTTCACATCTAACTGGTAGAGCGGCCAATCACGAGTAACTGCAACAGAAAGGAGGATCCGCAGAGTGGAATGGCGAGCAACTGGTGAGAATGTATCTAGATAATCCACCCCATAAGTCTGTGTGAAGCAACGAGCAACAAGGCGAGCCTTGTATCTGTCAATACTGCCATCTGTCTTCTGCTTAACTGTGAAGACCCACTTGCAGCTAACTGGAGATACATCAGGAGGTGCGGGAACAAGATTCCATGTGCCTCGTGCCTGAAGAGCTGCCATTTCTTCTTCCATGGCCAAGCGTCATCGACTATCTTTCAATACATCTTGATAATTCCGTGGAATATCCACCGTTGACAATGCAATAACAAAGTTCCTGAATTCACCAGTGAGACGATCAAATGACACAGAAGATGCTATAGGGTATGATGCACAGTTCCGCTTCTGCTTTCGTAGATCAATAGGTACACGTAAATCATTTGTCTCCGCAGCTGGCCTCTGTAAACCCTCCTGCTCAGAAAGATCATCAGATCCATCATTAGTAATATTTTCAGAACATACCTCAGGTGAGCTGGATGATGGGCGGTGACCATGAGCAAAAGTAGGCCTACGGGTATAGTGGAATGGTAGTGGTGAGACAGGCACCGTGACATGAGGTGGTGGTGGAGATGGTGGTGACGGTTTTGATAGTGGTGGTGGTGGCATGTATATAGCATCAGAAGTAGTGTCAGAGGGAACCAATTGATCACATGTAGATGAGAAGTACATAACGGATTCAAAAAAGGTAACATCCGCACTGACTAAATATCACCTTCGCAATGGATCATAACACTTGTACCCCTTCTGCGTTCTGGAGTACCCGACAAAGACACACTTGACAGCCCTAGGAGAGAGCTTGTCAGTCCCGGGAGACAACTGGTGAACGAAGGAGACCGAGCCAAACACACGAGGAGTAAGGGAGAACAATTCTTTGTCAGGAAAAATAAGAGAGAAGGGAATCTTCTCACCTAAGACCGATGACGACATTCGATTAATAAGATAGCACGCCGTAAGAACAGCATCCCCCCAGAAAGAATGAGCATTACTCTGTATGAGAAGTGACCTGGTGACATCAAGTAAGTGACGGTGTTTCCTTTCAGCAACCCCATTCTGTTGGGAAGTATAGGCACAAGATATTTGGTGGATAATCCCTTGAGATGAAAAATAACTGGATAAGGTATGAGTACAAAGTTCCAGAGCATTATCACTTCTCACAATTTTAACAGATGTAGAAAAAATATTACGAACTTCATTAATGAAATTAATGATAATATTCCCCGCTTCAGATTTATTCTTTAACAGAAATACCCATGACACACGAGAGAAATCATCCACAATAACTATATAAAACATGTGTCCCTGATGATCACGAACACGACTAGGACCCCAGATATCGACATGGAATAACTCAAACTTGGAGGTACTACTCCGACACTGACGACTGGGAAACGTAGACCTGTGATGTTTTCCCAACTGACAAGCCTCATATTGAATAGACGTGTGAGGTGAAACATGGGGTAGACATGACGAAGCTTCTGAAGCGGTAGGTGTCCAAAGTGCAGATGCCACAGTAATGGGGAGGTAGATCCAGCAGGTAGAGATGAGGTTCCAGCATAAGGAGTACGACTAAGACGATAGAGGCCGTCTTGCTCATAGCCACGTCCAATCACGTTGTCCGTAAGGATGTCCTGAAAAACAAGAGAGGATGGATCAAAAATTGCTCAACAATATAAATCCTTTGTAGGTTGGCTAATGGACAACAAATTCATCAAAAAATCAGGTGCATGTAACACGTTCTTGAGATGCATGGATGGTGTCAGTCTAATCTCCCCCTAACCAGTAATCGGGGAATGTGTCCCATTAGCAATAACCACTGTACGGCCTGGAGAAACCTGTCTGTATCCTGTGAGTAGACCTTGATTACCACACAGATGATGTGTGGCACCAGAGTCCATAATCCACTCTAAAGTATCGGATCCACTACTGCTAGTGAATGCATAGGTGCTACCTGATGTACTGGTGGAAGCAGATGCAGATGCGGCAACGTCGGCATGACTCTCAGAAGTAGATGTTGATGCTACGGGACCAGATGGAGGAATGATGCCCCTTAGATGGGCTATAAGATCATCAAAGCGCTGATCCATAGATGTCGCAGCTGGAGGCTCGATCTGTTCAGTGACTCGTGCAGAAGCTGGAAAACCATGCTTAGAATAGCATGTGTCCTCGGTATGCCCAGAACGATGGCAAAAGGTACATGACGGCCGAGTGCGGCCTCCTCTACTGCGAGGTCCACGGCCACGGAACTGATGATGATGTCCTCGACCTCGATTTGCTGTCATGGCTGAGGCTGTTGGATTCGTAGCAGACGAGGGAACAGTGATGCGACTCAGCCTATGAAATGCCTCCTCTATAGGAGGAATAGTAGAGTCCGTCAGGATCTGGGAACATGCTGCCTCGTACTCTGGATCAAGGGCAGCGAGAAAAACACCTACCATAGTGGCATTCCGGTAGGTCTTCTGTTGCTCCGGAGTGGTTGTCAAAGGCATGAAGCTATAAAGCTTCTCAAACATTCCTCGTAGAGATGTGTACAGAGAGTGCAGAGGCCATCCATTCTGCTTGATAGTAAATATGTCATGCTGGAGTTGCAGAATCTTCGTCTCATTCTTTGCCTGAGAATATGTAGCCGCCAGAATATCACACATTGCTTTGGTTGTGGGCTGATGAAGAATATCATTGGCAATCTTAATTGTCAGGGTTCCAGATAGCCAAACCTTGGCATATGCATCATCTGCCTCCCATGAGGCATTGACCCCAGTCTTCTCAGCATGCTCTTCTTCAGTAAGAATGTGTTTCTTACCGGTTGACTTCATCATACTCATGAACTGCATTGCCCACAGTTCCTAATTTGAACCATCCATCTTCACAATCGGCGCTGGACCTCTGAAGGCGCCTATAGATGGGATATCTGCCTTGCTTTCTGACATAGTGATAACGGAAGACTGGGGTAGCAGACTGAAGATATGATCGTCTACATGGACATTAACGGGTTTAGTTGCATGTGTAGACTCAAGCAACCAAACCCATTACTTTGAAGGAGCGCGCGCTTGACTTAGGGTTTTGCGTGCACAGAAGTCAAGACCTTTGGAAGTCACGTGCAGGAAGCACACGCGAAGATCACACGCAAGGATCACACGCGCAGGGTCACCGTGCGCAAGGGCACAGCACGCGCAGATCACTTATTCAGGGAGCGCGCAAGGGCACCGTGCGCTGGGTCACAACACACACAGGGATCCCGCGCAGTGCGCACAGCTCACCGTGCGCAGTTGCACCGTGGTGCTCAGCCACACCGTGCGCAGGCACGGATCTCACGGTGCTCAGTCGCACCGTGCGCAGGCACGCGGAGGTGAAGTCGCGAGATCAGAGATGGAGGCGGAGGCGCTGGATCCCAGATCGGGGCGGAGGCGCGGATGGGGGCGCGCGGAGGCACGAGGGCTTGAAGGTGGGGCTAGGGTTAGGGTTTGGCTCGAGAACTCCGATCTAGGACCGTCGCTCTGATACCATGTTGGGAAAATAAGAGAACTTGTTTATTCCATCCGACCTAGGCTCTCTTATATAGGAGAGTAGCCTATGGGTAAAATACATAAAGAGTCCAACGGAAAATAAGAATATAAGAAAATTACAGAAGTGAATATTATATCTCTACAGTCTCCAGGTGCAGGATTACTCTTCAAGAAAGGAGAAACTCTCTCTGTATCCACATACGCTGACGCAGGCTATGCACGTTGTCCTAAGGATAGAAAATTGACTTCGGGATTTGCAGTGTTTGTTGGCAGTTCTCTTATTTCTTGAAAAAACAAGAAACAAACAGTTGTAGTTAGATCAAGTGTTGAATCCGAGTATAGGGCTATGGCGCAAGCAAGTACAGAAATAATGTGGGTTCGAGCAGTACTAGTTGATTTGCATATAGAGGTTCCTCTACCCATGGAGTTACACTGTGATAACCAGGTTGCTCTGTTTATTGTAAACAACCCTGCGTTCCATGAGAGAACAAACCATATCGAGGTAGATTGTCATTATACGAGAGATATGATTCAGAAAGGCTTGATATCTACTTCTCATGTTAGTTCTGGAGAGCAAACAACAGATATCTTTACCAAGCCATTACTCAGAGGACCATTCCAGAAGTGTTCGTCCAAGCTGAGCATGATTGATATCTATGCTTCATCTTGAGGGGGAATGTAGAGATATTTGTGTATTTCTATATTATATATGTATCGTTTTCTTATTTGTATTTTCTATTTTTCCGCCTTATGTAATTTACCCATAGGTCTCTCCTCTATATAAGAGAGCCTAGGGTTCTCAGAAATAAACAACTCTTATTTTTCTCCCAACACAAACTAATTCACGGCATTTACGACATCCCAATTCATGGGAGCCTTGCAGAGCGTGCATCTTTTTTCCCCTCGGCCTTTTGGAAAGGAATTCAAGCGCTTATGTCATGGTTTCCATATCTTTTTCGTCCAGTTCTCGGTAGCAGCGATTCTTTTGCATTTTGGACTAATAATTGGACGAGTACTGGTTCTTTTGAAACATGCTTCCACTGGCTTTTCGCTTTAGCGGCTGACTGCAATGCACGTGTGGTACACTGCTGGCTTGATTGGAGCCGGATGCCTTCTTTTTTGACGGGTTATACAGACCAACGCGAAGATTTTCAGGTCCTGTTAGACAAACTGAGTGGTATTGAGGGCCCGACTGACATGCGTGACCATTGGCTTTGGAAAGATAATGTATTCTCAGTGAAAATGGCTTATAGATCTGTGGACATGCCATCACCTACGACGAGGGCAATCTAATCCGTGATTGCAACTTTGTTTGAAGTTTGAAACTTCCTAGCAAAATCAATATTTTCTTATGGCTATTCAGAAGAAAACACATCCGGACCATTGTGCAAGGTTTTTTGAAGGGGTATCCGGTCTGTGCCCCCTTTGTGGTGTGAGATAGAGATCCTAAAACATCTTTTCTTCTGTTATGAAAGGACTTCACCGACCTGGTCAGAGCTTGATATTGCATGGGTGAACCTTACCTGTTTTGAGGGTTTGGGGGATTCTCTTTATTTGGTGAAGCACAAACCAAAGGAGGAACTTCTTCTGCCAGTCGCAGCAACCTGGGAGTTGTGGCTGGCTAGGAATGGTGCGCTTTTCGGCACTCAACGCATTTATTAACAGTGCAATTTCTCATGCCAAAACTCTGCTCGAGTCTTGGCTTCTGTAAGTATACATGTTTCTCTTTTATTAATATATTTGAGGTGGACATCATAACACGTCTCCCCCCTTTTTAGTTTAAAAAAAATGAGTACTCTACAGTGAAAATGAGTACTCTAGCGATGACTGCTCGAGACCTTTTGCCGCTCTCTAGGCCATCTGGCTTGAACGCGACGACCTGATCTTCAAGAATCAGAGATTCTACAGTGAAAATGTTGTGTCCATGTGTAATGTGCTTTATAATTTCTGGCTTTCACGGCAATGTACTCTAAAAACTTATCTTAATGAAATTTTTCAGGCAGTGATCCCTGTCGTGGGGAGTCACCCGTTTTTACCATCAAAAAAATGAGTACTCCTTTCTTAGTTTTCACTTTGGACTTCATTCTTCTTACCTTTATTGTAAGTATTTCTATGTTAAACAACGTCGGGAGTTCAAAATGTATACTTTATATATCTAATCATCATAAATAACTAATGTGAATTCTAGCATGACAAAAGTGAACAATGTTATTGTTAGAGTATTTGGAGCATGCGTCACTTATGTAATGGAGGGTGGATCCATTTACCCCATCCATGCGTATAGTCCCACATCTACTAGTGGTGGGACTTGGAGGCTCTGTGGAAGCTATATAAGGAGCCCTAAACCTCTTGTATCCATTGAGAAAGTTGAATGCAACATATGGCCCTTTGAAGCCATCTTCCGTAGTTTCATCCTGCTCCTTAGGAAGTAGGGTTTCACGTAAATCCCGGTGTTCCAATGTTTTATTTTCTATCTCTGATATTTGCTTCCGCATTTCTATAATCTAACATGGTATCAGAGAGGGTCGATTTTCTCGAGGATTTTATGTTGATTATTTATTTGTTCAAGATTCGAGTTGCTGATGTGTCCTTGAAGATTATTTGCTCAAAGCTTTAGGGTTTTCTGAAACCCTAAAATCTGCAAGTTAAGATCTCTAGGGTTTCCTAAAACCTAGATCGATAGTTCGTGAAGATCGTGTGCCCCGTACATCAAGTTGGAAGCTGATCTCTTCGACATCTCCAGGAAACAGGTTCGAGGGTTCCAAAGAGTGATCCTGCATCTGCGCACAATATCTCCACGCCAAACAAACTCCAGCCGCATATGGCGGCAGATCCTCAGTCCAGCCAGAGCCCTTGCGCAATCCCTTGGGCTGAAACCCCGCACCAGCAGCGCGCTCTGCCTCTTTTATCACATCCAGGCAGAGGCCCCTCCTTCAGACCGATCTCGGTAGACCTCATGCGGCATCGAGTCTATCCTGGCGATCTTTGCCCTTCGTCTGCGAATCGCCACAACTCTTGCACGCATCCCCTCCAGACGCATCTTCCAGCCAGTGGCGGGTCCTCATCCAGCGTCACTCGGACTACCGCACCCAAAGGGGCGATGGCCGCAAGGCTCCAGGTCTTCGGCAACTCGTCGTGTTGCTCGCGCGAGGTCCTCCTCGTTCCTCGCATTTTTGCGGCGCCCTCACATTCGATGCCGCCCCTCATCTCCCGCTCGCGCAGGCGCGCGATACAACCATGTGGCGGCTCCGCTCCAGCATCTCAAGGCGACGCGCAAGTCCCCCCCCCCTCCAGATCCAGGCTTTGCGACTCCAACATCCAGGCTCCAGGAGGCAGTCCTAGCCATTATGACAACCCCAGCGATGTCGTCTGGCATAAGCCGCTCATCTCCATGACCTTCGCGGGCTCCCGAGTCTCCTCTCGCAACTCCCTTGCGCTCGCACCTCCCAGGAGGAGTGTCTCCCAGTGAAGCTCCATGACGGCGGCGACGGCTATCGGGACATATTTCAAAATAAAAACGAAAAGAGTTTCCTCTATAAAATCAATCGTGAGGAAAAAGTATAACAGCAAAACTGAAAGAATATACTCAAACAACAAGAGATGAAGAATCGGTAGACATCACGCATCTTAGGTGAGTGAATGTGTGACGAATCACAGGGTTCACTGACGTGCATAGCCGCCCGCACCTAAGTAGGGTATTACACAGATTTCTCCATCAAAAATAACTATAAAAGCAAAAATAACTATAAAAGCATAATTGAAAAAATAGAAACAAAAGCGATGGAGAATCGATAGACACCACACGTCTTAGATGAGTGAATGTGTGACGAATCACAGGGTTCACTGACGTGCATAGCCGCCCGCACCTAAGTAGGGTATTACACAGATTTCTCCTCGAACCACAACAGAAAACGAATCGGAAAGAAAGATGAATCAAGAACAAAACTTGGAAGAAAAAGAGGATGAATTGAAAGCGTAGCTTACGAAGCAAACTAAGAGAGGATCATACCTTCCTCCTCCTCGTTCTCCCGGCAGCGCTTCGCTAGCGCTCTTTCCCCGCCTCCCACTCCTCCTCCCGACCTCTCAACCCTAGCCCTTGGGTGGTGGTGGTAGGAGAAATCGTAGAGAATGAATGGATAGGGGGTATTTATAGGCTCCAGAAAACCACTAATCATAGTTTGGAAATCATGGTTTAGACCTTAATCATGGTTTAGCGACCCATGATTTTGACCCATGGTTTTGGCTAAAACCTATCTCAAACTTGGGGCTTAAGTCAGAACATTCCAGATGATTCTAGATTTGCTAATAACGCTTAATTAACACTAATCGTGATTAACTTCCACTAATCGTGATTTAATTTTTGCGGTTTACGCTTATCTTTTGCTAACTATTGATTACTGTTTGCTAATGATCATTAGCGGTTTTCAATCCGTCATTAGTTTCTTTAATCACACTTAATTAGTCTTAATGACAGTCATTATGGATTAATGACTTCTTAACCCTCCTTACTTCTCTTTCTTCCGAAAATCATAACAAATCGAAACGAAGTCCGATTCACACGAAACAAATTCCGTTGGTTTTCTCTTGACGAGTCGGATCTTATGATATAGGATCCGAGGGATGCCAAGTTCATGGCTTTACCATTATGAAAACGAAACACGATAAAGCATTGCGTACGCGAGAGAGAGCTCGATTAGGTAACGAAATCCTTCCTTTTGTTGTTGGGTTTTCAAACGAGATTATTGAAATTCTTGTTTTTATGTTCTGTGCTATAAAGAACCCTAATTTTGGCTATTTTTGAAAAAGTCTAAAGAATTGATGTGCAATTCCCACTAAAATAAGGTTTAAGCATCAAATTGATGTATTGGCTTTGAACGTTAGGGTTTGGGAGTTAAAATAGGCATAAATACGAGTATATATGCATATGAATAATATATACGTGAGTCTATACTAAGTATTGTTGATTATGCAAATCGAAGACTTAACGAAAGAATTACATCATGTGAATTGATGTGATTTGAATTGGATCCTGAAAAAGATCGTGTGTTACGTTAAGAAAGACTGGGAGTAGAACTACAGGTCGGACACGCAACATGTAGGTTTGTCAGAAGGTACCCGTATTGGCGTTTTCCTACCTAGGTGGTACACGGTTGCCCTGTTATGATAAGTGCGCACGAAATGAATATTTTGCAACGCGTGGTACCGGGAAACAATATCTTCGGGTTGAATGATGGAATATGTGGTCGTGCCATGTGGAGGCACGGGTAGTTCAATAGCGGCTGGGTCACGATAATATATTTTTAAAGCCGCTAGGTTATATGATTAAATGTTAGCATGAGGTTTTAAGCAACCGAGTCCTCGAGGACGGTGTGCTCATTTGTTTTCCGGGCTGAGGGTTTGAGACCCTATTTAATAAAATAAAAGAAAATTGTCAGGGTAGTATTGGAGGATTGGTTGAGCGACGTGCAGCGGCATAAGCTTACCAAGATCAATGCAATCTCCAATCCCGAAGTGTCCACAGCTTTGGAGTCCTTATAGTGGTAAGGTAATTCCCTGGACTAATCCCTGACGTGGAATAGAAAGGAATAAGACTTAAATTAATGAGAAGGAATGAAATTTTTTGTGATAACAAGTTCTGAAAAATTACACAATTTGTTTGCTTTTCTCTTCTTCGTTATTTAGCATTCGCTAATTTTTATCCCATGATTTATGGAAAACCCAACAGGTGTTGGTGAGCCATCACAAGGACTTTAGTAATCCAGCCAGCCAGAGTAGCTTTACTTTGTAAGGTAGTTAGTAATCTTTTGTATATTTTCCTTTCAAGCTGATGTACATGTAAATGGTTGTAGTGGGACAATGGATCATGTAAACTTTATTTTGTGAATGGAGAAGTGTTGAATACTTTCTTCTGAGTATTTTTATTTACAATTTATTTCTGAATGTTAGTTGTGATTACAGGATAAATTATTGCTGAGTAACCAGATCCGGATATGGGAGGATCTGACTGCCCGGAATCGGGGTCGCGACAACGGCAAATGGAGGCCCCAATCGTGGCGACCGTGTACGAGTGAAAGGGGTTCCAAGCATAACCCTAAATAGGGTTACGCCCAAAATGAGCCCGCGTTGTTTAAAAAAATGTTTCCATTGTATGGGTCGAGATGGGTCGAATGCTATTGTAAAAAAAGAAGGATGAGGGAGAGAGCAAGCCCAACGGGCTTCTCCAAAAATAAAAGGAGCAAAGCCGTAAATAAAAAAATGGAACGGCTTATTTACAAAAAATGCAAAAAAAGGCTGTAAAAAAAGGGAACGGATTATTTTTAAAAAATATGTGATAGCTATTAGAAAATAGTCAAAGAAAAAATGTGAGAAGAAAAGCCGAGAAAAAAAATGTAATCAGCTTATTTGGTTGTGTTTAACCCCATTTTATTGTCTTCTCCCATCTTGGTCGACGATTGTCATTCCGACCACTATCAGAGAAAGGGGGAGTATTATGTAGAGTCACAGGCTACATATTCAGATTTTCCAGTCCAGATGCCCGTTCAGTTTCCAGACTCTACAAAGCAGATATTCAGACTCGACGTCAGATTCCGAGTCCTCAGTTTCAGACGCGCACAAGTATGCGGTCTGTTCAGATGTGCACATGTATGCCATCATTTGTCATGGTCCCCATCATTCTTATTGTTTCGGCCAGAGTTTTCATGTGTTCCATAGGGACTCCAAAGTGGAGATCACATTCCCTATGCCATGTTGGCTAGGGTTTTCATGTGGATCATAGGGACTCCAGAGTAGAGTACCATTCTCTGTGCCAAATGGGAGAGACACAGTTCTCCGATGAGGAGACTTCTCCAAACTCACACTCCAGCCCGTTCGTCCTCCTCACATGCACGTCATGAGAAGCAACGTCCTCGACAGCAGCCAACAGTTGTGCGCGTTGAGTTGATATTGTCTGTAGTGTCATGTATTGCTAGTTACGTTTCCTTCTATTTGTCCAAGCTGAGCATCGCATGCTTCAGCTTGAGGGGAGTGTTAGAGTATTTGGAGCATGCGTCACTTATGTAATAGGAAGGTAAATGGATCTCTCCAGGATCCATTTACCCCATCCATGTATTTAGTCCCACATCTACCAGTGGTGGGACTTGGAGGCTCCGTGAAGGCTATATAAGGAGCTTCAGACCTCCTGTATCCATTGAGAAAGTTGAATGCAACATATGGCCCTTTGAAGCCTTCTCTTGAGGTTTCATCCCGTTCCTTAGGGAGTAGGATTCCACGTAAATCCCGATGTTCCAATGTTTATTTTATATCTCTGATATTTGCTTCTGCATTTTTATTTTCTAACAGTTATGTCTCAAGTTTCTCTGCAGCTCAAATATGAAAAAGGCCCCTAGGGTCATCCCCCGATCTCTTGCTGAAAACACCCCCCCCTTATTCCGAACACCTTCGGCTCAAGAACCAGCTCTGTTGGTGGAAATGAGAATGAGAACTTGTATATTCCGGGGAACCTTAGGCTCTCTTATATAGAGAAAGCCTATTGGTAAATTACATAAGGTGGAACAAGGAAAATAAACATAACATACGAGTACATAAATACTAATATCTCTACACTCCCCCTCAAGATGGAGCATAGATGTCAATCATGCTGAGCATGGAAGAGCATTTTTGAAACGGGCCTTTGAGCAACGGCTTAGTAAAGATATCTGCAGTCTGCTCTCCTGAACTGACATGGGAAGTAGAAATCAAACCCTTCAATCTACCTCAATATGCTTCATCCTTTCATGAAATGCAGGATTATTAGCAATAAATAATGATGCTTGATTGCCACATTGTAATTGCATGGGTAGAGGTACATCTATATGCAGATCTTCTAATACGGCTCGAACCCACATCATCTCCGTACTTGCCTGTGCCATGGCCCTGTACTCATATTCAGCACTGGATCTACCCACCACTGTATGTTTCTTGTTTTTCCAAGAAACTAAGGAACTGCCAACAAATACTGCAAAACCTGAGGTAGATTTCCGGTCTCTAGGACATCCTGCATAATCCGCATCAGCACATGCAGAGATAGAAAGATTTGTTTCTTTCCTGAACAACAATTCTGCACCTGGAGACGACTTTAGATATCTTAGTATCATATATACAGCATCCATGTGCACCTGTCGGTTGTTCCATGAACTGACTCACTCGACTAACCGCAAAAGCAATGTCAGGTCTAGTGATAGTAATATAGAGAAGCTTTCCCACCATTTCTCTATATCTTCTTTTGTCAACTTCCTCTGTATAATCTCCATATGACTTCATACTAGGATCCATGGGAGTAGTGGAGGGTCGACACCTGATCATACCTGTCTCAACAAGCATATCTGTAATATATTTCCTTTGGGTCATCACAAGACCCTACGCATTCCTCGCAAATTCCAATCCCAGAAAGTATCATAGAGTACCAAGATCCTTAGTCACAAACTGATGGCCTAAAAATGTTTTTGCCATCTTTATCCCTTGCATGTCATCTCTCGTAACAAGTATATCATCAACATATACCATAATAACAACAGTACCTTCGGGAGTCTTCTGGACAGACAAAGAGTGGTCAGCATTTGATCTTTTGAACCCTTGCTTCTAGATTAAATATGAAACTTCTGAAACCATGCCCGCGAACTTTATTTAAGACCATATATGGCCTTGTGAAGTCTACACACCATCTGACACTCCCCTCAGCAGCAAACCCCGGAGGCTGCTGCATGTCAACTTCTTCCTGCAGATCCCCATATAAAAAGGAATTTTTAACATCAAGCTGGAACAAAGGCCAATCACGTACCACAGCGACTGACAGAAGAACACGTAGAGTGGAATGACGTGCAACCGGAGAAAAGGTGTCCATATAATCCACGCCATAGGTCTGAGTGAATCCACGTGCCACTAGCCTTACTTTGTAGCGATCAAGGTTGCCATCCGCATTATATTTGACAGTAAAGACCCATTTACAACTGACAACAGAAGGTCCTGGGGGAGCAGCAACCAAGCTCCATGTACCACGAGACTGCAGGGCAACCATTTCCTCCTCCATGGCTAACCGACAGCTGATGTCTTTCAAGGCATCCTGATAATTCAGTGGTATCTCCACGGTAGATAAGGCAACATCAAATCTCTGAAAATCACCAGTGAGGCGATGGAATGAAACCTGTGAAGCAAGTGGATAAGACGTACACGTCCGCTTAGACTTCCTCAAGGCAATAGGTACATCCAAATCATCAGTAGTGTACACCTGTATGTCATTCTCCTGCACTTGTGCATTGTCAGTTCCATCGTTACTAATATCAATTGGACATACCTAGGGCGTGGTGGATGAATGACGGCCTCCATGAGCAGGATTCGGACGACGAGTATAAAATTTCGGTAAAGGTGGGGCTGGTGATGGTGGTGGCACAGCAAGAGTTGGTATGTTATCAGACTGACACAGAGGAGGAGGTGGCACATAAATTTCATCATCAGTAATGGAAGGAGTCATCATGTCACCTGTAGGCAAAAAATACATCACATTCTCAAAGAAGGTGACATCGGCACTAACATAATATCTTTTGTTCACAGGATCATAGCAACAGTAACCCTTTTGAGTACGAGAGTACCCAAGAAATACACACTTGACAGCCCTATGTGAGAGCTTTTCAATCCCCGGAGTGAGTTGATGGACAAAAGCAACTGAGCCAAAAATATGAGGAGTTATGGAGAACAATTCCTTGTCAGGAAAGATAACAGAAAGAGGAACTTTCTCACCCAATACAGAGGATGGCATATGATTGACCAGATAACATGCCATAAGAACAGCATCATCCTAAAAAGACAGAGGAGCACAACTATGAATGAGTAAAGTCCGAGTTATATCAAGAAGATGATGGTGTTTTTTTTCTGCAACATCGTTTTGTTGAGACATGTAGGCAAAAGTTGTTTGATGAATAATGCCACGAAAAGAAGAAGATGTACCTCTGCTTCTGGAAGCTGCCATCGCTGAAGGAGGTGGAGTAGTGGCAGCAGAAGGAACTATGATTCTGATGAGTTGTCGATACACTTCCTCCACTGGAGGAATAGTAGCATCTGCCAGGATCTGCGAGCGAGCCGCATCATACTCCGGGTCAAGTGCCGCTAGTAAGACCCCCACCATTATAGCATTCCGGAACGTCTTCTGCTGCTCAGGAGTCGTCGTCAGGAGAATGATAGTGTAAAGCTTTTCAAACATCCCTCGTAGGGATGTACAAAACGAATGCAATGGCCGGCCATTCTGCTTGACCGTAAATATGTCATGCTGAAGTTGGAGGATCTTGGTCTCGTTTCTCATCTACGAGTACGTCGCAGCAAGGATATCCCACATGGCCTTAGATGTGAGCTGATGGAGGACATCATTAGCAATCTCCATCGTCAGAGTGCCTGAAAGCCAGACCTTGGCATACGAATCATCAGCCTCCCATGAGGCATAAACCCCAGTCTTCGCTGCCAGCTCATCTTCGGTAAGAATGTGCTTCTTACCGTTGTACTTCATGAGACTCATGAACTGCATCGCCCAGAGCTCGTAATCCGTCCCATCCATTTTGACTATTAGCGCCAGACCTTTGAAAGCGTCGATGGAGGGCATGTCAACTTTGTTTTCTGACATTGTTGCCGGAGACGAAGAACTAGGGTTTGTAGACCAATGAATAACTGTCTACATAAACATGTATGGAGTTGAGTGCATATGTAGACTTATGCACTCAAATCCATGAAGAACGAGAAAGATAAGGGGGATACTGAGTTGAGAGGGAAGGGGGTCGGCGCTGAGAAGAGAGGGGAGGGGTGGCGGGGGTGGCAGGTCGGCTAGATGATGGGGTGGCGGGGGCAGCGCGCCGGCGAGATGATGAGGGGATGGCGGAGGAAGGGTGGGCGGGGACAGGGGGCGGCGGGGTGGTGGGGAGGGAGGGCGGCAGCGGCGGGATGAGAAGGGTAGAGGGGCAGCAACTAGGGTTAAGGTTAGGATTTTAGGGTGGAGGCTCTAATACCATGTTGGTGGAAATGAGAATGAGAACTTGTATATTCCAGGGAACCCTAGGCTCTCTTAAATAGAGAAAGCCTATGGGTAAATTACATAAGGTGGAACAGGAAAAATAAACATAACAGACGAGTACATAAATACTAGAAATATCTCTACAAGATCCAATGTGGGGAGGGTGATCTCGAGCATTGGCATGAGGCCACAGAAGAGGGGTTGAGTACTCTAATATCATAAAGATATTGTCAAAGCGACGAAAAAGGGGCACTCAGTCGTCCACCCGAACTCTCATGTCGAGTGGAGTGGGATGACTGAATGGATCATTGAGTGGGATAACTGAATGGACCATTGATATAATATATTTATATTATTTACACACTTAGGATCTATTAAAAACTTCATATATTAAAAATTTACTGATTTTATCAGTTCAGATCATTTGCCAAAAGATTCTTAAATTTAGGCAGTGATCCCAACATTAGCCCCCATCCCCCCCCCCCCCCGATATATGTCATTTTTAGATTAAGTGAGATGGCATGACTGAATATTTTTGAATATGCATCGAACTCAAGATTGATTAAAACTTCTACACCTAAATTGAGATTGTGGGTAGCTCTCTGCAAATGTCTTTTATGGATGGTGCGACATACTGCATGAGCTCGCATATCGCATATTAACATGACTCCAACTGTTTCCTCAACGTAGTGTACATTTTGCACATAAAAGGGATACTTTAGAAAAATGATGAAGCCTTCTCCCACTTTAAGTAGGGTCGGCTACATGGATTCTTGCTCAAAACCGTGTTAAAAGATCCGACTATTTTTACATTAGTTGTCGGCTACCTAATGCAACCCCCACTAGGAGGGATTTAAACCCTAATTTTTGGGTGGTAAGCACAATGCACTACAACCAAACCATTAACCATTGGAGTGGGTACAAAAATCAAATTGCGTACGACAGATGTGCGCAGAGGCAAATAGATGCAGAAGCCTACAGAAAGTATGGGCGCAGGCATGTGTATGCAATCCTGGTACTAAACAATTACATGTGCAGGTGTGTGTATACCTAGATCGATCTGTGTGTAATGTACAAAACAAGTATCACAAATATGTTAAACCCCTTCTTTCAAGATTTTTGTCTTTTATTTATGGGTTTTTATCAGTTGTGCCCCTCCGAGATCTTGCAATTTCAGTTATGCCCCTCCCTTTTTGGGAATATCAGTTGTGCCCCCGACTTCTTGCTGTTCTATCACTTGTGCCCCTCCGTTAGTTTAATCGTCAATGAGTTGGCTTAACCATGGTTTTTTCAAACCATGGTGCATTTAAGAGGGGTATAATTGTCCAAACTCTTTCTTCATCTTCTTCCTCCTCCATTTGTTCTTCTTCCTTTCTCTTCATATTTCCTCTCTCTTAGTTACACCTTCATGCATCCATCAAATCTCTAAAAATTTTGTATTTTCACTAATATATCACTTATTACGGATCAAACAGTGAATTCTATTGATTTTTTGGTGAATTTTCATGAATCAATTAATCAAAAAATTATCTTAGCATAACAAATACTGAAAGTCCTCCAGTTTCAGCACCCTTGCTCCTTCTCCTCCATCGCACCTCCTCCTTCATCCCCTTTCTCTCCAGGTACGGGGGTTGACCTGGGGGCGGCGGGAGCAAGGGGAGGGGGAGGTGCGAGGGCACGAGGGCAGGGGGCGACCTGGGAACAAGGGGAGGAGGCAGGGCAGGGGGCGGTGAAAGTAGGGGGAGAGGGAGACGCATGGGGCGCGGCGGGAGCAGGGGGAGGGGGAGGCACAGGGGTGCGGCGGGAGCAGGGGGAGGGGGAGGCGCAGGGGGTGGCAGAAGCAGGGGGAGGGGGAGACGCAGGGGCTCGGTGCAGGAGTTCCGACATGGGGGCGGGGGGTGGAGGCTGGGACAGGGGGAGGCACTCGGGCTGAGGGGAGGTGGTGCGAGGGCAGGGAAAGGAGCTCGGGGCGGAGGGCGCACCTGGGGGCGGAGGAGGAGACGTATAGGAGCAAGAGGCTGGGGAGGAGGAAGAGAATGGGAAGAAGAGGAAGAGGATGGGGAAGGAGGAAGAAAGAATGATAAAATGACATTTCAGTTTTTATTTTAAACTTAATTCCATTATGTCCCAAAGTTAACGTCCGTTTACATTGAGAATGAACGGCAACTAACCGGAGGGGCACAAGTGATAGAATGGCAAGAAGTTCGGGGGCACAGCTGATATTCCTAAAAGGGAGGGGCATAACTGAAATTGCAAGATCTCGGAGGGGCACAACTGATAAAACCTTTTATTTATTCTTATTCTTTAACGATCAAAAAGGGATAAATAAGTCAAGATATGGATGCATCCAAACCCCTTCCTATATCTGAAGTGAAAATTAAACCATGACCATAATAAAAACATATAATTGATATTTTCAAGACTGTTTTACCTGGAAGTATTCTGGCATCCAGAGAGGAAGAACCACAGCTTCCTCCAAAAGTCTTTTAGCCTCACTAAGACCAGCAACATCATCCCATCTAACTCCAGGAGTAGATTCCAAAACATCGCGCTCTAACATAGCTGCTAAATCTGCATCAGGTCCTTCATATTGCCCCTTTTTAGGTTTCCCATCTTCAGTCTCCCCACTCTATAAATAGAAGAATGGACGGTGATTTAAAAACCAGTTTCTGATATAAAAAATAAATATCAAAAGGCAGTAACTGCATTGAAGCATGAAATCACACAAGTAGTTTGTATTTTCATTAAAAACAAAATGGAAGTTCTATGATTAGCAATGTTTATCTAACTGTCAATTAATACAAGTGAATGTGCATTTCTTCTCAAGGTCGCTTACTAAAAGATCCAAAAACAAAAATAGACCACTACAGATGCCAAACGTCATGTACTTTTTTGGAAGGAAGAAAGTCATGTACTGGAAATAGACTTTTCCCACATTAAGTAGGATCGGCGAAAATGGTGAAGCCTTCTCTCACAAATAAGTAGGGCCGACTACATGGATTCTTGCTCAAGTCCATGTTGAAAGATTCTACTACTTTTTACGCCAGTTGTCGACTGCCTAACACAACCCCCACAATGGGGGATTTGAACCATGTTCTTTTGGGTGGTAAGCACACTGCACTACCACCATACCATTTAAATAGGTTAGCTAAAGCTTAATGCAGGCCAAAATTATTTGTTAACATTTTGTTTGTACGAATTCAAAGAAGCCACTGTCATCATGAAAAAAACTACCTCTCAATGTTAAAGAGAGCTGAAAAGTGAAGGTGACTCTTGGCACACCAGGATGAGGTAATAGAGACCACGGTTGTGAGTTTGGATAGTGTAAAATGGCCTGTAATAAAAATGCAAGATAACAATATGTCCAATAGATCCACTACTGGTCCGACTTTTGCCCATATTTTGCACATGGTTGCAGCTTACTACACCATGGGGCTAGCAAATGAATGCCTTGACAAAGGGGGTGTTGGAGCCCTAGTCCTGGACACTTTCAAGTCCAGCATCAGTATGTCTTTTTGTGATTAAGGTGGATAATATCATGCAAGCCACAGAGGTATGATTTTACCTCAATAGACACCATCTACCTCCACCGTCTCCACATAATGTGTTTGAATTTTCAAGTTAAAATGATTGTGCAATGTATTTTTCTGTGTTCTTCGTTTCCATTTTTTCCCAGAATTTAATGTATACTCCCTGCCAGCCTAGCCGCCTACCTCAGGATTGGCTCCACGAGAAACCCCTGGTGGTGGATCTCATTCATTTACTTTCCTAGGGATGCCTACACTTGAGCTTTTTCAAGTGTGCCTTGATTCAAGAAGTGGAATGCATCTAAGGTTCCTCGCAGGAGCCAAGCTCCCCCAAGGCAAGCATCCTTTAGGACAAATTTTGGAGGTTGCACCTGATTCCAAGGAATGGAGATGTGCAGAGGGCAACATAAGCTGCTCTGAGATGCTAAGGTTACAAGGATAAACCTCTCCATGTCTTCCGCAGACAAGGATACCGCCAAGATAAACTATGTGGTGTTATTACACCATCACACAAACATGTGGAGGTGGATGCCAAGACAACATAGACAACATAGAGTTAAGGATGTTTTTAAAGGAAAAGAAGTCGAGGAGATGCCCGCCCGTAAACTTCAAGGATGTCATTTTATATAATTTATTTACTCTTTTCTCATCTCTTATGTTTTGGATTCTTATATAAGTTTTTCCATCCATCTTCTATATAAGGATGTGGTTCCAGGCTTCCAGCTCTGGGTGGCCGAGAGTCCCAAGGACATTGCACTTGTTGGCTGTTGTAGAAGGCTTCGCCACATTCAAGATACCTGCTAGTTGCTAGCATAAGCATAGATGCTCCATTTCTGCAAATCAAGTTTCTATCAAGGACTCCACTCATGACTCCTAACTCTCTCGCCTAGAATATGATGGGTTGGTCATGAGACTCAACTTACTCATCCCAATACCTACGAAGTTGCCTCATCCTCTACAATCTTATGCTTCAACGAGTTTTATTAGCCCCGGGTTCTTCATTGAGTCTCTTATCACTCAAATTTGCAACAATTTTATTGAGGATCGGGAGAATCAACACTTAGTTTAATCTATTAAAGCTATAGTTACTATCATCAAATTCTCTAATCAACTCCTTAACCTGTGAACTGGCCACAACCCAGAATTCCTTGAAGAGGAAAATTGGGAAACCATCTAGCCATCAGGAACCATCTACATTCAGGTCAAACATGGCTTCCCAAACTTCTAGCCCAGACAAATCATGGATCAGAATTCATGCATGTTCAATACCCAGTATGCTATCCACAATCCCCTCACCATCTCCAGAAAATTCCTCTCACATTTCCTGAACATTTTGAAGTGTTCCATTGTTGTTTTCCAGCATCTTTTTCTCCATGGTATCGAGGACCAGAGCATCCACTCAGTGAATATGGTTTCATCTTCTTTTGTTAGCCACCACGTGGAGGCATGCAGGATAAGCACGACCTCCTTTATCTGTTTTTGCTTGGATCACCAACGACAAAAAAATTCAATGTGAACTATCATGCTCCATGACAACTTTATGTTGTCATAAATTAGAATACTCCGATCTGTCTAGCAAGTGAATCTCTTTCTGAACTCAAATTGCAATGACTTTATATAAGATTAGGAGAATAAACACTTTGCTTATATATATATATATATTAAAGTCAGAGTTAATATCACAAAAGTCTCTAATCAACTCCATAACGTATGAACTCGCCACAATCCTATTTCCTTGTAGGGGAAAATCAGAAATCATCTACCCATGAGGAACTGTTTGCATTCATATCAAACACGGTTACAAAGCTTCCCAAACTTCTTGCCCAGATCAGAAATTACCCACATGCTTAATACCCAGCATGCTACCCACATCCCCCCCAATCTCCAGCATACTCCTCTATCACATTCCCTGAACATTTTGAAGTGCTCCATTGTTGCTTTTCCAGCATGTTTGTCTCCACGGTATCGAGTCCAAGAGCCTCCACCAAGTGAATGTGGTTTCATCTTCTTCTTTTGTTAGCCACTACATGGAAGAACGTAGGGTTCACATCACCCTCCTTTATCTATTTTTGCTTGGAGCATTGATGTTAATAAATTTCATGTTTTATATCCTCCTCCATGACAACTTTTTGTTGACACAACCTCTCCTTAATCTCATCATGTAGAAAAGGAATAGAATCCTCCACTTAGTCTAGCCGGTCAATTTCTTCATGAGCAATCTTCCAACTCTGCATTCATTGTTTTACCTAAAGTTGTTTAGCCTAAAAGTATCCGACCCACCAGAAAGTAATGCCCCCTAAATCAGCCTAAAAACTCCTGTCAAACCCTTCCATTGTTGGAAGGATCAGTTGGCCTACCACACGCCAATGTAAAACAGTAAATGGACCCACCCCAGCTATTCATGACATATCATCGAATAAACCACAGGTGGATATCTTAAAAACCATATTGTTTCCACCAATAAAAATGGTGAAGCCTTCTCCCACTTTAAGTGGGGTCAGCTACATGGATACTTACTAAATCCATGTTTGATGTTTCCACCATCATCTCCTCGAAAATTGAAAGCATCATTCTTGGCTCCCTAAATAAAATCAAACGAATATGCACACCTCCCACCACCTGACCCAATGGATAGTTGCTCGCACATGGCAACTCCTAGTCGAAATCTAATGGAACCCACTCCCTCCTATGTCCATCCTAAACTCAGTTCAAAACCCTCGTGTTGGAAAGATCAGCTGGCCTAACGCCCGCCCATCTCAAACAGTAGAAGGACCCACTCACCCCCAACTTCCGTGACATATCATTGAATAAACCCCGGGTGGATATCTTCAAAACCACATTGCATATCAAACAGTGAAAGCATCATTCTCGGCTCCCTAATACCAAATGAATATGCACCACCCCCACCCTTGTACTGATGGATCATTGCTCACTCGTGGTCACTCCTAGTCGAACTCCAATAGAATCCACTCCTCGCATGTGTCCATCCTCCAGAGATCTTGTCTTTTATCCCCAAAAGTTGTCTCCTCATCAAGGTCCCTCCCCAACCTCCTCCAAGGCCACAACAAAGAATGAGAACCCCAGCTTTCCAACACAATAGTGAACCAGCACTGAAATAGAAAAAGCACACCCCTACTTGATGGTCAGCTCCACAACATCATTAGAAAATTTGTCAGGTAGCAGCTGAGAGGAGATCATCCTCATCGTCGAACCGAACGGGCTTAGGGTTGAGGATATTGCCCTCAAATCTTAACCCCTTAACATAACAACTCAAAGCAAAACCTTAATAAAATGACACCTTGTTAGTGATTTAGATTTTGATAATAACAAAGTAATGGTCTGTATTTTTTGTTTTTTAAGCCTAACATTTCAAGTTGAATGTCGAACCTCCAGTGAGAAGGAAAAAAATGTTCCCGTATTATTGTATGACCAAATAATAGCTAGATCATTTGAAACGTGCAGAAAGAAGAAGAATGAAGTGCCCAAGTCTTGGAAGCATAAAGATAGGGGGAGCAAAAAGTGACTTTCCATAAAAGCAAAGGCATGGTTGCAAATAAACCAACCAAGCCAAAGTGTACAAGCTAACGCAAAGTTCGTCTTTTTTTCTTACTTAGAATTACTGTGCAGAGAGATCCTTGAAGTCAAAACTCTTAAAGCACTTATGAACTAAACCCATGATCACTTTGGTGATTCATCGAATTTTCAATCGATTAAGTTCCTAACTTCTATTGAGTCGACTAACATATTCATTCAATAGATTATTTTCGAATCTTAACCGCGGATCTCGTATTCTAACATTTTTCAGACACCCGACATCTTTTCGCAATTGACTAAAACACTTCATTAAACAAAACCTGACCATCAGTCAATACTTTTCGTTTTAATATTCATTTGACTTAAATTACTTGATCATTTTTGAAAGAAAGAAAGGCCCCCCACTAGAAAGATATTTCTATGTTTTAGTATTTATTCTCTATTTATGTTGTCCACGGTATGTAATTTACCAATTGGGACACTCCTTTATACAAGAGAGCCCAAGAGTCTCATGAATCATATAGATTATTTCTATATACATCTCTTTGAGGCATGTTCGAGAAGCTTCACAGCTTCATGCCTCTTGCAGCTACACATGAACAACAGAAAGAGTACAGGAATGCCACGATAGTTGGCGTCTTCTTAACGGCTCTTGATCCTGAATATGAAGTTGCTCGGTCACAGATTCTTACATATGCTACCATTCCTCCTATGGAAGAGGCATACCGTCGACTTAGCAGGATCATCGTTCTGCCGTCCAATTCATCATAGACCTCCTTTGCGATGGTCGCATCTGGCGGTAGAGGAGGTACTTCACAGAACATAGGTAGAGGGATTCGTGGTCGAAGAGATGGTCGAGATCCTCGTCAGCCAATGTTCGGAAAGTCGACCCAGGCAGTCGCATATGCGGACACGGACCTGTAGCGAACCGCATATGACATATGCATTGGCTATGCGATCTGGGCGCATACTCGGTCTGAGTAATCCGCATATGCAGACGCATATGTAATAGGGCTTGCTGAGTTGTTGTAGCCTATAACCAAACCATACCTGACTCGATAACCCTAATTTACTCACCTGATAACCCCAACCATACCCAATCTCCCCCACTCGACACTTTGAAGCCCCATCAGAAGCCTATCCCATCCTCTATGCTACGAAGCCAAGCCCTAACAGGTGCTCCTCCGCCTCCGATGTGCTCTTCCCCCCAACAAGGGCTCCTCCGCCTCCGCCTTGGGTGTGCTACTCCGCCAACAAGTAGGCTTTTTTTCACAGAAAGACAATGCTACATGGTAAAAATATATGGATATTATCTAATGATTTAATATGATTCAAGTACTTTCTGAATCCAGGCTGGACTATGGTTTAATATGCGATTCAAGCACTTTCTAATGGGAATATTGATTTGATTTCAAATAAGTTTATTTCATTTACTGTTGTTGTTATTTATTTTCTGGGATCATCACTCAGCTTCTAACCGCCCTCCAGCTACTGCTTATTTTTGGCCTCCTTAAGAAATTTGGACCCGCGCTAATGATGCGATATAACATAAGAACATCCAAGACAATTAGTCAGTTCTCCATTTAGGGATGCATCAAGTGGTTATAGTCCTTTGTTTCCAGATTTATTGGGTCTAAACAAATCACAAAATCTGCAACAATTTATTCACCGTCACTTTTAATTTGCTATTTCCCCTATTTAGTTGGTGATGTTTAATTGTGTTCCATCTATCATTCTCTGAACAAGGTTGTCACTTCAAATTTTATTATTTGCATTGCAACCGTGATATACTCTTGTAGCTTGAGTTTAAGCCATAAATTCTATTTCATTCATTAGTTGAGATATGTTGACTTCGTATACTATTTTGTTGTAGTTGTAAATAAATGATCTTTTCTTATATGCTTCGAGAAGTTTGTGCTTGCTTATGGTAAGTGTTCGTTATCGTCGAACCTCTTTTAATACTAATTTATATGAATTAAAATATTTCATGGAATAATGTATAATTCCTCAATAATTATATTTTTAATTATTCTTATATTAAAATAATAGAAACTGCATAATCCGCATATACTTCCGCACATAATTCCGCATGTCCGCTTGCTTCAGACTACTTGGCCGAACGAATATCGCATACTGACTTTATGAACCTTGTCGTTAGCCATGCACCTACTATCACGGCCATTTCCACTCTAAGGATGCGTGCTATTCCAAGCATGGTTTTCCAACCTTTGCTCGTGCTGTAGAGCAGAATGAGACTCCTGTTGCGTCTACTTCCAATCAGAGATTTGATGACATAGTTTGTCGCATGAGAGAAATCATGCCTCATGTTGCTTCTTTCGGATCCTCGAGCACTTTAGATATGGCTGCTTCTGCCTCGACTAGAGTTTCGGGTAGTGCTTATTCTCTTACCAATTGTAGTAGGGCTGACATTACAAAATGGATTATGGATTCCATCGCCTCATCATCTGTGTGGAGATAGAGACAAATTTGCATCATGCAGACAGATAGCTCCTTTCCATATCAATGATCATAACGAATGGGACTCATTCTCCCATTACTGAACAAGGGGAGATCAGTTTGGCGCCATCCATGCGTCTTCAGAATGTGCTTCATGCACCTGACTTTACCATGAATTTATTGTCTATTAGTCATATTATTACTATAGATTTACATTGCCGTGTTGTTTTTGACCCATCTTCCCTTGTGTTTCAGGACATACTCACGGAAAAGGTGATTGGATGTGGCTGTGAGCAAGTAGGACTATATCAACTGATCCATACTCCTCCTATCGGTGCTTCATCTAGTTCTGCAGAGTCAGACTCTCCTTTCATGTAGCAACTCTGTTTTGATCATCTATCACTTCAGAAGATGCGCATGTGCTTCCTCAAATTTCTACTTATTCTACTTTTCAGTACAAAGGTGTCAGTTAGGAAAGCACCACCGGTCTTCATTCCTGAATTATCAAGGTTGTAATAGTAGACTAGTAGTTGTTGTTTTGAGTTGATTCATCTGGATATTTGGGGTCCGAGTGTTGTTACCGACCATCAGGGACACAGATTATATCTTGTTGCATTAGATGATTTTTCTAGATTGTCATGGGTTTTTCTGTTAAAGAATAAGTCTAAAGCTGGGAATGTGATTCGATCATTCATCAATGAAATAAAGAATATTTTTTGCTACTATCAAGTTTGTTCTCACTAACAATGCGTTGGAGTTCTTTTTTTAATCAAAAAAGGGGGAAATACGCTATTGCACCTGTCCCAATAAAATTAATAGAAAGAGGAGGTTACAGGGATGCTTACAGTAGCCAGATCTCAAGAAGAGACCTAGAGTGGAAGTTTACATTTTCTAAATAGAAACGTTGAGAAGAAAAAGGTACACCATTGCGCACCAACCAAATGCCCGGATTGTTGCCATAGGACGAAGAATCTCCTCCCGCGCATGCCTTCTAGCCCTTACCATAGAGTCCCAGAAACATTGAGATTATGTGTACCAAGACAACTTGAATTCAAGTCAATCCAGATCGGGATGGTCTTTGGACATTGGAAGAAAAGATGATCCATCGTTTCCTCGTGTAAGTCGCATAATGAGCATCTGTTTGATATGTTTGATATGACAGCGATCTCTTGTTATGATGCGTCTTCTCCGCAACAGCCACAAAAAGAACCTGATTCTACCTAGTAGATGAAGTTCCCAAATGAGTTGACAATCACATACCAGAGTATCCTTCCTCTGCGGGAATGATCTGGAGATAGCACGATACGCCCTTTTGACCGAGAACGAGTTATCCTTCCAAACCTAATGATCTCTTCCCTCAGTATGCATGCATGTATGTCTTAATGACTCAAGCAATATGAGAAAATCCTCAAAATGTTGATCAGAGAAATCTGACAAGAAGCAAGGCATCCAATTCCCATTGACCCAGCACTCTGAAATAGTACAATTACGCTTTTTAGTCAGAGGAAAAAGCCGTGGAAATCTAGAGGAGAGTGGCACATCACCAGTCCAGTTGTCCCTCCAAAACAAGGAGCTCCCATCACCAAGGACCGATCTAAAAAGATCATGAAAGCGAGGAAGCAAAATGGTGATTCCTTTCCAGAAGGCAGATGAATGAAAATGTGGATGTTTTGACACAGCTATGGGATCCCCAATATTGTAAATCCTGTGAATTAATTTACAATTAATATCATCTTCTGCATCCCAAAGTTTGTTGACCCACTTCAGCAATAAGGCCTTATTCATGGCTTCCAGTCGCTTGATTCCAAGACCCCCATCACTCTTGGGCAATGTAATTGTTTCCCAGTCAACCAGGTGCACCCCGGGTTGAGCAAGATCGGATTTTCTCCAGAGGAATCAGCGCATGACCTCTAATCTATTTCTGATTCCAACAGGAAGAAGACGAGAGGACATAAAGAAGACAAGAATGAAAGAGAGCACCGCATTGAGCAGCACCAGCCTCCCACCTCTGGACAAGATTGCAGCTTTCCACCCTGACAACTTTCTCTTAACTTTCTCAATAACCGGCAACCAGTCAGAAGTCTTCAATCTATCACAAGTACGAGGGACGTCGAGATAACGAATCGAAAGAGTACCACAAGCTGTCCCCAACTTGATGGCATAAGCTCGAGCATTGTCCTCGAAGATCAAGAAAGGGACGACCTTGGATTTGCCGTAGTTGAGGACAAGCCTGGACATATCGTTGTAGATCTCAAGAGTTGTGGCCATGCCACGACTAGTCTCCTCCCTCCCACCCTCAATGAAGAAGATGGTGTCGTCTGCATACTGAAGGAGGGGAATAGAAATATCGCCAATGGAAAAACCAGTCGTGAGGTCAAAGCTAACAACGTGATTCACCATACAGGACAGAACATCCGCCACTATAACAAAAAGCAAAGGTGCCAAAGGGCAACCCTGCCTGACACCCCGTTGGGGTTGGAAGAAACCATCCTCCGATCGACCAATGACCAGAACTGAGTATGATGCAGCAGTGATGCAACACTTCATCCATGAGATCGAAAGATCCAAGAAACCACGCTTGTTCATAGCAGACCACAGAAAACGCCAATCCACCGTGTCATAGGCCTTTGAGAAGACCACCTTCCACAGGATCCCTCTCACCCCTCCATGCTTCCAGTCTGCAACAATCTCAGTAGCCATAGCTAAATTGTCTGTGATTTGCCGATTTGGAATGAAGGCCGACTGAAGCGGAGATATGATATGATCCATGACCCTACTCAAACAAATGGCCAAGACTTTAACAACGAGAAGATAAACTGCATTAGAGAGGGCGATCGATCGAAAGTCTTCCACCCTCTCAGGTAAATCCTTAGGTAGAAGGAAGATAAGAGCCTTATTAAGCCTATCAAAGTCGGCATTGCCTCGCGTGAACTCCTCAACGACCTCATTACCCAGCAAAGTCTAGACTTCTCTAAAGAAGAAGATGGGAAATCCATACGGACTTGGCGCACCATCCGCATTTAAGCTCCATGCCGCATTCTTCACCTCTTCCGCAGTAAAGTTCTACTAAAGATGAGTAGTGTAAGCTTCGGGTAAGGGGGCAGAACCCCGGTCGATCCATCTCCAATTTCTGCTCTCCTGCTTTCTAGAGAGATCATAAAAGTGATCAGTAATCGCCTTACCCATCTAACGATCGCCTTCAACTCTAACATCATTCACCACCATCGACCAAAACAAATTGTATCGGCATCTCCCATCAGCCACTCGGTGGAAATAGGCAGTGTTCGCATCACCCCCGCTAAACCAACACTGTCTGGATAGTTGCTTCCACTCGGTCACACGTGTGTTATCTTCAGCCACAGTAATCCGCTGAGTCGCTGCTCTTTCAGCCTGACCCTTACAAAAAAAGAAAAGGAAACCCACTAGGAGATTGGCCTCCTACAATGGAATGCCCGGGAAAAGAGAATGATGGCACTCTTTCCCAACTGATTAAGAGAGCCTGGACTTCTTCGCTTTACAGTCGACCCTGGAATGAGGGATTGTTGAAAAATGAGTGGGCTAGCCTCCCCCATAAAAGACTAAAGGCCCTTGGCGAGACTCTTGTTGTCGCCATTAACTAAGATATTGAGAAGGCGGTTAATTAAGAGTCCCTCGCATACTTGTTTGCCCGGGCTATGGTGAAAGGAAGACAGGAGGTTTCAACATCATCAGAGATTCGCATGTCTGGAGGCCTCTGTCATCCTCTAGTTAGTCAATTCTGCATACCAGTACCTCAGCAGCTACGCGAGAAGCCTCCCTTTCCTTTCTCATATCCTTCTTAAAGAAGCAAAGGTGCTTGTGTAGGGAAGTAAGCTTCGAGGTGAGACAGGAGGCAGCTGACCCTGAAGCATGAAGGGAAGTCCAGAGGATGGCCACACACTCCTGAAGGAATCCTCCAAAGTTTGTACCTTATGACTTTCACATTTCTTTCGATCACTTTGTATTTTACATCAGACATCATATGCCTACACGTCCTGGCAGAACAGTGTTGTTGAACATAAACATCGTCATTTACTTGATGTCACATGGATTCTTCTGATTCAGAGTCATGCTCCTCACTCATTTTGGGGTGATGTTGTCCTCACCGCATGCTATCTTGTGAATCGTATGCATTCCATTGTTTTGGGTGAGAAGATCCCTTCTCGATTGCGTTCCCGAGAAGGATGTGTTCTCTCTCACCCCTCGTGTGTTTGGGTCTGTGGCATTTATGCATCAGTTGTTACCTGGCCTTGATAAGCTTGCTCCCAGAGCTGTCAAGTGTGTTTTTGTATGATATTTCAAGACATGGAAGGGATACTGACATTATGATCTTGTTCGTCGAAAGCATTATGTCAGTGTTGATGTTACCATCTTTGAGTTTGTGATGTACTTTTCCCTTGCAAGTGACAAATCCACTCCATCAAATTTTGGAGAGGAGGTTTACATGTCTCCACCTCCTTCACCATCACCACCACCTATTCCAATACCACCAACGATTCTTCTACCACCACCACCTCCTCCTTCACCATCACCACCACCTGTTCCAATACCACCAACGATTCTTCCACCACCACCACCTCCTCCTCCTAGTCCCATAGTCCATTTCTTACCATGTTCCTATGTCCGCAGGCCGTCTAATGCTCATGGGCCTCCCCAATCATCTAAGCTATCCAGCACGCCTCAGATATGTTCTGATCACAACATTTTTACTGATGGTAATGGTGAGTTGTCTCTATAGCAGGCTACTGTACAGGACGAGCAGGTTCCATCACAAGGGACTAATGAGTATGTAGAGGAGGTTGATGATGATCTTGATGTGTCTGTTGCGCTTAGGAAGCAGAGGCGTACATGTGCCCTGTATCCTCTTGCTTCCAATGTTTCTTTGGCACACATGTCAGCAGATTTCAAGAAGTTTGCTGTAGGACTTCCTGCGGTGGAGATTCTACAGCCCTGTCAAGAGGCTATGCAAGACAGTCAGTGGCATCTTGTAATAGAGGAGGAAATGGTTGCGTTACAGTCATGTGGCACGTTTTAGTCCCAATTCCCCCTGAGGCACCTGTTGTCAGTTGTAAGTGGGTGTTCATAGTGAAACACCGAGCAGATGCTACGGTAGATCGTTATAAAGTGAGGCTTGTTGTACGAGAGTTCACTCAGACGTATGGGGGTGGACTATCATGATACCTTCTCCCCAGCGGCCTGTCATTTTACACTTTGGGTTCTTCTTATTGTTGTTGCGATGTGAGATAGGCCATTATTTCAGCTTGACATCAAAAACGCATTTCTCTATGGTGATCTCTAAGAGGAAGTCTACATACAGCAACCTCTAAGGTTTGTTGCTGAGGAGTGTCAGCAAGTTTGTAGACTTCATAAGGCTATCTATGACCTTAAACAAAGTCCAAGAGCATGGTTCCAAAAGCTCTCGGACTTGATTGAGCAGAAAGGGTTCACAAGGTCGAATGCAACTTGTTGTTTATTCAGAGAACCCAAGGAGGTACAGTTAATATGGTTTATGTTGATAATATCATCGTTACAAGAGATGATGTGTAGGGAATTGGCAAGGCTAAAGAGTTCCTTGGGCAATAATTTGCTATCAAGGAGCTTGGTCCTTTACGATACTTCATGGGATTAGAGTTCGCCAAGAACCAACTCTTGTGATGACCCAAAGGAAGTATATTACAGACCTATTAGCAAAAACAGGCATGAGAGGGTGTAGGCACACAACTACTCCTATGAACCCCAGCATGAGACTATATGATGATGATACCGAGGAATTGGATAAGAGAAGATACAAAGAGTTGGTTAGGAAACTACTTATGTTACAATTACCAGACCATATATCTCATTTGTTGTTAGTCAAGCAACCCAAACGGGTACATAGTGATGATGGTCACATGATTCCGAGATACTTGAAGTCATCTCCAGGTGCAGGACTACTTTTCAAGAAAGGGACATCTCTCAATGTCTCCGCTTATGCAGATGCAGACTATGTAGGATGTCATAAGAATAGAAAGTCTACCTCAGCCTCAGGGTTAGCAATACTTATCGGTAGCTCTTTAGTATCCTGGAAGAGCAAGAAAGAGACAGTGGTTGCCATATCCAATGCAGAATCAGAGTACAGGGCTATGGCATAGGGGACCACTGAGATGATGTGGGTAAGATCGGTCTTGATCGACATTGGCGTTGATATACCACTTTCCATGCACTTACAATGTGACAACCAGGCTGCACTTTTTATTGCCAACAGTCATGCTTTTCATGAGGACAAAGCATATTGAGGTGGATTGCCATTATACACGTGAGATGATTCAGAAAAGATTTCATCTCCACCTCTCATATAAGTCCAGGGGAGCGGACGACATATATCTTCACCAAAGCTGATGCAATCTAATTGAGGTTGTGAGCTAAATGGCAATTCTAAAACTTGGAACTAAAGGACTAAATGACGAGAAACAAGTGAAATGATGTGCAACGTAAGACTACGGGGCCGAAAATACGATGAGTTAAACTTTGGCGGTGAAAACAAAATGATATCTAAAATTCAGCAGCCAATATCCACAAGATACTCGAATTCCAGCACGGATATCACCACAAATTTAGGGCAATTCAAATAGTTAAAGACTATTGGAAATAGAGAGCGATGTTGCGGCAACGAAGCCTCAATAGTTCACCAAGCCAAACAGCAATATAGCAGCCCACAATACTAAGTTCATATGGTGGAATAATATGCACGAAATACGCTCATACCACAACCGGCAGGGGGAAGAATGCAAGCTTCAGACCTGGTCACCGACGGGGACAGTTGCGGGGTACTTTCAGTCGCGCGTGAGGGCTGGCGTCCAGAACAGGGGCGATGAGATGGCGACGTCCGGACTGGGCGTTGTACGGCTGAGGGCGTAGGCAGGGGCAGGGGCGTTGTTGTAGGGGAGGTGTGGCGGTTCGGGAAGAGGCAGGCGGGCGAGGCGGCGAGTAGGGAATGGATGTGGGGCGGGCGGCGAGGAGGGGGTGTATGCGGGGAGGGTTGGCGGCGAGGGGAGGCGGAGGAGCAGATTAGCGTGTGGGAGGGGGCGGGTCCGTGATGGAGCGTGGGCGATGGAGGTTGGCGGAAGAGGGGAAGGTGGGGTCGCGAGGAGGGGCGCGCAGGAGGGGGCCGGTCTGTGCAGGGAGAGGCGGAGAGGGAGGGTGGCGGAGGAAGGGGGCTCGGAGTGGGAAAGGGGGGCGGCTGTGAAGGGTTAGGGTTAGGGGAAGAAAGGAGGCGGGGTGAGAAACGAGAGGGAGAGAGAGGGGGGAGAGAGAATAAGTGAGGGGAGAAAAATATTCTTCATTCCAAATCAACTCCAACCCTAGCTAATGGGGTGCCTTTATAGAGGCCAAATCCCCCCAAACAAGCAACAACCTTACTAAAAATAGAAAAAAAACAAAAAAGATGATAAGACCTTGTATAATGAGCCTTTTACATAAGTAAATAAAATTAAATAAAACAAATGTTCGACGAAAGAAATTGATCACGTGGTATCATGCTGCATCAACTCCCCCCTGCTGAGAAAAATCTCGCTCCGTCGAGATGGCATCGTGGTAGTTCTGAAGTATATCAGGGCAGAGTTGTTGAAGTGCATCCTCGTCAATCCAGGTGCAATCGGTCAGAGGTTGTCCCTTCCATTTGACTAGATAGCGTCGGAAGAGACCACGTCTAGTCGTCATATCTCGGATGTCGGCAATATCTTCAATTTGATCGGCATCAGTCGCGGCCGGTGGTTGGCGCGTATCATCAGCGGGAACTACTGGCGTGGTGGCATCTGTCTGCTCATCTCCGTGATATAAGAAGAGATCTGATACATTAAAGACTGGCGATGTCTGGACGTCTGGCGGTAGATCAAGTAAGTAAGCATTGGGCCCAATCTTCTTGAGGATTCGGAATGGACCAATCTTTCGGACACTCAATTTTTGGTGGACTCTCAAAGGGAACCTCTCTTTTATTAGGTGGACCATCATTAACTCTCCAACTCTGAACTCGCTCTCTCTACGGTGGAGGTTGGCTTGAGCTTGGTATTTCTGGGTCATGGTTTGGAGTTTGGTTCGGATTTCGGTATGGATATTGGTTAGGTGTTCGATCAGGTCCTCAGCAGCTGCACTACTCCTCCCTTGCATGGTTGTGGGTGTTAGGTCTAGAAATTGGGTAAGTGGAAAGCAATACACACTCTCAAATGGCGATTTTCCGGTGGACCTATTAGTGGAACTGTTATACGCGAAATCGGCTTGGGGAAGAATTAGATCCTGTTGGAAAAAATGAGCAAGTTGTTTATTCCATAAGCCCTAGGCTCTCTTATATAGGAGAGTAGCCTATGGGTAAATTACATAAAGCATACAACTGAAAATGAAAATAAAAAGAGATACATGTACTATTATATGAGTCAACACTCCCCCTCAAGATGGAGCATAGATATCAATCATGCTCAGCTTGGACGCACACTTCTGGAATGGGCCTCGAAGTAATGCCTTGGTAACTATATCAGCAGTTTGATTCTCTGAGGTAACATGAGATGTAGCAATGAACCCCTTCTGAATCATGTCACGGATGTAGTGACAGTCAACCTCAATATGCTTGGTCCTCTCATGGAATGCTGGGTTGTTTGCAATAAACAAGGCTGTCTGATTATCACATTCCAATTTCATAGGGAGCGGTATATCAAGACATAGATCTGTAAGAAGAGCTTTCACCCACATCATCTCTGTGCTAGCCTAGGCCATAGCCCTGTATTCAGATTCAGCACTGGATCTAGCTACCACTGTCTGTTTCTTGCTTCTCCATGAGACTAGAGAATCTCCAACATAGACTGCAAATCCTGAGGTGGACTTCCTGTCATTGGGACATCCTGCATAGTCTGCATCCGCACACGCTGAGATAGAGATCTCCTTTCCCTTCTTAAATAGCAAACCTGCACCTGGAGATGATTTTAGATATCTAAGAATCATGTGTATTGCATCCATATGGATCTGACGTGGTTGCTCCATGAACTGGCTCACGCGACTCACTACAAATGATATATCAGGCCTAGTGATCGTGACATACAATCAAGGTTGCAGAAAGCGGTTTCGATACTCGGTCGGCCGGGTCACCTACTAAGGATTAGTCGGCAGTCGGACGACTAGTCGGAATTAGTCGGTCATTAGTCGATTTTGAATTTTTAATTATTTTAAATATATAAATCAGTTTTTTATACATATATTCGTATGTATATACATATATTTGTATATTTTATATGACATCATGATGAAACAAAAGAAGTAATTCTCTTTAAACATAGCATTAAGTATATTAGAATATGTCTGCTATAAAAAAAAGTGAAAACAAAAAAAAATAAAAAAGGTTGTTGTAAAAGTCGGCCGATTAGTCGGCCGACTAGCCCGACTAGTCGGCCCGACTAGTCGGGTGGACCGACTAAGGGCCGACTAGGCCTAGTCGAGTCGGCTACCCCCCCGACTCGACTAGTCGAACCGACTAGTCGGCCTAGTCGGCCGATTTTTGCAAGCTTGCATACAATAGTCTGCCTACCAGTTCTCTGTATCTTCTCCTGTCCACCTCCTCTGTGTCATCATCATAGAGCTTCATGCTAAGATCCATTGGTGTCGTAGCAGGCCGACACCCACGCATACTTGTTTCACTCAACAAATCTGTAACATATTTTCTTTGCGACATTACTAGTCCATATGGATTTCTAGCAAATTCTAGCCCCAGAAAATATCTAAGGACTCCCAGGTCCTTGGTGACAAATTCGGTTCCCAGTTTTTCTTTCGCCTGCTTTATACCTTGCTCATCATCTCATGTAATCAAGATATCATCTACATAAACCATGATTACAATAATACCTCTAGCAGTCTTCTGTACAAACAAGGAATGGTCAGCATTGGAGCGTTTGTATCCTTGTTTCTCGAAGAGGTCTGAAAGCTTCTGAAACCATGCTCTGGGGCTCTGCTTAAGGCCATAGATAGCCTTATGTAATCTGCATACCTTGGAACACTCCCCCTCAACAGCAAAACCAGGTGGTTGTTGCATATAGACTTCCTCCTGCAAATCTCCATATAAGAATGCATTCTTCACGTCTAGCTGATGGAGCGGCCAGTCTCTAGCAACTGCAACTGACAACAAGATCCGGAGAGTGGAATGACGGGCCACAGGCAAGAATGTGTCAAGGTAATCCACCCCGTATGTCTGTGTAAAGCCGCGTGCAACAAGACGTGTCTTGTACCGATCAATAGAGCCGTCTGCATTGTGCTTCACTGTAAACACCCACTTACAGCTCACTGGGTTCACATCTAGTCGTATAGGAACTAAACTCCAGGTTCCTCTGGACTGAAGTGCCGCCATTTCTTCCTCCATTGCTAGCCGCCATCTGCTATCCTGCATAGCATCTTGATAACTCCGCGGAATATCTACAGCTGACAGTGCCACCACAAATGTCTTGAAGTCTCCAGATAGTCTCTCAAAAGACACAGATGCTGACAATGGATATGTAGCACAGCTCCTCTTTGATTTGCGTAGAGCAATGGGAACATCTAAATCTGTTGTAGTCTCATCTGGCCCCTGCACCATATCCTGCTCAGAAGTGTCGTCAGATCCATCAATAGAAATATTTTCATTACATACCATAGGCGAGCTAGGAGACGATTCATGACCATGAGCGGGAGGAGGCCTGCGGGTATAATGGAACGGTAGCGGTGAGACAGGTATATGTGGTGGTGGTGGTGGTGGTGTTATGTATATGGCATCAGTAGATGGAGGTGGTAGCTGCTTGTCTCCCGAGGCTGAAAAATACATAACAGATTCAAAAAATGTAGCATCTGCACTGACCACATACCGCCGACGCAAAGGATCAAAATACTTGTACCCCTTTTGAGTTCTGGAGTACCCAACGAAAACACATTTGACGGCTCTAGGAGAGAGCTTGTCAGTACCAGGCGACAACTGATGGACAAAGGCAACCGACCCAAATACACGAGGAGTAAGGTTGAACAGATCCTTTCCGGGATAGATAATGGAAAACGGAATCTGTTCATTCAAGACAGAGGAAGGCATACGATTAATTAGGTAACATGCAGTGAGAACGGCATCACCCCAGTAGGAGTAGGGAACATGACTCTGTATAAGAAGTGATCTAGTGACATCAAGAAGGTGACGGTGTTTCCTTTCAGCAATTCCATTTTGTTGAGATGTATGAGCACAAGATGTTTGGTGAACAATCCCTTTTGAGGAGTAGTACTTGGCAAGAACATTGGTGCACAATTCTAAAGCATTATCACTTCTCACAAACTTCACAGATGTGGAGAAAACATTTTGTATTTCATTCAGAAAATGGATAATGATATTTCCTGCTTCAGATTTATTTTTCATCAAAAACACCCATGACACTCTAGAAAAATCATCCACAAATACTATATAAAATCTGTGTCCCTGATGATCAGGTACACAACTCGGACCCCAGACATCAATATGAAATAACTCGAACTTGGAGGTACTACTCCGACCTGGACGACTGGGAAAGGTCAACATGTGATGCTTTCCCAACTGACACGCCTCACATTGAATAGGGGTGTGAGGAAGACCATAAGGTAACACGTGACGCAGCTTCTGAAGCGGTAAATGTCCAAATCGCAGATGCCACAATAAAGTAGATACTTGTCCAGTGGGAATGGATGAGGTTCCAGCGAAAGAGGTCTGATTCAAGCGGTAGAGGCCTCCTTGCTCATAGCCACGACCAATCACGTTGCCCATATGGATGTCCTGAAAAATCAAAGAAGATGGATCAAAAATAGCCCGACAATGTAGATCCTTCGTAATCTGACTAATTGACAATAAGTTCATTGAAAAGTCACGTGCATATAGCACATTCTTGAGCTGCATAGAAGATGTCAATCGAATCTCCCCCTGACCAGTGATGGGGGAATGTGTACCATTGGCGATCACCATTGTTCGGCCTGAAGGAATCTGAGTGTATCCTGTAAGTAGATTCTGGTCGCCACAAAGATGATGTGTAGCGCCCGAGTCCATAATCCATGGTAATATATCTGATCTACTACTGGTGAATGCAAGTATGCTACCTGAAGTACTGGTCGACGCAGAGGCAGAGGCGGCAGCATCAGATTGACTCTCAGTAGTCAGTGTTGTACCAGATGGGGGGATAATGCCCCTCAGACGGGCCACTAGATCGTCGAACCGCTGATCCAAAGTAGCAGCAGATGGAGGCTCTATCTGCTCAGCGACTCGTGCAGATGCAGGAAATCCATGCTTCGAATAGCATGTGTCTTCATTGTGCCCTACACGATGACAGTAGGTGCATGTTAGCCTAGTACGGCCACCTCGTCCACGGGGTCCACGTCCACGTCCCTGATGATGAAATCCGCGACCCCTGTTGGCTGCCATGGCCGAAGTGTTCTGACTCGCAGCCGTGGAAGGAACTGTGATCCGACTCAATATATGAAAAGCTTCCTCCATGGGAGGAATAGTAGAGTCAGCCAAAATCTGTGATCGTGCCGCCTCATACTCTAGATCGAGTGCATCCAGGAACACACCCACCATAGTCACGTTCCTGTATGTCTTCTGCTGTTCTGGCGTGGCTGTAAGGGGCATGAAGCTATAGAGCTTCTCGAACATCCCTCTCAGTGATGTATAGAGAGAATGTAAAGGGCGATCATTCTGCTTTATTGTGAAAATATCATGCTGAAGTTGCAGAATCTTTGTCTCGTTCTTCGCCTGCGAGTATGTAGCCGCCAGAATGTCCCACATGTCCTTGGATGTGGGTTGATGTAGGATGTCATTGGCAATTTCAATATCCAACGTACCAGATAGACAAACCTTGGCATATGCATCATCAGCCTCCCAAGAGGCATTGGCTCCAGTCTTCTCAGCAGGCTTTGGTTCGGTAAGGATGTGCTTCTTGCCTGTTGACTTCATCATGCTCATGAACTGCATTGCACACAGTTCATAATTTGTACCATCCATCTTTACTATAGGCGCTGGACCACGAAAGGCGCCAATAGATGGGATATCTGACTTGTTTTCTGACATCCTGGAGACTGGAGCGATTGACCAATGATGAACTTCGTCTACAATGACATTGACGGGTTTAGTTGCACGTGTAGACCTCAAGCAACTAAACCCATGAAGATGATTTTGTGCGCTTTAGGGCTGGGCACGCGCACGCGTACAGGAGGCACACGCGCACGCGCAAACTCGAACGGGAGAACACACGGTCACTCGCGCACTGGTGCGCGATGCACGCACTGGTAGTGCGTTGTAGTACGCACTGGTCGCACTCTGTATTGGTGCAGTTCACGCGCACCGTGGAGATGCTACAGCGCAGCCGCACGCAGCCGCACTCTGGATTGGTGCAGGCTGTGCGCAAGGGAGAGGAGCACCGTGGGGGGGTGCTACAGCGCTATAGCACGGTGACGCGCAGGAGATGGGAGGCAAGGCCCTAAATGTCGATTTCGGTCACCATTTCGGTATCGACCAAAACAGAATTTCGGTGGAATTTCGGTGGAATTTCGACCGAAATTTCCGTCATTTCGGCCATTTTTTATACTAGGACCCCCATATTTCGGTCATTTCGATCGAATTTCGATTTCGACTGGATATCGATATTCGACAGAAATTCGACCGAATTTCGCTGAAATTTGAGGCCATGATGGGAGGCGCGCACGGAGGAACAGCCGATCGGAGAGGCCCGCACGCGTGCAGGGGCTCGCGCAGGCGAGGGGAGCGCCGCCACACGTGTTGCGGAAGGGAGGGTGGCACCGATCGGGAAGAGAGAGAGAGAGAGAGAGAGGCCGGCGGGTGGAGGTGAGGTAGGGTTAGGGTTTCGAGAACTCTGGTCTAAGACCGTCGCTCTGATACCATGTTGGGAAAAATGAGCAAGTTGTTTATTCCATAAGCCCTAGGCTCTCTTATATAGGAGAGTAGCATATGGGTAAATTACATAAAGCATACAGCTGAAAATGAAAATAACAAAGAGATACATGTACTACTATATGCGTCAACAGATCCCATTTGGACAGAGAGTCCCCTACAAGACACCGCAATAAATTTCCTAACGATCTATTAACTACTTCGGTTTGCACATATGTTTGTGGATGATAAGCAGTGTTGTATTGCAAACGAGTACCAAGACGAGACCAAAGCGTGCGCCAAAAATGACTTAAAAACCCGGTATCACGATCCGAAGTGAAAGAACGAGAAACACCATGCAATCGAACAACATCACGAAAAAACAAATCAGCGACATGAGATGCATCTGAGGTTTTTTTACATGCAATGAAGTGTGCCATTTTAGAAAATCTGTCCACAACCACAAAAATAGAGTTAACTTTCCGTACCGTGAGAGGTAAGCCTAGCACAAAATCCATAGTGATGTCTTCCCAAGGTCGCAGAGGAATCGGCAAAGGTGTATACAACCCAGTGTTCTTCCTATGGCCTTTGAATCTCTGACATGTTTGGCATTTTTGTACAAACTTGGTAACATCCTTTCGCAATTGCGGCCAATAAAATCGCTCTTGGAGAAGAGTCAAGGTCTTGTCCCTTCCAAAGTGTCCAGATAAACCACCGTTATACAGTTCTGAAATTAAATTCTCTCGAAGGGAGGTGGCGGGAATGCACAGTCGGTGGGCCTTGAACAGGAATCCCTCATGAAGGACATAAGTGGCCGTCGGATCCTGTCCAGTATCAACACATTCTGCATAAGCTTGTTCGAAGTCAAGATCAGTGGGGCAGAGATCCTTGAGTGTGTCAAATCCTGTTGTGCTGACGGTCATTGTGGTCAGGGCATGTGCTCGTCTGCTCAACGCGTCGGCCACGCGATTCAGGGTACCAGCCTTATGCTTGAGATGGAGCGTGTATTCTTGGAGGAAACTAACTCATTTTACGTGACGCTTGTTAAGGGTATCCTGAGAGTTCAGATATCTTAAGGCTTCATTATCAGAATTAAGGACAAATTCACGCTGGATTAGATAGTGCCTCCAATGCTTGAGAGCTTGTACCACAGCATAGAATTCGACATCATATGTAGAGTACTGTGATCGAGCTTCGTTCAACTTTTCACTGTAGAATGCTACAGGTCGTCCTACTTGACTCGGGACGGCACCAATCCCGACATGTGAGGCATCGCAATCGACTACGAAAATCTTGGTGAAGTCAGGAAGTGCCAAAACAGGGGCATGGGTCAACTGATGTTTTAGCTTTTGAAAGCTGGTTTCTGCTTCAGAAGTCCAAGCGGGTGCGCCTTTACGTGTGCAATCTACCAACGGAGCCGCACAAGTGCTAAAGTTCCGGATGAAGCGCCGGTAAAAAGAAGCCAATCCCAGAAAGTTGCGTATCTCAGTGAGGGTTTTGGGGACGGACCAGCTCTGAATGGCCTGAATCTTGGAGGGGTCAACTTTAAGTCCATCGGCAGTGACGATGTATCCCAAGAAGAGGACCGTGTCAGACATGAAGGAGCATTTCTTAAGGTGGACATACGATTGTTAGGCTCTCAGCGTTTCCAAGACTTGTCGTAAATGGGATAAGTGGTCGTCTTTGGTCAAGCTGTAGATCAATATGTCATCAAAGTACACAACCACAAACTTACCGATGAAGGGCCGCAGGACATGATTCATGGTTCGCATAAATGTGTTGGGTGCATTAGACAGGCCGAAGGGCATATTGTCCATTCATAAAGGCCCTCTTTGGTCTTAAAAGCAGTCTTCCACTCGTCTCCAGGTCGGAGGCGAATCTGATGGTACCCGTTGCGAAGATCCATTTTGGAAAATAATTTGGCACCCGATAACATGTCGAGCATGTCATCAAGGCATGGAATCGGAAAACGATACTTGATCGTGATCTTGTTGATAGCACGGTTGTCCACGCACATCCTCCATGTACCATCTTTTTTGGGGGTAAGCAGAGCAGGAACCGCCACGGGACACATACTCTCTCGAACATACCCACGACGTAGAAGATCAGTAACCTGCTTGTTCATTTCTTCGTGTTCACTTGGGCTCATCCGATAATGTGGTAAGTGGGGTAGGCTGGCTCCAGGGACTAGGTCAATGTGATGTTGAATGTCTCGCAATGGGGTAGTCCTTCAGGCAACTCTTCAGGCATAATGTCAGCAAACTCCTGGATGATGGGCTTTACCTCAGGCGGGACTTCAGGTGTAGTTGTCTCTTGTTTGCTCACTTCACGTCCCATTAATGCATAAATAGTGGAGCTCTCCTGAACTTCACGTTGGAATGTCTGGGCTTCCATCAACAATACCGGACCTGTAGTTGAAGGCTTTGATGGTGGAGTACTTTTACCAGAGTGTGCAGTTACGGATCGAAGGGTAGCCACCTGGCGAGGGCTAAGGGCTTCGCGTTGTGGTCTAAGGGTCACACGCACCTTATCTATGAGAAATGAGTAAGTGTTCATTTTTCCTTTGTGCTCAGTGTCTCGATCGAACTGCCAAGGTCTCCCAAGTAGTACATGACAGACATCCATAGGGGCTACATGGCACCACACCTCGTCTTTATATGAAGGCCCAATCGAGAAGCTAACGAGGCTCTGACGGTGGATCGGAAGTTGAGTACCACCTCGAAACCAGGCCACACTGTAAGGTTTCTCGAGTGGTTGAGTTGGTAGACCCAACTTATCGACCATTTCTTGAGACACGAAGTTCTCAACACTCCCTCCATCAATGATTAGCAAACAGCGACGCCCTCCTGAGGTGCAGGTGGTTCGGAATGTGCTGCGTCGCAGCCAACTATCAGCGTCGTTGACAACGGGTGTGAGCAAGATGTTTGTGGGTGCGCTGTCAGGAGCGATAAAGTCATCATGTTCAATTACCAAGAAAGGTTCGGATACATCTCCAACCACTCCCAAAAGCTCATAGTCATCAGCTCCCATGGTGTCAGCAGTTAAAGCAGTCTGATCCTCTTCAGGTGATTCCCGATGGTCAAGGTCAGGGTCTTCAGGGTCTTCGATGGTGCATAAATGGGCGGGCCTAGCCTTAGGGTTTGGGCACTCTGCCGCGCGATGTCCCTTTTGATAGCATCGGAAACAGGTATCAGGTCCTACAACAGGTCGACTCCCCAAGATGCCTGGTCCGGGGTTTCCAGTAGATGGTCGGGCGACGGCAGGAGTTGATGGTTTGGCTTGGGATTTACCCGTAACAATCGAGGGGGAAATTATTGGTTTGGAGGTCGTCATCGGGGTACTGGTGTGAGGGACAGAGTTCACAGAAAAAGACATCCTCCTTGTATGGGCCTTAGCAAGTTTAGTCTCAGCCTGTTCAGCCTGCTTGTAAGCTTCGTCGATGTCTCGACAGTTGTGGAGGTAGAGTTCATCCTGGATAACTTGGCGGAGTCCTTGCATGTAGCGGGTGACTTCCTGTACAGGAGTCTCCTGCAATCGGTTGCGATGAACAAGGGATTGGAACCCTTCGGTGTATTCTCTCACGCTCATGGTGCCTTGTTTCCATGATTGCAGTCGCGCGTATAGATCTCATTTGTAATCTTTCCCTAGCATGCGACTTGTGCGGCTCCGACTAGTACGCCGGCCTTTGTTTGGCGTCTCATCACTATGATCTTTCCCTAGCATGCGACTATTTAGGGTGGCAATTTGTCCGCTCAGTTGTTCGTACATCTGTAACATTTGAGCATTCAAGGTAACTAACGTTAGCTCAGTGTGTGGGGTGTAGCCGGTTTTAGAGGTAGTTGGTTTGTCGGCCATGGGACCTTATGCCTTCTCTCCCTTCTCTCTTTTGTTTTGGGTTTTGTTGTTTGTTTTGTTTTTTTTTGTTTTTTTATATGCAATAAAACAAATGAAATGCTGGCGAGATGCAGGATCGCTATGCTCTGATACCAAATTGATGCAATCTAATTGAGGTTGTGAACTAAATGGCAATTCTAAAACT
Organism: Ottelia alismoides; assembly: GCA_037367405.1. Classification (NCBI taxonomy): domain Eukaryota; kingdom Viridiplantae; phylum Streptophyta; class Magnoliopsida; order Alismatales; family Hydrocharitaceae; genus Ottelia; species Ottelia alismoides. The sequence goes on from JAZKJV010004995.1 coordinate 213,161, forward strand.
TGGAACTAAAGGACTAAATGACGGGAAACAAGTGAAATGATGTGCAACGTAAGACTACGGGGCCGAAAATACGATGAGTTGAACTTTGGCGGTGAAAACAAAATGATATCTAAAATTCAGCAATCAATATCCACAAGATACTCGAATTCCAGCACGGATGTCACCACAAATTTAGGGCAACTCAAATAGTTAAAGACTATTGGAAATAGAGAGCGATGTTGCAGCAACGAAGCCTCAATAGTTCACCAAGCCAAACAGCAATATAGCAGCCCACAATACTAAGTTCATATGGTGGAATAATACGCAGGAAATACGCTCATACCACAACCGGCAAGGGGAAGAATGCAAGCTTCGGACCTGGTCATCGGCGGGGACAGTTGTGGGGTACTTTCGGTCGCACGTGAGGGCTGGCGTCCAGAACAGGGGCGGCGAGATGGTGGCGTCCGGACTGGGCGTTGTACGGCTGAGGGCGTAGGCAGGGGCAGGGGCGTTGCTGCAGGGGAGGTGTGGCGGTTCGGGAAGAGGCAGGTGGGCGTGGCGGCGAGGAGGGAATGGATGTGGGGCGGGCGGCGAGGAGGGGGTGTATGCGGGGAGGGTTGGCGGCGAGGGGAGGCGGAGGAGCACAAATTAGCGCGTAGGAGGGGGTGGGTCCGTGATGGAGCGTGGGCGATGGAGGTTGGCGGAAGAGGGGAAGGTGGGGTCGCGAGGAGGGGCGCGCAGGAGGGGGTCGGTCTGTACAGGGAGAGGCGGAGAGGGAGGGTGGCGGAGGAAGGGGGCTCGGAGTGGGAAAGGACGGCGGCTGTGAAGGGTTAGGGTTAGGGGAAGAAAGGAGGCGGGGTGAGAAACGAGAGGGAGAGAGAGAGGGGGGGGAGAGAATAAGCGAGGGGAGAAAAATATTCTTCATTCCAAATCAACTCCAGCCCTAGCTAATGGGGTGCCTTTATAGAGGCCAAATCCCCCCAAACAAGCAACAACCTTACTAAAAATAGAAGAAAAAAACAGAAAAGATGATAAGGCCTTGTATAATAAGCCTTTTACATAAGTAAATAAAATTAAATAAAACAAATGTTCGACTAAAGAAATTGATCACGTGGTATCATGCTGCATCAAAAGCCTTGACTAGATGCCCGTTTCAGAAGTGTGGATCCAAGTTGAGTATGATCGGCATCTATGCTCCATCTTGAGGGGAAGTGTAGAGATATTTCTATGTTTTAGTAATGTTTATTTATTCTCTATCTATGATGTCCACAGTATGTAATTTACACATTGGAACTCTCCTCTATATAAGAGAGTCCTAGAGTCTCATGAATCATATAGATTATTTTTCCACCAATATCCATCGTATATGTGTGTACCCAAAAACTTCACCATTTATCACAAAAAAGCATAACATGTACAAGAATAATTTAGAACTACATATCCCAACTCTCATTCAACGCATTAGCACGCGCCACCACATTTTCCCCATAAAAGCGATCCTGTCGAAATACCATCCGTTTCTAGACCATAAGGCCCAGATCATTGCCACACACCCCGATCTCTCCTTCATGTGAGCCCGCCCCAATGGAGCTCTAGAACCTGGAAACACTGTCAATGCAGATCGCATAACTCCCAAGAAGATTCAAAGCCTCCGTTGAACTCCCACAACTAAAGAAAAGATGAGTTACTTAATCGTTGTTAACAACTTTCCATAAATCTCAATTTCAGATGACTAATCTTATTTTCAATCGACTAATATTCAATCTTCAATTGATTATTTTATACGTCAATCTGCTAATCATGTAGCTAGCCTATATAAACCAATTTGAGCCAACTATCATGTTGCTCAATCAACTTTTACTTTATTTTCAGTAAACTTAAAACGATTATATCTATTTCAGTTAACTAACTCCGGTCGATTAATTTACAACCAATCAACTAACTTTATTTTAGTTGAGTACTTGTTGCATGATTGTGGATATTGCTTTTATATCTGTTGGAGTTTCATTCAAGACTAATCATAATCACTCTTTACGGGTACGAAGCATTGTTTAGGCCTATAGATAGATCTTGAAACCCTTTGCAAAACATAACTCTTTCTTGTACAATTGGAAGTGTTTGTGAGCTCATACTCTTTCCGATCTTTCTTCTGTTTCCACTCAAGATCAAGCTCTCAAGTGTTTACCTCACCATTAAGTTGCTACTGCTCCAACCTTGCCAACCATTCGCAAAGCTCTAAGTTTTAGTTCTAATATTAATTAGGCTTTCTCTTTTAGTTACATGTACATAGGTCAGGTATCTGGATAATAGGTCCCTACCTCTGGCTGACATAAAATCTTTCTTTGAAGTTGTTCACGAAAGGGTTGTTTGTACAAGAGGTGTGCCACCCACATACAAATAGCGCAAATAATGAAATGTTTCTCAGATGAAAAGCGCGAGCAGGGTGCCGGGGGAGCGTGGTTTACATTTCTTGTCTCTTAAATTTTAGTAGTGCTTGTCATTCTCTAGAACTATATGGTGGAATCTTCCACTGAAGCAATCGAGCTTCAGGGAGAAGGTCTTAGAAGACTTACCTTGGGATTGTAGCGGAAGTGCAAACGAGATATGAGAGGCAGTAGCATCTTGTATCCGAAAGGTAGCCAAAGAGATACTAGGCGAGTCAAAGAGAGGAGATCCAGGTCAAAAGGAGGCTTGGTGGTGGAGTGAAGGGGTGCAAGGGAAGCTAAAAATTCAAAGAGCATGCTTTAAAGCTTTGTCTAAAGATAGAACAGAGGTAATTATCACAAACTATAAAATAACGAAGAAGGAAGCAAAGAAGGCTGTAAGCGAAGCTAAATCAAAAGCTTATGAAGTTTTGTATAAAAATCTCGACTCTAAGGAGGGTTAGAAGGATATATTCAAGTTGGCCAAAGCAAGAGAAAGAAAGACCAAATGCCGTTCTCAAGTGAGATGCATTAAGAACGAGGAAGGTCACGTGCTTGTTACTCAGAAGGATATAAAAACTAGATGGGAATAATACTTCCATAAACTTTTCATTGGGGAAGGAAATAGAGAGATCACTCTGGGCGATCTAGCTAGTAGTGAAAATTACTTGAATTGTGCAAGCTATAGACAAATACAAAGAAAGGAAGTGGAGGAGGCTTTGAAGGTTATGAGACCTGGGAAAGGTGTAGGACCGGATGAGATCCTTGTAGAAGTATGGAGAGTTTTAGGTAAGCGCAGTTTGACTTGGCTTACAAATCTATTCAATGTTAATTGGCGAGGTAAGAAAATACCTGAAGATTGGAGGAGGAATACCATGGTGCCGCTTTATAAGAATAAAGGAGACATTCAAAATTGTTCAAATTACAGAGGTATCAACCTGATGAGTCACGCTGTGAAAATTTGGGAACGTATGATCGAAAAAATGTTGAGACAAGTTTCCAACGTAAAAGAAAACCAATTCGGATTCATGCCAGGTCGCTCAACTATTGAAGCCATCTATTTGTTAAGGAGAACAATGGAGATTTATGGAGCTAAAAGGAAGAATCTCCATATGATCTTTATTGATTTGGAGAAGGCTTATGATTATGTCCCGCGAGAGATATTATAGAGAGTTTTGGAAAAGATACAAGTACATGTCCTATACATTAACCTCATAAAGGACATGTATGATAGGCCTTTATCTTGTGCAAGGACCCTGTCTGGGAAGACTGATTATTTTGACATCAATCTTGATTTACATCAAGGTTCAGCTTTGAGTCCATTTCTTTTTACTTCGATGGACGAGTTGACAAGTCACATTCAGGATGAGTTACATTGGTGTATGTTATTTGTTGTTGATATTGTTTTGATTGATGAGACTAGAGATGGAGTAAATGAGAAGCTTGAGATCAGGAGACATGCATTGGAGACTAAAGGATATCGTGTAAGTAGGGCTAAGACAGAATATATGGAGTGCATCTTTGATGGAAGCAATGGTGACGGAATCAAGGTGAAGATTGGTGACGATAACATTCGGAAGAGAGATTCTTTTAGATATCTGAGATCTATTTTGCCACATGATGGGGAAATTGATGGAGATGTTACTAATAGAATAAATGCACGCTGGCTAAAGTGTAGAGGAGTCTTTGTTGTTCTCTGTGCTAAGAAAATTCCTTTAAAAATTAAAGGAAAGTTTTACAAAGCATTCGTGAGACCTGCTATGCTCTATGGATCTGAATGTTGGCCTGTGAACCATAGACATGTGCAGAGAATGGTTGTAGCACAAATGGAAATACTAAGATGGATGTGTGGACACACATGTAAAGATCGGATTCGGAATGATGCAATCAGAAAGAAAGTTGGATAGTTCCGATCGAGGATAAGATGCGAGAAAACCACTTAAGATTGTTTGGTCGTTTGCAAAGAAGATCAGTTGATGCACCAGTTAAGAGATGCGAGTGTTGGGATGTTGAGCCGGCTAAGAGAGGGCGAGGACGGTCCAAGAGTGTTGGAAAGAGACTATACGAAGGGATCTTAGTTTTTAGATATAAACTCGAGATTGACCCAAGATAGATCTGAATGGAAGCGAAGAATCAATGTAGCCTATACTACCTAATTGTGGGAAAGGCTTTGTTGTTGTTGTATGTGCTTGTCATTCTATTTGTATTTGCACAATTCAATCCCTCTCCCTTCTTGTGCCAAACTCACACCCCTTGAACAATCATGTCTCTGACGCCAAGTAAAGCAGGGATCCTTTTTTTAGGCTCCAAAAAGGGGGAGACACTCTGCGGTGTTCGCCCCAAGTAAAGCAGGGATCCTCCAGCAATATCAACATATGCCACCTCCTTTGTGGGCAACTCACGTGGGCAAAGCAAACCGACCCTAAATGGTAGGGCTGTTCAATTTATTAGGGTCAAACAGGTACTCGCCCCGACCCGTTAATTTGACCCTAATTTCATGGGTACCCGTGAAAAAATATTCGGGTCGGGTACCTGCAAGCTAGCGACCCGGAATGACCTGGTGGAAATCACATGGAAGAACCGGGTACCCGGATCGATACTCGGTCCTGTCGACCTTACCCCAATTCCCGGCACACCCAAATCGAACCTCCCTTCCTCCTCAGACCACTCTTCCATCGATGGTGGCACTTCCGACCTATCGAACTCGATGCTCTCCGATGAACTTATGTCGTCATACTCATCATCGTGATCATCAATAGCAGCACCTTTCGAGAGTCACCAGTTCTCCACCATGACCCATCTTGAACCTGGCTATGGTCCAAGCGTAGACCTTCCAGAAGAGCCTCCCACAGCAGTGGCTCGGTGGAGATGCAGCAAGCGATCGTCAGGACGAGGAAGGTGGTGAGGAATAGCCATAGGAATGACGGGAGGAGGAGGAAGAAGAGGAAGCAGTGGAATAGGAGCATGGAGAAGATGGAAGGGAGGAGAAGGGCGGTGCAGAGCTTACGTGAAGACAGAAGTGTCATTCTCGTGGATCGTGTGAGGTGTAGCTTTTCACATTTGTGTCCTACCATCCATGGGTTTTTTATGAGGTGGGTCCTTTTACTTTGTTGTAATATTGTTCATTTACAAGTATGTTGTACCGTTTTTGATATATACAAAAAATCTGTGCTCTACCTTTCAAAAAAAACTGCGCTCTGAATTTTTTAATATGTGCTATGTTATGGTTAATTTGAATGAATTATAAGGCTGCAGATATATATATGATCTCGGAAGAAAGAATAATAAAAATAAGAGTTATTTTTTATATATGGTTTCACTTTTTTTATTGTGATATGTTATGGTTAATTTATGTGTATATATTTATTGTAGTGACCCGTGGGTACCCGCGGGTACCCGCTACCCACTCAATCAATTTGGGTATCCGTTAGAACTTGGTACCCGTTGAAATGGGGCAGGTCGACCTGTTGACCCGATAATGATGGGTCGGGGCGGGTCGTGAATGAATGGGTCAGGTACCCGCCTCATGAACACCCCTACTAAATGGACCACCCCCCCCCCCTCTCCCAAAGCCCAAACACTAGGGCTCGACAATATGATCAACCATATCTAACCATTTCATGACCAAGCAGTCCTCTAATAGACCTCAACATGGTGCAGCAATCCTTCTCCGCATTACTTTCTTGCCAGAGACCAATCTAATTGTCGGAATCTCAATGGTGGCCTACCTTTCCGCACCAAAAAGTAGACAAAATTTTGTGAAATGTTCAAGTCCTCTGAATGGAGACATAGAAAGTTACAACCCACGACATGTGGCCTCCCCCCAACATCCATAGTTGTCGACAATATCAGAGGTTTATGTCCACACTTCGAAGAACCCAATGAAAGCTCCCTCTCTCTGTGTTTCCTCCTCACCTCAACCTATTCCCCTCTCCATTAGCCGTGCTCATCTTCTCTCATCTCTCAACACTCTCTTCCTTTTTTTATACTCCTGGTCCATCAAGAGCATTCTAAAACTCATGATATCGTGCTCATCTTCTCTCATCTCTCAACACTCTCTTCCTTTTGTATACTCCTGGTCCATCAAGAGCATTCTAAAACTCATGATTTCATCCAAAAAAGTTCACAACAAGAAATAGGTTTCGGATTTTTTTTAACAAGCCTGGGTATAGTGTCCTAAGACACAACTTGTATAGCTTGAAAAAAGGATCTGGACTTAAACTTATAAACAATAGTAGCCGGATAAGAAACTCCAATGAAAGAGAAAACACAAACCCACCATTGAAAATTGCAATAAAGTGATGTTTATCCAACCAGCAATTCATGAAGAGTCTATATAGTATATGCATAAGAAATACTCAAAAAATTGATAATTTGGGAGTTACTGTGAAAGAAGTATGATGACCTATCATCGTCTGATAAGACAAGACATGTTGTTATAAATTTATAATCACAATGGTAAATCATTCTCCCACTTTAAGTAGGGTCAGCTACATGGATTCGTATCAAGTCAATGCTGAAAGATCTTACTGTTTTTTACATTGGCTATTGACTACCTAGCGCAACGATCCTCAAGGGGGCATTTGAACCCTAGTCTTTTAGCGGGTATGCACACTGCTCTACCACCAGACCATTTAAGTGGGTATGTTATTATAAGCACAAATTAGAGGAAAATGCAATGGTTATTTCAATAGGTTAAGTCAATGTCCTACCACAGATTCGGATTTTGTGGAGTTTGACTTGCCCTTTTTTGTTGATGCCCCGGTCGAGGAGGATCTAGAACCTGGACCTTTGCTTGGAGCAGAGGGCTTTGCTCCTTGAACTTGTGATGTGGTCCGAGCTGTTGATCCCCTTGCCCATTTTGCATCTTGAGCCAATTTCCTTGATGCGGCACTTCCAGATCTTGTGCCTCTCCTTTGACTGATATCACGGGTAGGAGGCCTCCATACATCAGGATCATCCACGGTGGAATTAGAAGGTGCTGGGTACTCCTCTAGTGGCTGAAACACGAAAGATGACTTAACAGAAATTGGTGGTGAAGAAGATCGTCCCGTCCCAGGAATTTCCTTAAATGCCCTGATTTCAGCATCCAACTGCTTTACAATATCCACCTCTTCGGAAAGAGCCTTCTTACAATTCATCCATTTTGAATGAACTACCGGATCATCCACGGTAGTTAAATGCCTGAAAATAAATACAAATGGTATAGCACATATTGCCAGTAAATAGTTTATGTCAAAACCAGTTTGTACACTTATGAACAAGCATAGCTTGTAAGAATAAGACTCAAACTGACATATTGTCAATACCGAACAGGCAAACAAACTAATAGATGATTTCTCCTAAATAACATTCATAGTAATTGCCGCCATCTATGTGAGTCTAGAGAATCAATTCAGCAGAGTCGGTAAATTTCAGAACTGCCTAACTATCATAATAGACCATGTGATCAAAACCAGTGCGAACTGCTTCATCTCAATCTAGCAACAAACCTCCCCGACCGACCGACTACCGACTTTTGCAACCTTGTTTAGAACTACTTTTACCCAGAAATTTGTTCATAGGAAATTCCCTCACATAATGTAAACTAGAAGTAGAAGTGTGGTCCTTTCTAATTTAGGAAATCCTCCTAGTTTAATATCACTTCCATGCAGTTCTACATTTTGGAAACAGATGCCAAAGTAATTTTTCTCAATTAACCGAAAATACAACAATCTCTCCCCATAATTCTAGCCAGATATCCACAAAATCACATTACAGCGTGCCTTCAATCCCAGACGCTGCAATTATCGCTACCCAAAAAGCTCTAAACAATAAAAAAGACTGCGGTCTCCACCACATTCACAATTCTACCCTAATCCATAGAAAATGGACTCAGATCCAAGTAAAGGTCGCGCCTTTATATTACGATGCCCACAATGCAGGATCCAAAACCGGAGAGAAAGAGTAAGTACTTGTTGATCTGCGCAATGGCACCGTCAAAGAAGATGATGGCGGTATCATACTGCCCTTCGATGGCGTACTCCCTCGCGAGCTTGAGGTGATCCTGGAGCCCCGCCAGCGTCCCTGACATCTCCGATCTCCGCTTACGCGCTCCAACTCGATCAAGATCTCGTCTTTTCTAGGATTCCGGGACAGGAGGATAGAGAGCTGAGACGAATGTGGAGAACGGGACGGGGGAGGTGGGGATCGAGTGCGCGCGATTGGGAGGACCGGATGATGGAGAAGAACTAGGGTTTGGGTCGAGGTGGGGAGGGCATGACGGCGCGATGGCGGGGAAGAGCCTCTGGCCTCTGGTCTGGAGAGCCTATCTTGTTGTTGTTGAAGGAGGTGGGAGCTTCGGCGGAGGGATTCGGTTTTGACTGAGCGTCAAAAAGCAAAAGGAAAATAGGTATGTTTTTCAACCTCCCTCCAGGTGTCGATATTTTAATCGATATTTTTCCATCAATTTCTCCTCTGTTGGCTTAAAAAAAAGTCTCGTCCAACTGCATCGTCACCCCTATAATCGTTATGGTTGTCACAACTCTTGTAAATTACATCTTGGCAACTCGCACACAATAATCCTTGGGCGGGGGGGGAGGGGGCATGTGCGTTACATGGTTCGTTTGGTTGCAGGGTTGGACAGGGTTGAGTTAGGTTGGGTACCCCTGTGAATAGTAAATTGTGAGGAGGATTGGGAGGGGGGGCATGTGTGTTACATGGTTCGTTTGGTTGCAGGGTTGGACAGGGTTGGGTTGGGTTGAGGTACCCCTGTGAATAGTAAATTGTGAGGATGATTGGGAGGGTTAAAAGAAGGGGTACCTCGAGTTGGGCCAACCCAACCCCTGCCCAACCATGCAATCAATGTGTAATTGAAAAGATTATTGGGATTATGGTGTAATTGGATAAGGTTTTAAGGGGACACCATGTGAAAAATACTAAGATTTTAAGATGGTCTGCTACATATGTTGATTTATCAAAATCAATTACCGAAGTTTTAATGAAGAGGTATAAAAGATATCATTTAGTTACATGCCAATGTTTATCAAAAAGTAATAGAGCCATGGGACATCCATATAGGTGTTTTGTAATGTAGGCAAGTGCTCAAATGCAAATGGGGATGCACGTCAATCACATCCCATCACCTGAGCATCTTTGAATCACATGGGGTGATTCTCGTACGTTACAGCACATGTTGTAACAACGTCAAATCAGCTCATCTACTTGTGAATCCCATGCAAAAAAAACAAACACGCCCTTCACCTCTTGTCTCTTCTTGACTCCTCCCCTTCATACACGACCTCATCCCAGGGCCGGCCCTGGGGGTTGTTTGCATGGGCAGATCTAAAGGGGGGCATGGAGGGGCACATGCTTCCCTTAGATTTTAAGATGCCACCTTTGTATTATTGATATAATATTATGATTATAATGTTATTTTGGGTTTCCTATACTAAATGTATTTATAAACTTAAAAAATTGTAACTCCCTCCCCTAATTTGGGTTTGCTTTATCATCTCTCTCAACAATTCTCTCCTACGTCTCATCTGTTGAAATCTCTCTCCATATCTGCTTCTTCTCTCTCTCTTTCATTATAGAATATCTCTCACCTAGTCAGTCATGATTTTAAAAATCAGACTCGGTTGGTTCATCGGACTGGTTGAATTGGATATTACTGTTGATCTCATCAGTTCGATCGGTTCCGTGGAAGTATAACTAGAAATTTAAAAATTAGTTTAAATATTGATCATGTTCAATTGAAGTGGACAAGCTTGTCTCAGATCGAACTGGTATAAAGAATTTATATATTATTAATTATCGACAATGATTCAACATGAATTTTCTTAGTGCTTTATATATGATTTTCATGATTTAGAATATTAGTTCCCCCAGTATGATGGTAAATTAAGCTCGATTCAATTTTTTGATATTGATACAAATGTTGAAGTCATGAATTCTCCAACCGATTTGACCCAACAATCGAACTCGATTAAAGATCAAACCAATGACTGAATGGCTTACCGTCTAGTCTGGATTTTAAAAATTGCATTCTCACCATTTCTCCATACATCTCTCTTTCTCCCTCTCACATTCATAGTTATCATTCTCTTTGATTCGTTGAGAAAAAAGAGTGTTAATACAAAAGATAGTTTTTTATGCTTTTTTATATTGTCTCTATTTTGAACTTATGCTCCATTTTAAATTTAGATGTTTGTGTAGAATTATTTTCCAAAGCTCTTTTAGATTCTTTTTATATGGAAAAGTTTCAAAACTTATTGCAATATATGATTTGTCTAAATTTACAATGGATATGTATGTATCCAATGTTCAATCCTACAACTTTATAGATTTGTAACAAAATTGAGATATTTCTCAAAAAAATGGAAGCAAAAATCCCTAACATGTGTCACGCTCGCAAAAGGTTGAAAATTTTAATCAAATAAACATTTTTATCTTGCATTATAATTTCTTCATATTTTACTTGGTAATGGTACAATCAACATATAAATAAATGTTTTACTTTGTGCCCCCTCAGTAAAAAGTTTCTAGCTCCGTCCCTGGTTGTTTGGAAGTGCAACATCCTAGGGCCTATGAAATTTAAGGGGCCTATTTTCTTGTATGTTGAAAAATTCAAAAAATAGACCCCTTAGATCTCCATCTACCTCAACATTTTTATTGTCAGATTCCAAATATGGAAAAGATGTTTGCTCTTTCCATGAAATCATCTACTCATCGGTCACATTTTATCTTTTCAAGCAATTCTTAATATAATTCATCACCTCCTCTCTCTTTCTCAATATATTTGCTGTTATGTTCTCTCGGTCTCTCTCTCTCGAAAAATTCGAATGGGAACGACACTGATAATTCTTTTATTATTATTATATTATCATATTTTTTAAATCTTCTATTATTTACTTGTTTCACAGTTTGGAATTCTTTCAAGTTTCTGGGACTGTGACTTTCCATAGGAATTTATTGTTAAGCAATAGCGAGACACACTTGATTGTACATCGAGGGACAAATTTCATAGCATTGGACGGATTATTAATTGAAATTCAACACGACTAATTGTGTGTGAATTAGTATAATTGTGCGACTATCAACAATGGATGGATGATGTGTGATTTTATGTTTAATCTATCTCCTATATTTTTCTGGATGCTGCTAAAATCAGGATAGATTGTAATATAAGTTTAACTAATATATACCATATATTGCATCGGGAAACGAATAGATATGGCTCTTGTTTTCGTGTTGAAATACATATAGATACAAGATAACGAGGCATATGATATATTGAACTATATATATACATATCCTCTCTGTATTCATAAAAAAGAGGGAGTTCAAATACTCACGTAGTTGTTGCATTTACTTGTAGAACAATGAGTTTAGGCCATTATTTTCCTTCTTCCAAATAGATAATGAAAACAATAGCATGAACTGTTGTGAGTGTTGCAATTGTACATTGAAGATTAATTGAAGGAGGAAGTTATTTGGATAGCAAACCATTCGCTTAAGAATGATCTTGTCTAGTAAGGTACTTATCCGGTAGTAATACCATGAATCTCATGGTAATATCAGGACCATCCATGAGGGTAGTTTACGAGTGCAATGGCCCAGGGCTCCATCAACTTTAGAGGTCCATTTTTGCATGTATTCAACTTTTAATTTAGAAAAAATATTATATGTCCTAATGAGGCATTGTATAATCAAATTTTTAGCAAAACAACTCACCGAAAAATGAGCAATCGAATTTTTCGATTAAAAATTTATTAAAAAATGAGCTCTTATGAAATCGATTTTTTGATGAAACAGCTCGTCAAAAAATGAGCCTTATAGAATCGAAATTTCAGTGAACAACACAATGCTAAAGTCATGGAATTATATATGGGCACATTGTTCATCGAAATTTATAAGGATCCTTTTTTTCTTTTGCCCAGGGCCCACGAAATGTTAGGGATGGCACTGCCTCGTCCTCCGTCCGCATGTCCTCCATGCACCCTCCTCATCTCATCCAACCACCTCTCGTCCCCCTTAGTTGAATGCCATGTCACTGTGGGAACTTTGCATCTTAATTCGTCCTCAACATGCTTTCCATCAAGATAATATAGCATGTGGCCCTTGTGTTTGACATTATTCTCCCAAGGTGCAACACCTCATCAGCCATCATGTTCAGTCGCATTGCCTTCGTGCTTTCTTCAACCTCCATGTGTGGGAGGGTGAACTCCACCTTGAGCGCCAACAACATGTACCATACATGAGGAGGAGGAAGGTGGTGAGTAGCATATGGAAGAATCAGAGCACGATGGTGGATAGATACGACAAAATGATCTATAGTGCAAGGGGGTAAGACAGACCCCCGATGTATCGAAAGAAAGCAGGGCACACATTCAGACAAGAAAGTGTGAGATGGTGAGGTAACATCGACAGCAGAGATGGCTAGAGCAGTGGAAGCTAATGTGATCCTTTATGGAGAAGGTGACAACCTTGATGGATGCATGATCAATATGGTCACGGTGAATGCGAATGTTTAGATGTTGAGGAATTGGAGGGCCAGGGTTGAATTGGAGACGAAAGAGAGGAGGATAACAAAGGGAGGAGGAATCAAATAGGAAGAATGAAGGTTTGGGAGAGAAGGAGGAGAAGGTGACTTCTTTTACATTGGATTTATGATTGGAAAAAAATAGGGGAGCAATTCTTGTAGTTTGAACTACATCTAAGACTGTTGTAACCCTCTTTAAAAAAAGCTTTCAAAAGTGAAACACATAGATTGAATCTATGAACATTGTTCTACATACTTGCCAAGTTTCGTCAAAATCCGACATTTTTAACTATTTTATTTTAATGGTCACATATCTGATCATTTGTTTACATAAGTTTTAAGTTCCTTAAAGGTTGACTTTCCTTGGACCGTTAAGATAAGATAGTTAGAAATGTTAAATTTAGATTAAACTTGACCAGCATGTTGAATACTATTAATATATTAAAATGATGTGGTTGGATTTTATAAGTGATTTTTTTTTAAAAAAAGAGGGTTACAACCATCTATGTTGTAGTTTAAACTACAATTAAGGATTTGCTCCCAGAAAAATGGGTATGGAGTTGGCAAACAATATACCAACACATACCTTTTGTGGGATTTTTTTTAAAGCCTTGCCTTGAATGGGATTTTTTTCTCTTGGTCATACTATCCAAGGGAAATTACTCGGGTGGTGAGGGTTTGAGGCAAGGGAAGAATAATAATAATAGAATATAAAAATCAACTTTTAGTATCATCTAATAGATTATGTTTTGGATATTTGTTTTCGTGATCGGTTTGGTTATCGATTTTTAAGGTTCAGGTTAAATTGGCACAATTTTGGTTCAATCATCGATCCGAACGACTATTCACAATCCGATTTAATCCGGTTCAATCGAAATTGAACCGCTCGACCACAATTCAAAATTGAGTTTATATATCCAATAATAGTTGTGATGAGTGTTGAAGTCATGACCTCTTGTAACCCATTACAAAGTACTAGTCAATTACTCCAACTCTTATATCAACATTTGACATGATTTGTGAGAGATTATATTGTGCACTCGCGCACAACGCCACTAACGTCATTTCTCATATATCAGGTCCAACTTTTGCTAAAGTAAGATGTGTGGAAGAATTTGAAAATAGCATGAGAGTGGAATAGGAAAAATAACACGGGTTGGGAAAAAATAGCATGGCAAGACGAAGAGTAGTATGCTAATATGAAAAATAATATACTGACGGAAAGTATAGGATGCTAATGCAAAAAAAATAAAATGTTAAGCCGAAATTTAGAGAAGAATGTTAATGAGAGAGTTAACATACTACCATATGCTCCGATTTTCAACTAGGTACTCATTTTTGAAATGTAAATTAAAAGTACTAAACTTTTAACTTCGAGGTTTAAATCGAGATAAAGGGAATATGGAAGCTTTCAGAAGCTTTGAGATAAAAAAAAAGATCAAACCACTTTTTATTACGTTTCAAAATTGAGGCCCGTAGATCTTGATACATAGATGATATGCCTTTTTCTAATTTACCCTGAATGATTTTCATATTATTTGTTCTTCTGAAGGAATTCATCCTTAACGCTATACTTTAAAAAGACTCTCAAAACTAAATATTTAGAGTAATTTATAGGAATGTCCCCAAATTTTCCATCCGACATCGACGGTGTTCTCAAACTTATAAATGTAACAATTTGAATCTCAAATTATTTTACATGTAACAATGTGGTCCTCGGTTGGTTGAAATGATCTTAGGGGTCTGTTTGGTTGCCAGGGTACCCGGGGTACCTTGGCATACCCCTGGCTCAACGCTGCATTCCTGAGTTGGGACTACTTGTATTGACTATACAATTCTTTGGTATAATGGTTTTTAATCAACGCTGCATTCCTGAGTTGGGACTACTTGTATTGACTATACAATTCTTTGGTATAATGGTTTTAAACCTTGTTCAAATACACTTATTAACATAAAAAACATATTATAATCATTAAAAAAGTTAATATAATACATAATTAATGTCACATCACATCACAATTACATTCCAACCATCCCAACCCTCCAAACATCTACTATTCACAGGAGGATACCCCAACCCAGCCCAACTCAGTCCAACCCAGTAACCAAACAGGCCCGTGAATTGTAAAGGATCAACGGGAGACCTATCAGTACTTTTAAAATAGTTTGCTAGTCAATTATTACATTCGTAAGTTTGGAGACCACATTAATATCAAATAGAAAATTTGAGAACCTCTATGTAAATTGCTCATTTTTTTAATAATGGATCGTATGTATGGATGAACGGCCAAGATCACAGCCAACTCTAGCCACATGCCGCCCAGACAAACCACGTGGCTCCTCGACAGCCATCGCTACCACCAGGAGACATCACAAAACACCGATCACACACACACGCGAACAGAGCAATGGCAGCAACGACGAGCTCCTCCGCTGTTCTCTTCGTCCAACCTCAACAGCACAATTGCCGCAGGTCAAGGGCCTCCCGACCGCTCTTCTTCCCCGTGGCCCGGCGAACGCCGCACAGGGGCTTCTACGTTGTGGCCACTTCTGCGGAGGCCACTTCCTCAGTCACGGACGGAGGAGCCGGGAAGCCGATTGTCGAGCTCGAATTCATCGACGTGAGAATCCATGTTTTAGAAAGTTCGGATTTTGCAGAAGCTGGAGTGATCCATTGTGAATTGATTTTGGTTTTTTGTTGGTGGTCGGTTTTTGGCGCGGCAGCCGTTGCCCGGGAAGGACGGGGAGCTCGGGAAGCGGAAGGCCGATGCGGTGAGCGGGGAGAAGCTCCTGAGGAATGTGATGATCGAGAGCAAGATTGAGCTCTACGGACCTTATGTGAGCTTTCTTGAATTCTATTTCTTGGAATGATCAATATGCCATTTTTAAACTAAATTCTAAATATCAAGTTGCTCGCAATACAGCAAGATTTTTTGGAGCATTGAAATTTTGGATCATTCCCAAAAACACCCACCTGGTAGGATCCATATCTCCTGGAGATGATCTGGATATGGCTACAACAAACCCGATCGACCACAATAAGGTGATCCGAACATGCAGAGAAACCTTCTTTAGAGAAACAACTTTCTGAGCGCGGATCCTCTGCTGACTAGCAGGGATCTGCTGTAAGGGGGGAGGGTGTCGGGGCCGCTCGATCGAGATCGAGCGGTTCGCACGAAATCATGGGTTTTGTGGGCCCTTAGCGTGTGAACCGCTCGATTTCGATCGAGCGGCCCGGACACCCTCCCCCTTATAGCAGGTCCCTGCTGGCCAGCAGAAGACCCGCTCCCCAACTTTCTCCACTTTTCTGACACCTGCATGAGGTGTTGCTATACCACTCTCAAGATCCGACCGTCTAACACTGAAGGAACATAGCCGAGATTTCTACGAGATGAAAATCACAATTTCCATGAAAGAAAATTAAATAAAGGGTTTTTATCACTTGTGCCCCTCCGAGATATCGCAATTTCAGTTATGCCCCTATCTTTTTGGTAATATCAGTCGCGCCCATCACTTCTTTCTCCGTTATCACTTGTGTCCTTTCGTCATATTGACCGTCAAAAAATTGAAACAACCATGGTTTATTCAAACCATGGTGTGGTTAAGAAGGGTATTATGGTCAGAATAAAATCAGGGGTGGATCTGGGAGGAGGCGCTGGACCCCGGTTGCTTGGAACCATCCTTGCCGGAGTCCGAGCTCGCCACGGCCTTCAAGGTCGCGGGGGCCATCAGCGCGCAGCGGGGAGCCGTCGTGCTGTCTGCGATGTGGAAGCTTAAGCGCACGTTCGGCATCGGTTGGAGAGAGTGCTGCAGGAGAAGGTGAAGATCATCCGCAGCTCCGTGGAGCTCTTGATTCAAAGTAGAGGCCATGACTAGAGTAATGGTTGCAGTGGTGTGGGAGAGGGCTGGGGAGGAGGAGCCGGGCCGGGGTCGGGTGGGGGAGGAGGTGGCGGAAGGAGGGGTTGGGGCTCGGGAGGAGATGCGGGAGAGGGCTGGGGAGGCGGAGCCTGGCGGGGGTCGGGTGGGGGAGGAGGTGGCGGAAGGAGGGGCTGGGGCTCGGGAGGAGGTGCGGGAGAGGGCTGGGGAGGAGGAGCCGGGCAGGGGTCGGGTGGAGGAGGAGGTGGCGGAAGGAGGGGCTAGGGCTCGGGAGGAGGTGCGGGAGAGGGCTGGGGAGGCGGAGCCGAGCGGGGGTCGGGTGGGTGAGGAGGTGGCGGAAGGAGGGGCTAGGGCTCGAGAGGAGGTGCGGGAGAGGGCTAGGGAGGAGGGGTCGAGTTGTGGAGGAGGTGGCGGAAGGAGGGGCTGGGGCTTGGGAGGAGGTGCGGGAGAGGGCTGGGGAGGAGGAGCCGGGCGAGGGGAGGTGGCAAGGGGTGGTGGGAGTGAGGGCGAGGAGCTCGGGGCGGAGCTGGAGGTGCGTGGACAGGGGGAGCTGGGGGCTGACGGAGGAGCTGGGGTGAGGGGAGGCGACGACGGAGCTGGGGGCGAGGGGAGGCGACGACGGAGGAGGAGGCCAGAGAGAAGGAAAATAAGGGGAGGAAGAGGACCTGGGAGGAGGTGCGGGAGCTCGGGGCGGAGCTGGGAGGAGGTGCGGGAAGTTCGGGGCGGAGCTGGGGCGAGGAAGAGGGCATGTTGGGGTGGAGGAAGAGGGCAGGTCGGGGGTGGGGGAGGAGTTCCAGCCGGAGAGGGAGGAGGAGGAGGTTGGAGGAGGAGGTAGAGGATGGGGGAAGAGGAGGAAGAAGAAGAGGATGGGGAAGAAGGTGTAAAATGACCATTGAATCCTATTTTAAAAATTAATTCCACTTATGTCCTCAAAGTTAACGTCTGTTTGCACTGTGGATGGACGGTCACTAACCCGAGGGGCACAAGTGATAGATTAGCAAGAAGTGATGGGCACAGCTGATATTACCAAAAAGATAGGGGCATAACTGAAATTGCGATATCTCAATGGGCCACAAGTGATAAAAACCCTTAAATAAAAGTATATCAAAATTTAGTCGTATCGATGTTTATATAATAAAGTTGTTTTCTTGATACATGATCCTTTACATTATTGGCATCGTAATACTTGATATCATGACACCGATTATAAGAGAAAAGTCATCCGACGATAGCCTCTGTTTTTACGCAGGGAAAGGTGATGAACTGCGGCGGTGGAGGCAGCTGTGGAACTTGCATTGTGGAGGTATGTATGCATATTGTGTTCACGACATGTGTGGCCTTTGCTTCATTGACATTCTTTCTAAATCTGAATCCATTCGAAAATATACCCGATTTACCGATTGTGCCGTCGAAGCGAGTGGTTTGGGGGTTTGGAAGGGGGATCACAGTGGGCTTTGTTTGGCGAGTAGGTCTCACGACATAGAGGATCCTTTCCTTTCCTTCTCTGGACGGGCTCCTTTTGTTTGATTGACTCGCTCAGCAGCTTAACAACCAATGCCTGTTAGATAGACGTGCAGTGTTATATTCAAAGCTGGTACATATGCCGAAAAAGCCGCTAGTGCGGGAAGGTATGAGAGAAGAAGCAGAGTTGTCGATAGTAGACAGAGTTCTGGGTAGAGGGAAAATGATGATGAAAGATCTCTCCGGGCGAAGCGAGTTTTCCAAGGACTGGACGTAGGTAGTGGTTGCATTAACGGTGCGAGACGCGACCGATTTATATCTATCTATGCCTTAGGCCAAGGAAAGATGTGCCAATCTGGTTTAACTGTCTGAACGCTTACACATTCCTCTGCAGATAATAGACGGTCGGGATCTACTGAACGAAAGAACAAACACGGAAGAGCGTTATCTGAAGAAGGTACTGCATTCCATCTTGAAATTCTCATGCCATTAGTGCTTTAATCAATCTCTGAACGGGCGTACGCAGAAGCCAGAGTCGTGGAGGCTCGCCTGCCAAACTATCGTCGGGAACAAGGAGAACTCCGGCAAAGTAAGTCTTCGCTCGTGAGTTCGCTCGTGAGTACGGTCTGTTTTCTTGTTAGAACAGATTCACGCGAACAGTCGCTTCGCGTACGACTGATTACAGAGATAATTAAATGTTGATCCATGTTTGTTCCTGTGTGCTGTAGGTTGTTGTGCAGAGATTGCCTCAGAGGAAGAAGAAGTAAATTCCCAATGCAAAGATGGACATCTTCTTTCTTGGTTTTGACGTGGACTATGTGGTGAAGGAGAGAGCTGTTGGTTCGTAATTTGGTGAATAGGAAACTAAAGACGAGGAGTTCAATTCAAATACAAGCAATTGCTGAACATCATCTGGAAGTTTTGGGATTGGAAGATATCAGGAAAGCCCTTATATTTATCTGAGAAACTCTTTAAGCACGCACATGCAAATCTTATTATTACTCTTGAGGTTCCCCCCTTCAAGACCCTCTTGCTTCTACTTGGTTTAGCTGTCAGATGGCATCGATAATTCACGGTTCGAGTCGTGTTGTGGTAAACAAGCTGTTTCAGGCGGGGGAACGTATCCTCTGCTGTGGTCAAACCACAGTGTGCCACGCAACCATCGGACGCTGATAACGATCGGCGTAAATCACAGAGCGTAGGCATCGGATGGTTGTGCATGGCACAACACCACAACAGAGGATCATTTCTCACCCAATAGGAAATTGTTGAAATATTGTAAGGAATGGAAGAGTTGGTTAGTAAAATGATAGTCAACTTCTCTACCTTCTCCATCTCGACTTCAAAATCTAGTCACCGCTCCTCCACACACCACAACAAAATGGCATTATGGTAATGAATAATTTGAAGATTCATTACCATTTATTCCAATGCTATAAATATCTCAAAAAAGTTTAAATTTACGAGAATACCATTGCAAACATGATAAATTCCTCCATTTAGCAAAATCACTCGCCCCTTGTATTGTTGGGTTGTTATCAACTTTGTTAATCTAACTTCGAGAATAAAAAATATCAAAATAGAATTGCATACTAGAATATGTTTTGTTATTTAAGATATCATGCCTTGACTTTTTATACAAGTACTTGATATTTATATATTCATACGTGTATTGGTGTTGCTACTTTATATAGGTACAGACTTTGAACAGTGCTTGAGCCTCTGCTTGAACTTTTAGCTGTCTAAAGGCTATATGGAAGTTGTTTTAAAGCCTTATGGATATTTTTCTTTTCTCTTATTGTGTATCTATCTCAGTAAGTCCTGAACTTTTATAAGAAGACCACAAAGTTACCAAGTGAAGCATACCACTCAACACAAATCTTTAATCACTACATACGGGTGCACTTTAGGGGACGGTCGCAGACCATCCCTTATGGCAAGGAAACTGTCTCCTTTGGTCAGAGGGGATGATTATCGAAGCACCCCTCTATATGCTTCTCATTTATCTGGAGGGGACGCAAACAGGGTGCATCCTTCTTTTGAACAACAAAGGAGACGATCGTGAACGTCCCTTCCGATCTTACTGCGTGGGACGGTCAATGAATGTCCCTTCCACATGTTATAAAGTGAATATTTACATTATAAGGGACGGTCAAGATCGTACCATCTAAGTCATCTTTAGGGGATGGTCTAGAGCGTCACATATGATTTGTATAGGCAACGATCTGCAACCGTCCCCTCTCGTTCTCTACAGGCTGTGGAGTGAAATTAACGTGCATAGAAACCTGAGCTCTGCTTCTCAGTCCCCCAAAAACTACCAGTGAACCTCCGTTTGTCGAAAGGGACGGCCGTTGACCATCCCCTATAAGTACTAGAGGGGACAGTTCTGTCGTCCCCTCTTATTCTCTGTAGGTTGGGGGGAGCGATGTGCACAGAAGCACGGAGGGGACGGTACAGTTATAACTGTCCCCGCCTTCCCCCCCCCTCCCCCAAGAAATTACCAGTAAGCCGTCGTGGAGTCGGAAGGGACACTCACGACCATCCCCTATGAGAATAAGCGGGGACGGTGGTGAGGGTTCCCTCTCATTCTCTACAGGCTGTGTAATGAAAGCGACCCACACATAAGTGCAGAGCGGACGGTTATAACCCTCCCCTCTGGTTCTCATCCTTCAAAAAACCCACCAGCAAGCCCTCGTTTGTCAGAAGGGACAGTCGTGATTGTTCCCTATGGGTGCGTTTGGTTTGCGGGTTAAGGCGGGTTAAACTGGTAGAGGGTAACCCGTTTTTGTATTTTGGTATTTGGATAGAGGGTTAAACTGGGGGTGGGTTAGAAGTGGGTTTGGGGTGATATGATTGTATTGAAGTTTGAAAAAGTGAGTAGTTATTGTGATGTGATTGTATTGAAGTTTGAAAAAGTGAATAGAAGTGGAGTATTTTATAATTTTTATATGATATGATGGTATAATATATTATATTTTGATAGGATTGATGATGTAAAATTGATTTATTTAATTTTTTAAAAAAAGAATAAAGTGGGGCCCACGGGGAGAGAGGGGGATGTGGGTTAAGGGGGGTAAACCCCCCTAACCTGCATGTAACCTGCTGGCCGAACGACCCCTATAAGAATACGAGGAAACGATCGGCAATCGTCCTCTCTCATTCTCTACATAATGCAGAGTGAAAGCGACGTGCGCAGAAGTACGAAGGGCGTCGTTATACGGTCCTTATGTTTCCCAACACTAAAAAACCCACAAGAAAACCCTCGTTTATGGAAAGGGACATTTGCGACCATCCCCTCTCGTCTGTAGAGGAAACTGCTCACTGACAGTCTCCTCTAGGTAAATAATAAAAAAAGATGTGTAGCTATAGATTCGGTGTCATGTTGATGCAATGAATCACACTAAAAACATCACGTTTCAACTATGTAACAAATAACTTCACACATATATTTGATAAATATTCAACAAACATTCTAAACAACGTAAATTTAAAAATAGTCATTCTTCGAGAAAATTAAGTGTTCATCTTCCATCTAAAACTGTGCAAATGTTCTGAATAAACATCTACTCATCGCTCCCATCGTTCTCCTCCTTATTGTCACCGAGCCATGAAGGTGTTATTGGTTGTTCGACCTCACTTTGTAGATGATTGATATAACACAAGATGTTCACCATGTCAGATCATATCTTGGCCATCTCCTCATCATGTGTGGACATCTTTGCCTTTACTTCTCGCAACTCTCTCTCCATCTTTCTCTCCCTTTGACTTCCTTGCGACGATGATCGAGACCCACTAGAACCAGTTCCATATCATGTATAGATCGTCTCTCCCCATCCATTACAACGTATATGTCCACTGAGTTCTGAACATGTGGCTTGGATGAAAGCCTAATCGGTAGATAGGGGTATTGTGCTCGTCTTCGTGCTACCTATGGAGCCGGTCGTAATGAGCTTGATCATTTTTTCATGCATATTAAGTTGAAACTTTGACCAAGAGAAGATATTTTAGGCTTGTGATTTTATATCATAATTAACTTACATGGATTGGAGCATATACGTCATCAATCCACTACACTTTTCCTCGTATATCTCTACTCTTTGCCCCCTAAAAAAATCTATATTTGGGTTATCTCTCGGTTGGTTCCTTGGACTAAAATACATGTAAATCACTTATTTCAACTATCATATTTTTTAATATAAATCAAGCAGTCTAAACTTATAAATTCATCCTTCAGCTGATTCTTATTCTTCTTTCCCATCTTATGGGTGGACTTGAAGCCTTTCTCATAATTTACGGCATTTCTTGTTGATATCACCTATGATTATTCCAAGTTAGTATCAAATCACAAAATGAAACAAGAAAGTTTGCTTTACCTATCGTGAACTCCTCACTAGACTAGAAATTAATTAACTCCCTCCATTACTCTAGGGTAACACCTGGTGAGACACTTTGCACCAATTGCTTGTAGGGGATCTATGGGTTATAATACTTCAAAAGGAATACAATATTAAGTAAATGGTCACTGAATCTTATAAAAATATTCTAATTTGTTTCCTTAGCCTTTATGTGTATCTTATTCTGATGCAACATCTTTGTTGCACGAGACATAATATGTCCATCGACCATCGGATCTCGATCGCAAGTAAATGCAACATATAAGAAATAATTTTAAATCACAATATACCAACTTTAGGAATACAATATTTATATAATAAGATACCTTCAAATCAGATAGGATGGCGGCCTTAACAGCCTGGAGAAGTTACCAAAAGTCCGCAATAGTAATGGGAACTCGTTCACGAGCAACCTGGACAAGGTAGCTCTGGAACTCCGTGAGTTTTCACCCACTGCATCGCCTCCAACAATACGGCTCGCATAATGTCTGCCTAGGAGGATTGCGATCTAGAAACCTACATTGAGAGGGTCCCATTATCTCATAAAACCAACACTATTGAGATCATATGAGACTCCATGTGCCTACGGACTGGGTTTGGGATTTCTCGAATACGTTCACGTAGAGGAACCATACCTGCAAATAAAGAAAGTATAATTCCAATATCTAATGTAATTAGAACATAATAAATAAATGATGCTATAAAAAGAGAAAAAGTAATGGAAAGAAGAAAAAAAGAATATTTACCTTCTATTGTGTAACAATTTTGTCACAAAATCCTCTACTGCTAGCGATGTCATTATCAATTGCATAAGGCAGAGCATCATGCAAAGAATCCTGATATGCATCATCACTATCCACTAAATTTCGATCTTCGTTAACGCCAAAGAAATCCCTAGATATTGTCCTGACATGTTTAATTCATCCACGGGTAGAGTTGTCTGGGACATAAAAAACTTGCTCTGCCTGACTTGCAAGAGCAAAGGGTTTGTTGGTTCACAACCGACATGTTTGCTTTAAGAAAAGAATACCATTTTTGTCTTTTTTGTATCTGACTCCTATGCGGCCAACATCAAACAAAATGCGTTGAAATAGAACACACCATGCGTCTTTGTGTAAAACGGATATCTAATATATCAACTATTTTACCAAAATATCCATTTATTTCAGATGAGAGTTCGACCTTCACTATCACGCCAGAAAGTTGCGTTGTTTTGTTCTCATCGATCATTTTTTTTTGAAATCTAAATCCATTGACGATATAATTGGAATGGGAAACAAATTATGAATACAGACTTCATTGGAGAATGTCAAGATCTATGCTCCACCGGTCCTCGTTTGTTAATTTCCACTTTTGAGTGTTATCTTTGAACCATACTAGGAAGTCCAATTTTTTGTTCTTGTTGAATTGTAATCTTAAAACAAATATTCAACTTCATCTAATTGCATCAAATTATATTAATGAATAAAATCTCTTTCTTCATCTGAAATAGATTGATGGATACTTTTAAGTATGACTCTTCTGTTTTTTTGAAATATCCAG
Source organism: Ottelia alismoides (assembly GCA_037367405.1). Taxonomy (NCBI): domain Eukaryota; kingdom Viridiplantae; phylum Streptophyta; class Magnoliopsida; order Alismatales; family Hydrocharitaceae; genus Ottelia; species Ottelia alismoides. The sequence goes on from JAZKJV010004995.1 coordinate 237,358, forward strand.
AATTTGTTAGGAGATTTGATGGACAACTCATCGTCATCGTTCCGTTCGAATCTTTTGAACCTAATACCATTTCCGTCATCTATATACATATCACAAAGTGTAATGCATTCTTCACATACATATTTCTCAGCAATACAACCTTCGGTGCAGTTTTATTAAACAAAATCTTTAATTTTCTTAAATATCATTTAATCAGATACATCCACTAATACTGAACGAGACCACATATTTAAGCCTCACAGACAAGATATACAATCAAATGTACCATTATATCAAAAATGTAGGGGGAAATATTTGTTTTAACTTACATAAAGTAATAACTATATTTGTTTCTAACAGATACAATATTCCCGGATCTAAGGTCTTCGAATACAATACCTTAAAAATCAACTAAGTTTAATCAACAGTTGCATTATATCGGCATGTAGGACTCCTTTAATAGATAATTGAAAATAAACTTGCATCAACGTGCGACAATCACGACTTTTTAATGTCGATATCTTTCGTTCTATCTCATTTATACATATGTTTATATGTGATGAGAATCCATTAGATATTTTTATAATTTTAAGAAATATAAATATTATATCTCGCTCATCATTACATAACATATAAATCGCTTCTGGAAGTGTAACTCTAGAATTATATGCTGATTCTATTGGATATAACTCAGTCAGATACGGGACTGCATCAAATTATGTCTTGCTCGTAAACTATCCTTCTTAGATATCGAGGTTTAGTATTCCAAGAATATCTTTCATAACATTCTTTTCTATATACATTACATCTAAATTATGACGGATCTATAAGGTATGACGGTAAGGTAGCTATCAGAAGAAAATACTCCGTTTTTGCCACATGCTAGATAACTTATTCTTAAATAGTCAAGATAGAGAAAAGTTACCAAACTTTTATTGCTCTTTCCACACCAATTAAGAAGTCTCAATACCTGCAGATGTTAGGATGCAAACAGAGCAAGTGGGTGTGTGCTGGGGGAGATTGGAGGCTTGGGACGAGAAGAAGATGGATGCCTATGGTGGGTTCTTTTATGACATGTCAGAGAAGAAGGCCTGGGATGTCGAGTCTATGAAGGAAGGAGGAGGGTGACCTGGACCCACTGCGAAGATGGTGGGGGTCTGGGAAAGGTGTGTGTGGGTTCAATTGGGGATGAAGGTGATCGTGTACACCTAATTAAAAAGGAGAAAACAAACAAAAGAAGAAGAAGAAGGCTAACCTAGAGATCTGAAGAGTGTTGCCAACAGTCGAGGGTGGCTCAGGCCGAGCTTCATTCAAAGCTCTAGTCTTCGCTCGTCAAGGCCAGGCATGCCTTGGAGCTCACGCAACCACAAGAGCAGTGTTGCAAGATGGCCAGAGACACACATCAGAGATATATCTCCATGATCGGACCTCGATTCCAGCTCTCCCTGTCATGGGGAGGGGAAGAGGCCTATGAAGAACCTCACACAAAGGATGGATGACCTCAAAGGGAGGCAAAGATGGAGGATTTGTAGGTGTGTTTGCTCGATTATAGAGGAGATGTGGGTGGTACTTGTAATGGCCGCTAGTTGCTCGACTGATTGGGTCACAGAGGTTTTAAGGATGCATATGATTTAGGGCATTGGGACTTCGATATGGGTTGATCAATGAGGAGAATGGCGCCGTATAGTGAGAGATAAAAATGGAAGGGGGACAAGGGGCGATGAGGGGCAACGTGGGAGAGAGGGGTAACAGGGGTAGGAGATGAACAAGCATCGTTAGATCTAGTGATCCAACGACCCAGGAGGAGGTGTGAATGGAGCATTGGGATGCACCTGATGGGAAGGGATCTGACGGTGGTGATTGAAGCGGATACGAGCGATCCAGATCAGATATGGAGATCTGATCTAAGGGTCGAGGAGTGGGTAGAAAGGAGCAATTCTGATGTGATCAGATCGATCGCATCGGACGACAAGAGGGGCATGCGGTGGCTAATGAAGGAGCGGGTCATGATGCTGATGGTGGAGATGCCATGCGACCCAATAAGAAAATTACAAAGGAAGAAAATTAAAGAAAAATAAAAAAGAAATAATTATAAACCTCAAATCAAAAAGCACAAACAAAAATTTGCAGATCTTTTTGAGATCTACAAGTTTCATGTTAAGCAAAATTTCAAAATAAATAATATACACAAACTAAAAAATTTTGGAAGTATTTTTAATGAATAAAACACTTGATTTTAATTCTTTTATCATTTTTTATATTTTTAATTCATAGAAAATGCCAAAACAAATATATATACAATAATTATCTATTTTTAGAAGTTTTTAATAAGAAGAAAATAAAAAGAAATAAAGAAAATAAAATAGTGTTAATTATATACAAAAATTAGGGTTAGTTATGTACAACAACTAGTCTGTTAATATTAATGAATTAATGCTAGATATTATTGAATTGTTTAGGCCGGGAGAATAATAATTAATAGATAATATGATTAATCTCGTATTCATCAAGGCCCTGGAGAACGTTTGACCCATGTGTTTTGACTATGCTTTATGAAAAGGTATTTAATAGTTCTCTCTGACCTGTCATGTTTCTTTTGAGTGAAACTTAAGGATGGTTGCAGCTTTTTTAGGGATGATTAGATGAATGGCGTGACTCTTGTTGCATGATCCCCACGTTTATTTGCATTCACAACGAATGGAAAGGCAAAGAGTTGGGCCGATAGGATTTGGTTGCTTACCTTCTCCATTGACTTCTCTAAACGTCGGTACGAGGAATTTCTTGCTTTGATGAAAACCCTTAACCAGATTGATGCCCCAATTGCTGGCAGTGATCATTTTGTGTGGAATGATGGAAACTTCTCAGTTAAGAAGGCTTAGAAGTTGTTGGACCAAAGACTTGAGCCTATGACGAACGAGATGATCAAACATTGCATGATGTTGTGGACACATAAAGATTTCGTTGAGCATTATGGTTGTTGAAACAATGGAGAATCCTCATTAAAGACAGATGGTCTCGCATTTTTCATACAAATGAAAGCTCTTATGTTTTGTAGTCAAAATCGATAGACCACCTCTTTTTATGGATTGTGAGAAAGCAACTAAAGTGTGGCATGTGATGGACATTACATGGTTGGATTGTGGTAGCATGCACTCTATTCGAGAATCTTTCTTTAACTCCAGTTTTCGTGCGATGAATGAAAACATTAAGTTGGTTGCTATGATATGTACCCTTTGGTTAACGTGAAATGTAGTTTTCGTTTGGAACTTCTTTATGTTGAGAATGTGATCCACCACGCATGGACTCTCCTCTAATTATGTTATAATTAATTAGAGTAGACACATACGCGTGTTTCTCCTTTTTGGCTTAAAAATATGAGTACACACACGACATTTTCCATTGAGCACATGGCCCCATGAGCAAATGCAATCATCTGTTTCCGACCTTTCATCGGCATTAATTGCACGAAAACCACTCTCTAATATCTACAAAATGGTCATTTTACTTTTTCTCGTGTTTAAACGTTTGCAAACGAAGTTTAGCCTAATTCATGACTTTCTAAGAAGCTCTTAGATTTACATTTTACAACTATATGCTTATTAATTACAAATTTTTATTTTATATATACTGCCACATAATCATTTATTATGCATGCATGCAACACTTTTACAATTATGAAGTCAAAATTTACAACCTTCTATTTTTTTTACAAATTCTTCGCTGTTTAAGACTACAAATTGTTTTTTACAACTTATTCATTTTTTACAATTTCGTGTTCATTGTTCAAAGCTGTAAAAGCTCAAATCATATTCATGTTTTATACTTTGTTTTTTATTACAAATCAACGTTGTTTTCTTATGAACTTCTTTACCATTTTTTACAAATCCACTATCGTTTATTACGTATTTTAAAGAGGATAGTATGCTATAGTTGCAATAAGTATAGTACATATGCCTAAAAATCGATAATAGAGTTGTAAAAACACAACAAGTATTGTAATCCTCCTCCCCTACATTTCGAGAGGAAGGTTACGAGTTTTTGTTCATTTCTTACAGCTCCATTCTAACGCCCCGCTCCCTCTCAACTCATTTTGACGAGGGAGATCGTACGTTCGGTCGTCTTTTGCCCGCCTCTCTTAACTTTCTGGATCTAGATACTCAACAATAATCAAAACAATATAAGCACTATTCAAAACACAAAGAAGAAAAAATAATACTACCGATATCCACAATATTTTCTTTGCATTTACCGTTTCACAATCCTTTAATCAAATGCTCCATAAAGATAAAGAAATCCGAATTTCTTCATTCAACAATCACATTAATAAATCATGGCTTATGAATACTTCCCGCATAGTCCATAAGATTTTGCCATATGCTCAACACTACTGTGGAGAAAGAATGACAAGATAGGACCCCAACTTGGTTCTCATTCAACTACAACTAGCGTTTCAATAAGGATCTTGGATCCTCAAGTGGTTTGATCTCATACAAAGATAATGGATACTTGCCTCATCCTTCCATATGCCATAAGATGAGCTCGTGATGTATCAATATGAATACCTAGTCATTTATATAAGAGAAAAGGGATCCTACTCCATGGACTAGGTAACTCTTCTACTCCATTTTCTTCTTTTTCAATTTTTTTTGAAAAATGCTTCCATGGATTTTCATAACTATATCCCTATAATATGTCATTCAAATTTTGTCAGAAACAGAGACTCTTACGACCTCCATCCAGACAATCATTTTTTAACGGTCACAGATTTGCTATATTTTTCATGTTCTGGATGAAGGCCGTAGGAGTCTCTGTTTCTGACGAAATTTGAATGACATATTAGAGGGATATAATTATGCAAATCCATGGAAGCATTTTTCAAAAAAATGAAAAAAAATGAAAAAAAGGAAAGTGGAGTAGGTAAGTTACCTACTCCATGGAGTAGGATCCCTTTCTCTTTATATAATACATATTTTGAAGGACTGGTAATGACTTTGTACCTATCGGATTATGACAATATTAGTCTTAAGTAAGCGAACCCATTTCATCAAAAGACACGATTCAACGCATATGATTTATCCTTTTCAAGTCATAAACCTTGTCCTTAAGTCTTTACTCTGAGAAGAATTCGTGGATGCATGGTTAGCATATTACAATCATCAAGAGTAGGTGGAAAGTGACTTATTTGTGGAAATTATCAGCACAAGTTAGTTATAACCTTAGAAATAATTCAAACTACATAGTCAGTGGGAAGATCTCCAAACAAAGCAGTTTAAGTATAAGATGGGAAATAGTGTATGTAATGGTCAGGGCAATTCAAAGTCCAAGTAGAACTGAAACTATTCGTGGTTGGTGTAAGGCCAGAAGACCATTACACATTAACCGTGTTCTGAAATCACCTGTAATTGTATATCTTATTACGATTAATAACTGGGGTATTCAGGCTATGATATCCATCATCATTTTTTATACATATGTATTGTACTTATTAAAACTTCAGCATACTCTCCTCCGTAAAATTGTAAAAAGTAATTATTGGAGTATGCGTTATATGTGTCACATGTATGTGAGATGGATAAATGGATCTCTCCAGTATCCATTTACCCCATCCAAGAGTTTAGTCCCACATCTACCAGTGGTGGGACTTAGAGGCTCTGCGGAGGCTATATAAGGAGCCCCAGACCTCCTGTATCAGATGAGAAAGTGTAATGCATAACATGCCCCTTTGAGGGCTTCTCCCGTGGTTTCATCCCGTTGCTTACGGAGTAGGGTTCCGCGTTAAATCCCGTTGTTCCTATTCTTCTTTATCTTTTTCCATGTTCGCTTCCACATGTTTATTTTTCTGACATGGTATCAGAGCGGGTTCGATTCTTGCGGATTTGTTCTTTGTTTTGAGTCGAGATTCGATTATCGTGAGGTTTGGTTCCCGTTTTGATGATCGGCATCAAGAATTTTTTTTGGGTTCTTGAAGATTTGCAAGTAAATTCATGTTCAAGGTGTGACTTAGGGTTTTCTGAAACCCTAGGGTTACAACATCATCTAGCACCGTGCGGCGCTGGCACCAAGCAAGCCTAAGGCGGAACCCTAAGGAGTTTCTAACATGGGTTCCTGAAACCCTATTTTTTAGATTAGATCTGTTCGTCTCCATGTTCCAACCGATCACCGGGCGGCATGCTTTCCTCATATCCAGTAGAGCCACAGGTCGCAGCCAAGCACCAGGCGGCACCGAAGACCCAGTTCTTCCACAGGCGGCTCCCTCAGATGGCAGCCTCCCATCTACGATATGCACACCTTCCGCATCAGAGTCGCGCAGCCTCCTCTACAACATCTCCAGGCGGAGATCGTATCTCCTCTCTTTCGTGCGCGTAGAAGCGCGCAGGTGGCACGCGCACCTTCAAGGCTCCTGTACAACTGTACAACTCCCGTATCTCCCCTCCAGGCACAAGGCGTGAATCCCCTCCAGGCGCAACGCACCAGTCCAGACCACCAGGTGCCCTCCCCACGCCACTGCAAGCGCCGCCAGGCGCCCACCCCGCGCATCCAGGCGCTGCCCTAGCGCCACCAACGCCTCCAGGCGCCCACCCAGCCATGCCACTAGGCGGCGTTCCCCCTCTTCCGCCGGCATCTCCCATATCCACTTGTTCGGCCTCAGGCGGCGCGCCTGTCGACCCCATCTCGCGCAGGCAAAAGCCGCTCATGGTGGCGTGACAAGTTGAGGACTGCCCCATCAGGGGGCGACGTATTTTCAAGATACGATTTCCCTTGGGAACCCTAGCGGTACATTAAAAGAGGGGCCGATGTCTCTTTTTTTTTAAAAAAATGAGTTTCTTTTTTAAGGTCCAGGTGGGCTAAAGCTAAAGGGGGCTAAAAAAAGAAAAAGAGAAAGAGAAAGAAGTTGGGCCCAAGTGGGCCAAGATGTAGTTAAAAAAAGGGGGAGGAGAGGAGGAGTATTTAGGCTCAACTGGGCATGTCTTGTATCAAAAAAAGGTGCGTACAAATAAAAAAAGCCGTACACAAATTGCAAAGAAAAAACGGAAGAAGAAAAGCTGTACAAAATGAACGGCTTATGTGACGGCTATTACAAAAAATGTTGCAAGAAAAGCCAAAAAAAGATGTAATTGGCTTATTTGGTTTACCCCCCCCCCCCCCAATTTTTCTTGTCTTCTCCCTACATTGTCGATGTCATTGTTTCCAACAAGTACGAGAGAAAGGGGGAGTGTTGTGTAGAGTCTTCTTCGGCCATGATTCAAATTCTTCAGACTCTTATTGCAGATTCAGATGTCAGATTCTAGTGGCCAGTCATTGTTCAGACTTTACAGTTTTTAGATGAAGACTTTCCATGCATAATTTCAGACTCGATGTTCAGATTCTGAGTCCACAGTATGATGCACAGATTCAGACTCGACATTCAGATTGGTCAGAGTCCAAGTTCGAGGCACTCCATGTTGAGGCCCATTTTTCGTGTTCTCTAGAGAGACTCCATTTTTAGACACGCACGAGTATGCAGTCTTTTCAGATGAGCACATGTATGCCATCAGTTCAGAGGTCCCCATCTTTTCTTGTTTTGTAGGCCAGAGTTTTCATGTGAGCATAGGGACTCCAAAGTAGAGGACCATTCCCTATGCCATGTTGGCAAGGGTTTTCATGTGGTATCATAGGTAGACCAGAGTAGTGCACCATTCTCTGAGCCAGATGGGAGAGACCCAATTCTACGAGGATGAGACTTTTCAGACTCCATTCTCCAGCGATCGTGGACTCCGAAGAGGACTGCACATCCACGTAACTTATTCAGTTTGGCCCTTTTCAGAGATGGAGCAGTTGTCCACATTATTGTGGCGGGTCAGAGTACTCCGACGAGGAAACTCATTTCCAGTTGCAGTGACTCTGACATGCGCAGTTCAGAGCACATGCTCTCCGACGAAAAGATTCAGCAGACTCACACTCCAGCCCGTTCGTCCTCCTCACCTGCACGACATGAGAAGCAACGCCCTCGACATCGGCAAATGTGCGCGTTGGGTTGATATTATCCATAATGTCTTGTATTGTGAGTTGAGTTTCTTTCTATTTGTCCAAGCTGAGCATTGCATGCTCCAGCTTGAGGGGGAGTGTTGGGGTATGTGTTATATGCGTCACATATATGGGACATGGGTAAATGGATCTCTCCAGGATCCTTTTACCCCATCCAAGAGTTTAGTCCCACATCTACCAATGGTGGGACTTAGAGGCTCTGTGGAGGCTATATAAGGAGCCACATACCTCCTGTATCAGATGAGAAAGTGCAATGCATAACATGCCCCTTTGAGGGCTTCTCCCATGGTTTCATCCGGCTCCTTACGGAGCAGGGTTCCACGTTAAATTCCGTTGTTCATATCCTTCTTTATCTTTTTCCATGTTCGCTTCCACATATTTATTTTTCTGACATTAATAATCGATTTGTAAAAAAATGACAAGAATATTATAAAAACCAACAAAAATGTAAAAAAATTAAGTTGACATTTAGGGGAAAGGGGAAATTGTAATCCTTTCTCCTCCATCCCTACGGTGTCGCACTGCCATCGTGATCTCGTTGTCGATCAAAAGTGTATCATAAAGTAATCTCCATCGTTCCTATAATCTTTTCATAAAAATAAAAAAGCAAAAATATATGTTGATGTCATTTTTGAAAGGAGTAAAGACCATCGAAGTAATGTCTAAACTCAATGATTCAACAAAGCAAGGATAAAAGGTTCTGTAACAAGGAAAGGCAATTTTCTATTGTCTCAACAATTAGACAATTAAATCAGATTAAAGAATCAAAATCGATTTGAGATGAGACAAACAAAAGAGTTAGAGACAACTCAATAAATGTCTAAGGATTTTCCTTTCATAGCTATAAAATTTGAGTTATGAGTAGGAATGATATTTCCTTTTTCTTACAGCGAAATAAAAAACTAAAATAATAGTTGAATTTGTGATTTTATGGATTCATTTTGCCATTATTAATTAAATTATTATTATTAGCTCAATTATGAAAATTGTATTATATTCCATAATGGAAAATTGTATTTTTAATAACAAATAATTTTTAATAATTAATAATAAAAAAATAATAATAAATATTTTATATATTAGTTATATTTTAATCTATTAATAAAAAATACCTTTTAAAAAAACTACCAAATATTTAGTAAAATAAGTATACAAATTGCAACAGTTTGTAGATTCTGCACATTGTAAATTATATTTATATATTTAACAAAAAAGATAATATGTGGTTTTTAAATCTACAGTGCGTAATTTATAATTCATAAAACAATACAAATTGTTTACTTATTTTACCAAATTGCCGGTAGTTTATACAAAACGGGGGTGGTCTTCCTTAACCCAGGAATGATCATCATTTGAATATGAATGAATGTATTTATGTATGTGTATAATGATATCTAATAAATGGCATTGCATCTCAAGACACATAATTATATCTCAAACTTTCACAGAATAATATCATTAGTTGTTCTTCAACTTATCATACTAGATCAAACACATAGTCTTATATAAAGGTTATCCACTTTGGAAATGTTCATTAGACAAGGACGTCCTTGTTTGCAAATGTGGTTGAAGAATAAGTTGTAGACAATCTTATGGTTGAGGGTTGAATTATTAGGCTGTGTTCGGTTGGCACTTCATCCATCTTTTCAAAGAGGTACCCATGCATTTGGACCACTTTAAGATGGAAACATGTTTCTCACTTCATAATACAACGCATTCACTTGATAATGATAACTCCTAGTAATATTTCCTCTCTCAAACCAACATCACCTTTTTTACATCCTGACAAAGATCATTTTTTAGATCTTTTACCACCATTTTCAAGAAGGTTTTTGTTTCATTTTTAGGCGATTCTTCTGACTTTTTGCAGGTAGGCAAAGTGAATTTTCTTTTATTTTGCAGGGTTCTTATCACCTTGAATGGAGGAGCGTAGCCAACGAGAAAATTTAAAAAATGCATTTCATCATTTTTACCTTCCCGTCTTCCGCTACGAGAAAGGCAGCTAGGGTCGAACCCTTGTCGAACTGCCCTTAGAGTGGCCCTCAGTAATCCGACTCTACGGATGAATTTCATTATATTTATACTATGAATATATCAAATTTTTTAAAAAAAATCATCATTTAAAAATGATAATTTTACTTAGAAAGCCAACCTTATAAACTTACTTACATATGTATAAGTGTAAAATGGGTCTGCCCGTATGGGGGAGAGCTAACTTGGCTCCCTCACACCATTTCGTCTATTTTTTATTATTATTTTTTTGAAAATTTCTTCCGTGGATTTTCATCAATATATGCCTATATTATGTCATTCAAATTTCACGCGAAACAGAGATTCCTACGACCTCCATCCAGAAGTGTCATTTTTAGCAATTCTGTTACCGTTAAAAAATGATTGTCTAGATGGAGGCCGTAAGAGTCTCTGTTTCACACGAAATTTGAATAGCATAATATAGGGATATAGTAATGAATATTTACGGAAGAAATTTTCAAAAATAAAATAAAAAAATGGGCGAAATGATGCGGGGGAGCCAAGTTAGCTCATCCAGGGCAGCCCCATTTAACCCTATTTATAATATTAGTATACCAAAATTTATTAAGACTTGACATTGTCAAGGTGAGGTATAATAGAAATCACAATTTTCTCTTCATTATTCATCATTTTGACGAAACAAAATTTTTCGATAAATTTTAGTCACATTAGACGACAAACACGTCGAAATTTGAAAATGATGCAAATAAAAAGAATAATTCTTTGATAAAAATCAAATATGGAAACTTTTTAATTATTTTTCCTAATAAATTAAAATTTTATCCCAAATAATAATGCATAAATAAAATAACAACAACTCTTTACCGAAATCCTAATCTTAGGCAATAGATTTTTCAAAAACACTTGTAAGATTTGATTTATTTCCTCTTAATTTACAGAAAATAGGATTCACATTACATTAACATTACGGTTGTCTGATTCACGTAATTCATGATGTGCTTGTCCCTATTTAAAATGGTGTGATCCCAATGTCTCATCTTACGAGAGCTAACCTTCTAATAAAAGAGAAAGGCCTTTATAAAAACTTCCTCACGATATCTCTAACAATTCATCTTTTATTTTTTTGAAGAAGGTCCTTCATGTCGAATTCCTAGGCTAAATACAAAGTATTATAGCCTTCTCAGTAGACATGCATATAAAATGAAAATGTTTAAAATATGCAATCAAATCCACAAATGGGACGAAAATGCAGATTAAGGATGTTGAATAGCTTTGCAAAAGCTAATTATAAAATGTAATGATGCACATAAATGATTATGAACATGTTATGACCGTCCATGTTATGACCGTCCCCGATCATAATAAGAGGGAACGTTCTTACGACCATCCCCGATAGTCTTTTACTATAGGTTGTGCATGATCCCCTTCCCATTCCATTGTCCGCCCAAGGTCTCGGTCCAAGCTTTCGCCCCTCTCTCCTCGAGCCCTTTGACCTCTTGTTCGCCGACGCCATCCCTCCTCCTCGCCGGCCACGCTCTCTGTCGCTTCTCCATCGATCTCCTATGCTTCTTTCCTTCGAGATGAATCCGAGTAACTCATGAAATCTAAAACGCTCCGTTGTTGAATTTGATATTGTATTAAGTCTATGAATGAAATTTTGAATCCTTGGAATGGATGTTTGTTGATATTGATTTTAGTTGTAACGATAAGATGATGAGATTGTACTTAGGATGATCATTTTTATTGTCAGAGGAGAAATTAACATTAACATTATGTCATCATGAACTTTTGACAGATTAACTCATCCATATAAGAAATGAGCGCACATGTTAACCATAGAATTTCAGGGAAAAGCTCATATTCATTAGCATAATTAAAAGGATAAGTGTTCCAGGTCCTTATCTGATTTCCAATGCTCCATGGAACATTACCAGCTCCTTAAATGTTTAGGCACACATGATGATCATTGAAAATACAATTATATGATTGCTAAGCTTTTGTGTGCAATGTTTCATCTTATTTTTATCATTCAACTTTATTCGTCTGGTTAGATTACTCCCTATGTTGTTTAATTTATGAAAAGGGATCACCTGCTTCATACTTTGAATGTTGTGCAGAAGCATGAGAATTAATAGATCGAAGTTGAACACATCCCATAGTTTGGCGAAATCAGTAGGTCAGAGGTTGAATCCCCAATAAGATAAATGATGAGATAATGCTTAGGAAATTAGAATGGATTTGTGCTTTGCCATCGGGTTGATGTGGCAAGAGGTGTAGTAGATAATGTTAGATATTAAATTTCCATTCCCATTATCACAAAAAAACAATTTTTATTTGACCTTATGTTAATTTATATGATATAAGGAAATGGTCAAGATTTGGATGGACAAAAGATTTGATGACCAGTGGGAATCACTATACCATATTATTGGAGGTGAAGGAGATAAGATTCATTATTTATATATTAAATGTAAGAACACTATGACTAACAATCGAAGTGTAGTCTACGAGCACTTTATGTTAAATGGAATTTGGCTTCATTATAAAAATTGGGCATATCATGGTAAAAGGATTTGTAATGTATCAGAAAAGAATAATGAAGCATTTGATCGTGCATTCAAAGGAGACATATGATCGTGGTAACGTGTTTGAAATGTTAGATGATATTCGATGACCTATTTCAGATGAAAGTACGGAACCAGTTCAAAATAATTTACGTGAAAATTTAACGATGTAGAAACTCCTCTATCGAATTGAAATATTTCATTTACGATTCTACTGGAGATGTTTAAGATGAAAGTGAAGAATCATTGTACAACGGTGATGATGACTGACGTGTTGCAATTAATTAGGAGACTATTAAATAATCTTGAAAGATCTTCAAAAAATTGGAAGGTTGTTAAATCAAGATTTCAATCTCTTGGATTATATTATGAGAAAATAGACGCATGCCCAATCGACTGCATTTTATATTGGAAGGGTAATTCAAATATGGATTTTTGTTCAGAATGCAAAGCTAGCAGATATAAGAATATGAGTGATGAATCGAAGAGGAAAAAACCTGAGAAGGTAGTATGGTTCTTCCCTCTAATACATCGGTTGCAGCATTTACGTTCATATGAAATGACATCTAAATGGATGATGTGGCATAATAATATTAAGAGGAAGGATACATACATTCTAATGCGACATCCACCAGATGTAGAGGACTGAATGAAATTCAACGAAAGATATCCATCGTTCTCTGAAGAAATAGAAATATCAGATTAGGTCTTTCTTCCGATGGTTTTATTATATTTGGAAATATGAGTACAAGCTACTCTATTTGGCATGTAATACTTGTTACATATAACCTCCTCCCTTAGATGTCGATGAAATCATTTTTATGATGGTGACTTTATTAATACTTGATCCAAAAGGGGCAATAAATGCAATAGACATGTATATGCAACCTTTAATTGAAGAATTTAAACTATTGTGGAGTATCGGAGTTCGGACTTATGACATGGTTAAGAAAGAATTCCTTACAATGCGTGCTTCATAATTATGGACCGTTAATGATTTTTCATCTTATGCAAATTTAGTTGGTTGGAGTATGAAAGATAAACCCGCCTGTCCCTTTTGTATGGAAAAACACACTCCACATGGTTAACTGCGAGAATGAAACACTGTTATTTAGGTTTACCATAGTTTCTTACATGCAGTGACGGAGGGAGGGAGGGTGGATGCTAAGCCCCCCAACCTTTGCTAATTCCATATATTTTTTAAGAAATAAGTATTCTTAATCCACGTTAAACAGGAAAAAATAGGGGTAAAGAAATGACTATGGTAAATTTAGGGATTCAATTCTGATCTCCAAAAAAGTAAGGAAATTATGGGGCTAGAGATGGGAGCATGTGTTGTTAACTAAGAGGAGGGAGGTGTAGATGTAATTGAAATAATCACGTATTTTATTTGGATGATTGGAGGATGGAATTGGGATAAAATCAAAATGGAATCTTTTTTTTTACTTTGAACCTTCCTAATTACTATGATTGATTTTCATAGTTCTATTTTCCAACAATATATGTGATATATAATAAATTCAATGCAACACTTGATCCAATCACAACCTGCGACACCAATGCCGTTAGGGGTGTCAGAAAAATTTCGAGTTCGATATTCGCTCGGGCTTGATTTGTTAAAGGTTAGATCTAGATTCGCTTTGAAAAGAAATGAGCCGGACCTTGATATAGGTTTGGATCATTTATTTAAATGAATTAAACATCGAAATGGTAGTCTCGGTCAAGTTCGTTTCGTTAAAAGTTTGATGCACAATATTATATGTGTGTATTTGTTTTCTTCAAAAAATTATTTGAGGAATTTGCATCATGATTCAAATAAGTATATCCATAAAAGTTCACGGTCCTTGATCAAGACATACCGAAGGACTGTGATCATTCCACATTCTCAAAATATTTAGATTCTAAGGAACTTCACTGCTAATCGAACCTTAAATGAATCGAAGTGGACCTCCATGAATCAAGGGTGAGCCGAACTAATCTAAACAACATTTTTATCTTATCGAACCGAATTGAATTCGAGCCTCTTAAAATGCTAAACGAACCGATCTGGGTAGGTTCAGTTTATTTACACCCCAAATTACCGTATTTTTTGTATTCTACTTCCAAGTTATCATGCTCGTCAAACTAACTCGGCTACCTCCTTTCATTTAAAATCCGATAATCTTCACTTATAACCTCACAAAAATTATATTTTTTCACATGAAATTCCTTCGATATTATATTTTATTTTTTATTATTAGATTTCAAGAATCTAATCTGAATTGCTAAAGTATGGTTATATCATCATTATGTGGTTGTATTCTTCATTCAAATACTCGTATAGTTATGTTTCTCTCTTTTTTAAATCTAATTAAAAAAATGCTATTTGTAAATAATAAAAATGCATTACATAATTAAATAAAATCATATCTTGGATATGATCAAATATTAATTGATTTGGTTTGAGGTCACGACTTGCGAAGAGCGTAATTTAAGTAATTTTAGAAATATACACTCAATGACTTTTTTGTTCAAATTTAATTTTCGAGTCAAAATTAATAAAAAAACATTTTTCCTATCTTTAAAAGTTCAAGTTATTTATAATTCAATAACTTCATCATATATTATCTAAGACACGCTAAGAAAATATAAAAATGGTAGTTGTATAACATGTATCTTGGTTTAATATAGTATTAGTATAGCCCCCCAGGTATAAAAGTCCGGCTTCGTCCTTGCTTACATGTTAATCACTGATGGCAGAAAAATGAAAAATAATAACAAGTTTGACGGCCAACAATTTGAACGTTGAATTAATGTAGACAATAATTATGAAACTTGGACAAAAGCGTAGGAGGATCTCCATTCTAGAGCCCCTCCTCCGGCGAGGCTTCAGTCGTTGCCAGACCTTCCTCTACCCACCATCTCCTTTGCGATGCCCCCAAGAAGCCTCATCGACCTTTGAGCTGAACCTCGTAGCAAGGATGAGGAGGAAGTGCCTCGCCGAAGCCTAGATCGCGCCGCAAGCCGCTGAGGAGGAGGATTCGACCTTGACTAGAAGTTACCATCCGATCTCAGGATCAGACAACCCCTCCCTCTCTCCTCGGTTCGGTCCAGCCCTTCCAGGCTCAGTGGGATCAAACCATCTCCGAGGCATCTCGAGCCACCCACGTGGCTCGAGCCACCTACATCCATCCGAACCACCCTCCAAGTCTCCACCCACATGTCGCGCACATGTTGGCTTGTGAATTTTCAGCATCAGCCCGGAACTTCTCTGAAATTATAGAAAGGCCCAAACGCGTGCCTTACGTGGCACACCAGATAAATTACACGGAAACCCTGTCGGGTTTTCTAAACTACAAAAATGCCCCTTCAGGGACCTTTTTGCAATGATTTTGCATATATTTTCATGTTTGGTTTTGTAGTTATGCCCCTATACCAAATTGTCTATAACTTAAGCATTTGGACTCGTATTTCAGTAATTTCTCTTTCATTTTGATGTTGTTTTCATTATATGTCTAATGGTATTTTTAATTTCCTGACTGATACATAGAATAACGTTATTTATTTTAGGAATAAGGGTCATATTGCTTGTTGATTCGAATGCCATTAAAGGAAATTGGATATACTTTAATGCATCAAATGCTATTGGAATTAAATCTGTTTTTATTTCTCAATTATTTGATTAAATTAGAGGCATATTATTGTAAAGAACCTTGTCTTCATTGCATAACATGTTTTTAGCATTGTCTCTCTTAATTTACCTTGCATGGAATTCAAATAAAAATTGTATTTTGTTCATCCATACATTGAATTATTCTGCTTTGTATTATTGTGTTATATGCATGTCGGTTGACCTAAGTAGAAGTAGTAATTGCTTGGTTTAAATACATTTATCTGATTAATCACTGAGGAAGCATGTGTCACTGTGTTCGACCTTGGTACATTTATCAAGTTTTAAAATACTCCACAACATTGAAACATTTGTGGTTTATGAGTGGTCCATTTTCACCTCATGTACTACGACAAAATACAACTATTATATGGGTGAAAATGCGGATCATCAGGAATGCACCCTGATATTGTAGGTTCTGCGGATCAACCTGCAATAAATTTTATTCCCTCCTCCCCATATCCTCGCAACCCACTTCAATAGTAAAGCTCGATTCATCTCTTACAGTCTCAGGATCCCAAGGGCGACATCCTCCTTAACAAAGGTAATTGTCTCCCGCTCAACAATGTGAAGACCACAGCTACTCTGATTTGCCTTCCCCCAAAAGAATCTCCCATGATCCTATCTAATCTAGCTCGAACACTGATGAATCTCAGATTCATCACTCTAAATCTCATTAATTAAGCTCAAATCCCTCAAAATCATCAGTATTTCTTCATTTATTATGCATAATTATCATTCATGCATGTTTTCATAAGAATTGCATTTTAGCACGAATTTTTGCGCAAAATAAGAAGCAAAAAATCCAAGCTAAAATTGACCTATAAATGGCCTAACTTTCTGGATTTTTAACTCATTCATGCTAACTCCGAATGACCCAAAACCATCTCCACTATGTACATGTCACTAACAAGAATAAATGGAAAATACTAAAAAAATCACTAACCCAAATAAGTGGACCAAAAAACCCAAACCCTAGTTTCAGAATTTCCAGACTAAAAACCTCATATCTTCTCCATCCAGTGTCTATTTTAATCCTACTCACTTTTAAACTAATACATTCAATTACCTTCAAAACAAGACCAAGTTCAAGTGAATCGGAGCTCGTATGTGAAAGTTGGGTTTTGGGCCTCTTTTATACATTTTGTATTTTAGCAGTTTTTGACCTATTATTTTATGTACATATTTAACCTATTTTAGATTATTTATTTTTCATTTGTCTTCTTTGATAAAAGTTTTATTAAAATGCATAAAAATCCAAATCCAAATTGAGCTTAAAATCAAAGAAACAAATTGAGTCCAAGTCTTCACTAACCAACTGTACAAAATTGGTCTTTTTCATCTTTTATTTTATTTCATCTTTTCTTAATTAATAAAAATTTAAAAAATAGATTAATGTGTAAATATTTGTCTTTGATTTTATTATATTTTTTATGAATTTTTATCAAGTCTAAAAATGACAAAAAAATTACAAAACCCAAAAATCAAGGTATTCTATGTACATAGGATACCCCAAAAATATCACTTTGTGCAATTGATCGATTTTGATTTTGATGTCATCATGAAAGTTGTAGACCTCATCGAGTCGAGCAATTTTTGTGAAGAAACTTTTTCGATCCGAGGCCGTTTGCTATTTCTTTTTTATTTTTCAAAGTTTTTATTTTCAGATTTTTGTGGTGCTGACACGTGGCAGCTCTTGGAGTCGCCACGTGTCAGCCAATTTTGGGTATATTTTTAATTCTTGTTTATAAAAAAAAATATTAAATCCACGCACGTGCGAAGCACGTGCCACCCAGTCACGTGCCACGCATTTGCCGCTCACCATCCCACTTTCATCCGCCATGTGGCGCTACAGGGACCGTCCGATCTCGCTCGATCGGACGGCACCTGTGCGTCTTCTTCCTCCCCTTGTTTGGAACCTCCGCCGCCCCGTTTCTCCGCCGCTAATCTCGCCAGTCCCCTCCTCCTCCGATCTCGCACCAACGACTCGTCCTCCCTCATCAAATCTCGACCATATCCCCTGATCCCCTCCGATCCAAGATCTCGCTCCGCCGCCATTCCCCTTCCGATCTCGTCAACCTCCCATCAAATCCCAATCACCATCTCCGGTGATCCCCAATCACGCCTAATCAACAACCCCTGACATCCTTCCATAGCCGGTTGTGATCCCTCGACCTATAAAAGACCCGTCGTGCCTCCAGCTTTCCCCATCCGCAGATAGCTTAGTTCTTAATGACACGACGGCGGTGACAGCGCCGCCTTACTGTCCTTATGAGATCCGAAGTCCTTCAGGCTTCGTTGCAGACGTGGCTTCTTCGACGACCTGCCCTCGCTCCGGCCGCTCATGGCTGTCGAGCCAAAGACGCGCAACTTCGACCATCACCTGCTTCAACTACGCTGCCCGCGACTTCACCATATTCAACCTCAGGAGCTTCCACCACCAACATTCACCTCTGCTGGAGCGGCCCTTCACCGACAAAGCTCTGCGTCAACAACCCACAGTCGAGTCTACGGCCACCATCGGCTCCGCCTTCGCACTACTAGACACCTCCCGCGATCGAAGCTCAGCCACCACGTTCGCCCACCGATCGTCGGCCCTTCAGAGGTGACTCCACCGCCGTGCGGCCCAGCCTCGCCTCTGCCTTGGATCGGGCGTCGTATCCAAGCCGCCCCAGCATGCGAGCCCACGTGCCTTCGGTGGAAGAATTGCACAAAGGCCCCATGACGCCCAGCTAATTACGCAGCAACTCTTCACCCAGGGGTCACGTGCATCGCACGTGACCTCCTGGGTAAATTTCCATCAGCACCCCCAGAGGTCCCCCTATTCGCCATCCAGTCCAAGGACCAGAGGGCACGTGCTGCGCATGTGTCCCTCTGGAAAATCTGCAGATTCGTCCCTCTTTTATCGGTAATTAAACTTAGGTCCCCCACTGCATTTCTTTATATTTATTGTATTCATTATTATTTGCATAAACACCCTATGTTCCCCATTAATTTAGGACCTCTACATGACTTTATTTTATTATCAAAAAATAGCCTGATGTTTGTCATTTAATTCTCTACATTTTAACATATTGTGGATAATTTTGTGATCGATGGTTAATTAATAATTATTTGTTTTGTGTAAAATTGTGTATTTTACCCATTTCATGCTCTGAAATTTATACATGATTAACCGTTGCTCTAAAAATTCCCAAAAAATCACATATTGTAGAATTGTATTTGACATCGTGCCCAAAAAGAATCGCATTTGCATGCATAGTTTGCCCTATAAAAATCATTTTGCATATTCCAGTGTTTGATTTTTAATAGGTATTGAAACTAGTATTTTCGAGCTTTAGGATTTTTCTGAGGTCCATTACTTAGTGATAGATCTTAGATAATTTTATTCCTTGAACATAATTGTATTTAATATTTATTATAATTAAATATTGAAATTCACTCCATCTGCATTTAAAAATTCATAAAAAAATGTCATATTGCATCCAAAAATTCCAAAAAAAATACAGTGCATTCATTTTGTCATATTTTGCATTGTGGCCAAGTTTCATATTCTTCGGATATCGTTTGATCGAATTTTATATTTTAGTCCCTAAAATAGGCCAAAATTGCATTCTGATCCTTTATTGCATTAAAAATTACAAAAAAAGACCACCTCAAAAATCGCACACGAATTTTGATAGACATAATTTTAGGTTGTTCCTTTGCCTCCTTGTGTTCGACCTTGGGACTTACCCAAGTAAAATAAACATAAAACCACACGATTAAAAATTGACGAAAGAATTGTGGTTATTTTCTTGAACAATTCTGATTGCGCTTACAACGAAACGACAAATCATTATTTTTTAGCGAACGACAAATACACATTTTTAACATAGCAAATATTGGACCCGTCAAGCACTTGCATAAATCAATCTTGATGACATAGAAAAACATGGATGGCAACTAGAATCGCTTTCACCGGCACTAGGCAACTGCTACATGAAAGCAACGAACCCTTCACCAAGTAGTTTCCTCTCTAACTTCTTAATCACATGTAGCCAGTCTGATAGTTGAAGATGTCATCTTCCTATGGGTAAACCCAGGTAACGAATTGATAGGGCGCTATAGGGACAAGCCAACACCTTCCCACAAGTCTCATCCTCCTCCGTGGTCATGCCAAACTAAACCAAAACATACTTCTCTTTGTTAACTCTCAAACCTGATAGCTCCACAAAAATCTCTAATGCCACTGTCATCCCCTCGCCTCCTCTTCGCTGCCCTCAATAAAGAAAATCGTGTCATATGCATACTGAAAAACTATATAATTGGATAATGAATGGAACTGCAGTGGAGAATCATTTATTCCTTTATTCCAAAAAGAGTATTTCTACTTTGAATGGTCCAATCATTGTCTTGAAATTTCTAAAATAAATTAGATAGGTAGCTAGTATAGTTCCCTATCCATGAGTTTGACGTTGTAATGGGATAATTTGAAATATGGTATAATACTTTGAAGAGGTAGAAATAGAAAGTACACAAGGTTGAAATACTTTATTTATTTATGTAATATATGCACAAAGAAAGATTTTTAGCTGATTGATTTCGGGAGATCAAATGAGTTATTCATTCATTGAATGATAAATATCTTCAAGTTGTAACATTTGTAAGAGTTTGAAATATCAACGAAAGATTGAGATGTGACATTCTCATGTTTTTTTTGAAAATAATTGGTTTTTATGTAGATGTAAATGACTTGCAGGAGGCATATGTCTATTTATCTTGACAAGTGAAAATATTGAACACAACCCAGCACAGTATAGCTCAATTAGTCTTATAGCACCTAACTTCGGTAGGAAAGATTTTTGCTCAAGGCGTGAGCATGTTGACTTGGTCAGTATTTCTCCATGTTTACTGAAATGATTCACGTGTCATAAAAACGGATGTAACATAGATATATCGATTTAAGTGCGTAAACATTATTTCTTTATTCATCATCAAGGGAAACAAATTAAAAAATTTAAATCAATTAATGCCCATTCAACATGTAACTTATCTCACACAACATGTCACATCGAAAATCTTAACCAACTAATCATAATTAGCTAATGTTATTGATAACTCAGGTGTATTCCAAATGGGTTGCCATGAATAAATAATACAAAGGTTGTCGCTGAGGCGGCCACTCATGGAACACCCAGGTCCATCAGCAATTAACCCACAATCCAAAGAATACAACAATCAAGCTCAAAAATAAATGTGAATCAATCTTTATTTACTCTACCATAAAATGTATAGTGACAAGTATGTAGAGGTCGAACCACAGAGAGCAACACAAAATGCAATAGCCTACATGTCAATCACAGTCATCCTTGTGTGGGTTTTTATTATTATTTTTTTCTTTTTTATTATTATTATTAAAATATAATGATTAAGTATTATATATATATTTGTATATAATACAAATATATTAATTATATATACCCATAGAGGGTAAGTATATAGCTTATAGTACATGTAATATATATATAGGTATATATAAATATAATAAATATATATATATATATATATATATTCTTTTTTTATGTTAAGAATAATGAGAATACATATAACTAATTATATATATATATAATTTTTTTTCTTTTTTTAGGATATATAGATACATATACATAAAAGGGGGTATTAGAATATTCACAAAACTACTCAAAAATAGTCAAAAATTCAGAAAAAAGATCTTTTTTGGAATTTTTATGGCTTTTTACTATTTTTATGATTTTTGGGTATTTTTGCAAACTGTTTTAGTATTTTTAAATAACTAAATAGTAGCAAACAGTGGATTAGGTACTGGCTGTCACAAAAATAGAGATTAAAAATAGCTAACAGCCTCAAAAATTTTCCACCCTAATTTTCTAATAACGATAATAAAATATAGCATAAATAGGGCCTGAGTTCATATTTTTCTGATTTTTCTTCGATTTTTATATTTTTTTGAAGTTTTTGGGTATTTTTGAATTTTTAAGGTTTTCTTTTTGAGATGTTTAGGGATTTTTGGACTGACACTAATATAGGTCAACATACACCATAGGTAATTTTTTTGGAATTTTTCGAGGCATTTTCATATTTTTTTGGGATTTTATAAGTTAGACAGGGAATAAAAGACATGTTTTTGATTTTTAATAAATGCAAAAATGCAACAAAATGCAAAACTAAAAATATGACGTTCAAGCATGACCAAACAGGAGCTTAAGTCTATTTTTGCAAGATTTTTCGATTTAATATAAAGCATAAAATAAATAGACAAAGCCTTCAAAAATTAAATGGCCTGGCAGGGGTGTTTTTGCAAATAAAATAGTTGGCAGGGGCATACATGCAAAAATTACAACAAAAATACACTTTAACTTTTATTTTCAGGACCATTTAATAAATACATGAACCCGACAGGGTTTAAATGCAAATTTTCACGCGCCTCACGTGGTTGCTGCACGTGAGGCACGGAAGGACTAAAGTGCAAATCTTGAAACATCGGGGGTCCTTCCGCAAAATATACATTTTATTTACAACTGAAACTTCTATTTTTGGCATTAAATAATAAATACAAAAAGTAAGGGGCTTGGTATGAAATTTACCCCTAAACAAAGCTTTTCATCCTGCGGCGCTGGAGGCGCCACTTATCCACGTGGCGGCCATCGGACGACGGACATCGGTTCGGCGATGAAGGGCCAGGATTAGAACCTCCTGGCTGATCTGACGGTGGATGTACATCTTCATCGAACGATCGGCATTCAATCTGGGCCGCCCCTCTCGATCCAACGGTGCGGAAGGCACCTGGAAGAACTGAAAAGAAGCTCGCCCCCGGCGAGCTTCGATCGGGTAGCTCGGGCTCCTCCGGGCACCTCCCGCGCATCTGAAGCTCTCTGATCGTAGCTGGGAGGCTTCCGCGTCGTCTGACGGTGGTCTCATGGCTCCTGAGGGTCCGAGTCGATGGAGCGAGGTCGGAGAAGAAGAGGACCCCCAGGAACCTCTTCCTGGGTCAATGCAAGCCCAAAAGAGCTCGATTCGTCGATATCCCTGCACAGGAAGAACCGCGGGCGAGAGAGCTTTCTCCTCGACCCGGGGTTTGGAAGCTGCAACGCAAAAAATGAGGTGGACGGAGGGGCTCCGGCGAACGGCGGAGGAGGAGCCCCGATTCGCCAAGACCTAGGGTCTTGGGTTGAACAAGTGTGTGCGAGGGATGGAGAAGGCGACGAGGAACGAGATGGGATGCTTGGGGCGGTCGGATACAGTCGGGAATACGATGAAGAAGTCGCCGGAGTCAAGCTCCGGCGAACTTCAAATTTCGATTTTAAAGCTACAGTGATTAACTAACAACTAATCTACTAACTGGAATGAAAAGCTAACATCTAAAACTAACTAGGAATGCATAAAAGATCAGCTCTTATACCTGGGGGCCTCCAGGGAGCAGGGCGGACGCCGGAGCTCCGCCGCGTCAAAATCTCCTCCCTCCGGCCGAGTCACGGCGCTGGGTTGCTCCCCCTGTCACGAGGAACACTCCAGGAACGAGATCTAGGCTTTAGGTTGGAATAAAAGTGGCCAAATTCGAGGAAGGAAGCGGAGCTTTTTATTTATAAACATTGGCAAGGGGCCTTATTACCTGGAGATTATTAACTGATCCAATGAACATCTCGTTGATCTATGATTTTGGCGGGCATCATGGAAGATTAGGGAACAATTCTTGTGAAGGAAGCGTTGTCGATTGATGGATGGTGTGCCCGGGAAAAAGGCATGAAATCGGGGGAGTAGACAGTTCAGAGACGCCAGGCGAGGGATGGGACAGTTGACCTGGGAGTCAACGTTGGCCGGTGCCTCATTGGGCCACGTAAGCCGCTACGAGACAAAATAACAAATCTGAAGGAAGATTGATTTATTTGATGCCCTAAATGATTTTATTAATTTTTTCTTATAAAATAAAAAATGTGTATTATTTCATCTAGTATTTATTTATGATTTTTATTGAATTTTTCGAGGTGTTTTATTATAGTTTTATTTTAATAATGTGTATATGTATGTATTTACATGTATTTTTGGGTATTTTATTTTTAATTTATTTATTTTCTTTTATTATTTTCTTGGCTTATTTTATAAATTTATAATTTATTTTTGTGAGTATAAAGATATTTTTGTTTGATTTTTATAAGTTTATTTGTATTTTTAAATAAATAGGTCTATGTATATGTAAGTATACTTATAGGTACTTTACCTATATATTATATACATTGTATTTATTTAATGGATTTTATTTGTTTTTATTTTAGCTTGGTATTTTTAATAATATATATATATATATATATAATATATACATTATTAAAAAATAAAAGAATGCAATAATTAAAGAATGCTTTTCTCTTTTTATTTATGTACATCCTTCTCATAGGTATTTTGCCTATATAGACTTATTTTATTTTACATATTCTTTTTGGTTTTATTCTAAGGCTAATATGTATATGAATTATGTACATTATTTACAAGATTCTAAAAATAGTAATTTATAAAAATAATGATTAGTGAATATAATGAATATTTTAATCAGGTATTATATACAAGAAAGGCCAAAAACCTAACTTTTGCATATGGACTCCAAAAAATATGAAACCAATTTTATAAAATAGTTTATGAAATGCTATATACAATTAACGGTGAGTTTGGGTGATTTGGAGTTTTTATTTGCAAGATATGGGTCTGTGAAGTTGAGATTTTGGCTTTTTATTTTGTGCATAAAATGTTCACTGTGTATTATTTTTACACAAACTCAATTTTGTATTTTTATCTATATTATTATCTACAACTTTTATGAACAAAGTTTCTTTATTTGATGAATAAATAACTATGTACAAAATAGGTGCCAAAAATGCATAAATGAATGGAGTATTTATTGGATAATTGGCCCTTATCTCCCCCTACTTTATTCCTTGTCGACCAATTCCATTCTGGACTTGGTCTCGGGGTTAGGGTCATAAAATATTTGCAATATTTTATTCCTTTTTCTTTCCTTCTCTTTATTCTATAATTTTGGCATTAAAAAACCTTATTTAATGTACAATAAATACAAGAAACAATGAATGCTATTATGTACAAATTAATGCTATTTACATGCATTTGCTGGGGTTTTTGAGGCCAAAATGATAGAATAAAGGTGATGAAATGGAGATTCATCACCCCCCTATACTTGCCTTTTGCTAGTCCCTAGCAAACACTTATGCAATAGGTGCAAAAAGAATAAAGAAAAGAAAAAGGATGATGAAAGAAATATAGAGTGAATAGGGATGCTTTCAGTGCAATGCATGTCCTTACAAAATCTGAATTTGGAGCTCCTATCAGACCTTGGGTGTGAAGGTGTGTGGAACCTAGTCGGGAACCAGCTCTAAAATACAACAGCCTTCGATAGTCACAGAACTCGGTTCAACCCACCTCAATAGCCGGGTCAGAACTAGTCTACATCATACGCAAACTCTTATAACTATGAAGCTGACTTGTACGGTGTAAGTGATAGTGGCTCTCCCCAACTGAAATAATAAAGGAACTGACTTCTCCAGAATGACAACCCAATGATTCCCCAATCCAGCAGCTCTTTCCTCGAGGAGCAGGGTATTCCCTTCTAAGTTCAAGTGGCAACCAGCTCAAGAGGAGGGGGTGAAGAGAAGAATGGACGGTAGCCAGTGTAGCTACCTATCCCGGGATGCAAGACCAGTGTAGTCAAGTCATCCAGCTGCAGGCTTACATATTTGACTTTGGAGCTCAAGCTTGCTTATTGACTTTGTACATACTTTGCAGGCATTTTATTTTTTTTGTACAGGCCTGACCATTTTTTTTCTCAACATACTATTCACAGCAGCATTTACATAAGGAGTTTTTCCTCTTGAGCCAGTAGACTATCCCTCTTTTGAAGCTTTATCGCAACCCACAATCTCCTGTCTTTAGACCTCATTGCTATTGGATCCGGTTGGGGTGCACTTCCCTCCCTAGACGAGGACGAATGTTTCCACCCGTGTGCGTCTCAGACTGGCAAATCCAACCCCCTCACCACTCCAACTGAGTTGAGCCAAGTGAAAGGTGCAGGTGTCCAAGTTAGATCACGGTCGGCAAGAGTCATACGTGTGTCTCGAAAAGTTCTAGTTAGTCCACTGAGGTGACTTGAACCCAGCCCTGATTTCTCAAAGAATTAAGTCTGTATAGACCTGAAGTACCTTAAACCTAGTTCCCATAAGGTTCCAGTGCAATTAGGTGCGGTAAGGTCTAGCCGAGCTCCAATTTGAGATTTTCTTAGACTGATTCAATCATTAAGCTTCACTCAAAAAGAATATGAATGGTATGCTTATGCTATGCACAATGAATGATGCCATTTTTCACAAAAATTTGAAAGGATCAAAGAATGTTTTTACGAAAAGAATTTCTGCACAGGAAGTACGAACTGAAAATATTCAAAAAGTCTATACACTTATTTACACGGGCGTGCTGTTTTATTTTCAAAGTTTAGGAATTTTTAACAACTTTACAGGTGTGAATAAAATAGTTTATTTGGGTATGTACAGAAAGAATTGTGTGTGTTTTGTTTCTGATTTACTAGTATCTGCAATGATGTTCTTATTAGCTTTTTGAAAATAATTTTACAAACTATAGTACACGATAATTTTTGCAATCCTTTACACACATTTGAAAACTATTTTTGCAAAGATTTTTCACACTATATCTATATATATACAATTTTCACAATAAGTTTGACAATCATTTTTCAAAACATTTGCACATAGGTTTTTGAAATCCTTTCTTTCACACAAAGAAAAGTTTTGCAATCAACACAGCTTCACACATTTGAAATCATTTCACATCAAAATTTTCAAAACTGGTCACACTATTTTTCAAGTCATACTGTATAGGTATCTGATTTATTAATCAGTAGATACAAAAGAAGAAAAATTGTATTTGACGTATAATATGGTTTTAGTTCTTATAAACTTTATTTGACTTATTCCTTATTTACAAATGAGAGATTTTTGTGCGGATTCCTTAGACTTACTCGAGAATCATTTTCACAAGGGTTTTTGAAAACTCTAGTCCAAAATAATTTTGCAACATGTACACGCATTTGAAAATCCTTTTACAAATGTTTTACACAACATATATAGATTTTTCAAAACACTTTTGACAATCAACTTTTCACAATCATTTGCACACTAATTTTCACAAAGTTTTTGCTTTCACTCAAAGAAAATAGGTTTTACACACAAACTAATTTTTCAATCGTTGAATACTTGTTCACTCTATTTTCAAACAAATTTCACAAGATTTTTCAAAGGAAAACGTTTCGTACAAAACACTTTTCTGACTTACTAGTCAGTGTAATTACAATGAGTCTGAGGAACTCACAATCATCTTTCATTATTATAAAGCTACTTTTTACATTTTATTTTATGTTGTAGTTATATTTAATTTTTCAGTATGAGTTATGGCTTTTAGTATATACATGGTATATACGACCCCCCTATACTTAGCTTGAGCTATGTCCTCATAGATCGAAAGGAAAAAGCAAAGACATAACTCGTACTGAGTATAGAGAGATCTAAAGAATAAATATGAAAGAAATGAATGAATGAGAAGTTGACCATCCCCCCTATACTTAGGATCAAATAATCCTAGTATAGCAGACTGTACAAAAAGCGGGGAGGGTCAAGGGTGGGAATATACTGATCGTACTCAGATTGTCTCCCCCTATACTTAGGGTTGGGTACTCCTAAGTATAGAAGAGGGGACAATGGAGAAGATCAAACTGAAATCAAAAATTGTAGGTGCACATCCCCCTATACTTAGGATAAAGTACGTCCTAAGTATAGAAAACTGTCTACAATGGCGGCACCTTTTAGATAGAAAAAGAAAATAGATAAGGAAAAGAAGAAAAGAAGAAAAGAAGAAAATCAGAGAAATAGTGGTTGGAGTACATCGTCTGAATCTTTTGGTGCTGCAGGTGCTGTGGAGGTGTCATCGTGGTGCACTAGTTGAATTGAGTCAACAATGGCCAAGAATGCATCGGGTTCCAGGTAAGGCTTCAATAGTTGGCCGTTGACGACGAAGGGCTGTGCGTCAGGGGACAATTCTGATATCGCAATGCTTCCGTTGTCACGCACTTCACATATTCGGAATGGCCCTGTCCACTTACTTTTTAATTTACCTGGAAATATCCGCAACTCTGCATCAAACAACCACACTTTCTGCCCAACGTCGAAGGTCTTTCGTCTGATGTGCCGGTCATGCCAGCGTTTCACCTTCTCCTTGTACATCAAGGTGTTATCGTATGCGCAGTCTCGGAATTCCAAGAGCCTGTTCAGATTGTCCTTTCTCTTCTGACCACTTTTTCGTGAGTCCAAGTTACAATTATTAATTGCCCAAAGAGATTTGTGAATTAATTCCACGGGCAGATGGCATGGTTTTCCATATACAAGACGGTAGGGAGACATCCCCAAGGGAGACTTGTAGGCCGTACGGTAAGCCCAAAGAGCTGAGTCCAAGAGTTGAGACCAGTCTTTTCTGTTTGGCCTAACAAGTTTCTGCAATATGGTCTTCATTTCTCTATTGGATAACTCCGCCATGCCATTGGTCTGCGGATGATAAGGAGACGCGACACGGTGATCGATGCTGTACTCCTTCGTTAACTTCTTGACCTCTTTGTTGATGAAATGGCTACCCCCGTCTGAGATGAGAATCTTTGGTATCCCAAACCGCGAAATGATGTTCTTTTTCAGAAACTGGCAAACTGTTTTGCTGTCGGCGGCTCGGGTAGGGATAGCTTCAACCCAACGACTCACGTAATCTACGGCAAGAAGGATGTGCTCAAAACCTTGACTGTTAGGGAAAGGTCCCATGAAGTCAATGCCCCATGCATCAAAAACATCTGCTATCTGAATGATTTTCAGAGGCATTGAGTCTTTGGCAGTGAGTGTCCCTTTCAGTCGCTGATAGTCAATACATCTTTTAACAAATTCTGCTGCATCCTTAGAAAGTGGGCCACCAGAGGCCACACTGCAATACTTTTGCTGCCGTACGATCTCCAGAATGGTGCCCACCAGATTCGAGCGAATGACAATGCTCGAGGACACTAGATTGCTCCGTCTGAGGAATGCACCTGCGCCAAATACAATCTGCCCCTTCTCTGAATAGGAGAGGATCTTCCCACTGGTAGAAGCGGATGGTCGACATGAATTTGTTCTTCTGATTCTTCGTCCAATCCGAAGGTATTACCCCCGAGGCGAGGTAATTGACAATGTCAGCATACCAAGGGAGAGCATCCACAGCTAAGATAGCTTCGTCAGGGAAGGTTTCTGTGATAGGTGCATTGCTCACAGGAGGCTCATGCTGCTCAATTCTGGAGAGGTGATCTGCTACCACATTCTGAACTCCAGGTTTGTCTTTGATTTCCAGATCGAATTCCTGGAGGAAAAGGATCCAACGAATCAGTCTGGGCTTCGCATCCTTCTTCTGTTGTAGGTACCGAATAGCAGAGTGGTCCGTGAAAATTGTGACCTTCGACCCCAACAAATAAGATCTGAACTTCTCTAAGGCGAAAACCACAGCCAGCAGTTCTTTCTCTGTCACTGTATAATTTCTTTGAGCTTCATCTAATGTTCTCCTGGCATAGTGAATGGCATAGGGCGCCTTGTCTTTCCTCTGTCCAAGAACAACTCCGACTGCAAAATCTGACGCATCGGTCATTATCTCAAATGGAAGAGTCCAGTCGGGAGGCTGTAAGATTGGAGCCTGAGTGATAAGCTCCTTCAATTGATTGAAAGCAAGGAGAACTGGCTGATCAACAATGAACTCCGTCTCCTTGCACAAGAGTTCTGTCAGAGGTCGGGCAATGCGGCTGAAGTCCTTGATAAATCGTCTGTAAAATCCCACATGCCCCAGGAATGACCTCACATTCTTTACTGACTGAGGTGGCTGAAGGTTTGAAATGACATCCACCTTGGCTAGGTCGACTTCCATGCCACGTTTGGAAATGACATGGCCCAGCACAATACCCTCTGTGACCATAAAATGGCTCTTTTCCCATGAGAGCACTAAATTGACTTCCCGGCATTTCTGAAGTACTCTGTCTAGGTGCCCGAGGCAAGAATCGAAACTATCACCATAGACAGAGAAATCATCCATGAACACCTCGAGAAAACTGCCTACCATCTCGGCGAATACAGCTAGCATGCATCTTTGGAAGGTTGCGGGTGCATTGCATAATCCAAAGGGCATCCTCTTGAAGGCGTAGGTACCGAACGGGCAAGTGAAGGTAGTCTTCTCTTGATCCTCAGGGGCGATCGCCACTTGGTTGTACCCGGAGTACCCATCCAGGAAGCAGAAGAACTCCTTGCCTGCTAATCTCTCTAATACTTGATCAATGAATGGCAAGGGGAAGTGGTCCTTCTTGGTTGCTGCATTAAGGCGGCGGTAGTCAACACACACCCGCCAGGATGTCGGTACCCGAGTTGAAATTTCCTCTCCTTTTTCATTTGTGACCACGGTAAGCCCAGATTTCTTGGGAACTACATGCAAGGGGCTTACCCATTTTGAATCGGAGATGGGATAGATGAAGCCTGCTTCACACCATTTTGTGATTTCTTTCATGACCACGTCCCGAAGGTTAGGGTTCAGCCTTCTCTGAAATTCGCGGGACGGCTTGGCATCATCTTCTAGATAGATATGGTGTGAGCACAGAGCTGGATTTATCCCTCGGAGGTCTGATACGCTCCAACCAAGTGCCTTGCGATTCTTTTCTAGAACCTCGAAAAGTCGAGATTCTTGATCCGGATTCAGCCTGCTGCTGATGATGACCGGATACATGTGTTCTTCACCCGCAAGGAAAGCATACTTCAGGCTTGCAAGAAGTGGCTTGAGTTCTGGTTTTGTTCTGTCCACTTTATCTGTCACTTCAGATACCATGCTGGTGGTGGGATGTACCTTGAGACTGTTACCATCCTCTACATCCTGCTGAGATCCCAGTGATGTACCGAACGGTTCTGCGGTGAGCTGATCATGTTCGGTCTGGAGTGAATGCTCAAGAAGATGCGCCTGCATCTGAGAATCTGTCTCCCACAAATCATCGGAGCATATGATGACTGTGCTTTCCAAGTCCTCCTCAAGAGTGAGGATTTCTCGGGTCTATGGATCGTCCAGCGACAACTCTGAGTTTCTGATTTCTGCAATCAAATCACAGTCTGCTTCTGGTGCTGCTTGACTCTCATCAGTTGTGGCATTCTGCTCCTTGTTCATGTTGATCGTGATTTGCTGGGTGTTCGAGCTAAAAATGATCTTTCCAGACCCGTAATCAACCACGGCACCTGAAGTACGGAGAAATGGTCTGCCAAGGATGATAGGAGTCTGGAGCAGTGGTGCAGGAGAGTCCATATCAAGGACTACAAAGTCAGCTGGGAATTTCATCTCCTGCACGGTAACTATCACGTCTTCCAACAGACCTCGGGGCCGCTTGACGGATCGGTCAGCGAACTGAAGGATCATACGTGTCTGCTTGAGCGGTCCCAGCCCGAATTCTTGCATTATGGACGAGGGCATAAGGTTGATGGAAGAACCACTGTCAAGAAGAGTACGCTCGAAGACCTGATCGAAAATCACACAACTGGTCAGAGGTGCTCCTGTATCTTGCTTTTTCTGGGGGAGGTTGGTGATAGCTGCAACTGTGGCCATAGATAGAACGTGCTTTTCTACCTCTCGGCGTCTGTTGTCTTACGCTGGGCGACGCCTGTTAGTACATGCCTCTTTCAATCCTTTCTTCACAGCTGGCATGTATTCCACGGCCTTTAGCAAGGGAATCTCAACAGTCAATTTATCCAAAATGTCCACGACACCTGGATCAGACAATGCATTTTTTTCTTTTTGCAATTTTTTTAGATTTTTGTATTGCATGCGGAAAAGGAATATTCACATTACTGGCAGGAAAATTAGAGTTCTTATTTACATCAAAATCATCGCCCACAAAATGTTGTACATCCGGACTACAAAAAGGAGTACAAGCTGGATCTGGATATGCTGGTGCTGCTGGGCGATCAAAAAGGGTAGCATCGGCTCCATCGGCTGGCAAGGGATCGGCTGCTGCTGGCGGCTCCTCCAAAGCTGGCGTGGCTTCACTTCTGCTACATGCTTCTTTTTGTTGTTTTTGTTTTTGCTGATTTCTTTGTGTTTTTGGCTGAGGCTGATGACATGGCACGACGACTGGACTGGCTTCTCCTTCCTCTTCCTCCTCACCCACCCCTGGAGTTGGCACGGCTGATGCGGAAGATGACGATCCACCTGTTTCTTTATTCACCCCACATCTGGTAGCAGGCGGAGGCAAGGCCCTACCGCTCCTGAGAGTAACAGCATTAGAATAAACAGTAATATCATTATCACACGCGGACTGGACATCACATTCTACCTGCTCCTTCTTCTTGAAATTGTTGGGGTTGGCTTCGACCTGCGCCGGAATGGTAGTGCGAGTGGCGGTCAGGTCGTCAAGCCGCTTGGTCATCTCCGCTAGCCCTTGGACAAGCTGGGCTAGACACTCCATGGTGGGATTAGCTGGGGGGACATCAGAAGATGCAGCGTGCAGACCACGCTGCTGTTGGTTAGATGAGTGGGGAGGCTGCTGGTGGTGTTGCTGTGGTGGAGCAGGAAGTTGAAGTTGCTGGTAGGACGGAGGTGGATACTGCTGGTATGGTTGAGGCTGAGCAGCCGCATACTGGTGATACGGCTGTGGATGGCGGTACTGCAGCTGTTGGTAAGGAAAATTCTGCCTCCATTGTTGTGCAAACTGGGGAGGCTGCTGGTGTGGTTGAGAGGTTTGGCCAAAACGACCACCCTGAGGTTGGTGGTACTGCCGGTTGGCAAATTGCTGACCCTCGAGTTGTCCCTGAGGACAGGTCGGCTGTGCATCATTCGTCCATACCCCGTTAACTTCTTGGATCAGGGGTGGTGGTGGGAAAACTGGATCAGGAATGGAAAGGAACTCTGGCTGATAAACGACCATTTGCTGCTGCGGCGGGCCCTGGTCGGGCGCCTGCACGTAGTACACGTGCTGGACTGTCGGTGGCTGCTGGCTCGGTTGAGGCTGATGCTGCGGTTGCGGCTCGTCTTTCTTCTCAGCGGGAGCGTCTGATGGTGCAGCCGACTGGACAGAGTTGGTCGTACCGACCAACAGCTCGAGGTTCTTGTTGATCTGATCGAGCTTATCCAGGTTCTGGGTCCTCTTCTCGATCACAACGAGTTTCTCAAGGTCCTGTGATCGCTTCTCGATTATGTCGACCTTAGAGAGATGGCCCCCGATGATGCTGAGGTTGGAGCTCTCATCTCTCTCTGCTTCCTTGGATGCAGCCATGTGCACTTGCTTCTGGAGGATCTGGGGCTGCTTCTGGTATGCCTTGGATGAAGAGAGGGCGGCCTCTCCTTCGGCCATTTCTTCGAAAATCTGCCATACAACATCTTCATCCTTGTTGAAGTGGGAGCCCCCACATGCTGCGTCCACGAGCCTTTGACTTTCAATATTGAGTCCCCCGAAGAAATGCTGGACCAGGCTGGTCTTAGGGATCTCGTGGTGGGGACACTTCTCCTGCAGATCAGTGAATCTCTCCCAAGCCTCATGTACTGACTCATGTGCTCCTTGGGAGAAATTGCTAATACGAGCTCGCATTTGGTTGAGCCGACCGAGAGGGTAGTACTTGTGCAGGAAGGCAGACTTCAACTCCTCCCAGGTCGTCACGACCTTTTCCATATGATTGACCCAATAGAGGGCCTTGTCCTGTAGACTGAAGGGGAAAGCCGTCATCTTGACAATGTCCAGGGGGACATTCGGATAATGGGTGGTGCGGCAAATGCGGGAGAATTGCTGCAGGTGAATGTACGGCTCTTCATTGGTGTTGCCATGGAATGCAGGGAGAAGGGCTATGAATTGGGGCTTCAGCTCAAAGTGAGCGTGTACCGGTGGAATGAGAATCCACTCGGTCATCTGGCTGTCTCCCGGATTGTATGTTTCTTTGAGTGTCGTTTTCGACGGTGGTGGGAATTCAGGATCATCATTGGGGTCATCACCACCTTCTCCACCTCCACCTCCTCCTCCCCTGCCTCCTCTGCCTCGGCCTCCTCCTCCGTCGTTGCGGTTTATCACATCATTCAACATATCCTGAAAAGCAGTCTGTGTAAGGGCCTGCTCAGTCAGCTGCTGCTGTATGGCCTGGATAGATGCCAGCAACTGTGCATTGACTTGGTTCTGATCTGGTACCTGTCCCTCTGGTGGTGGCTGCTGACCCTTTCCCTTTCCTCCTGGCGCCATGTCAGGGTCTGAGTCGGACGAAATGAACTCCGGAGTAGACTCCAGGGCTCGCTCTGGCTTCTATCTGCAGAATGAGGTAGTCCGAATCAGATCACTTGTAATTAACTTTCAGCTGCCGTGATTAAGCTGGAATTCAGGTCAACCCCAGCATGTTGTGAATGGGAAAGAGATGTAGACTGTAATCGACTCCCATTCACAACGGCGGTAGTGGGACAAAAGTGATCCCAGTTTATTGGGTGGCCAAGAGAAAGGTAGAAAACGAGGAGTCTGGAGATCGATCCGCAAAGTCCGGATCGGGTTCTCGGGAATCGCCTCGAAATTATTGGCGAGGTTGAGTCCATGGAATCGATGTAGGTTTCGGCATGGTCCCGACGAAACCATCCATGGATCAACTTCACGAAGCACAAGAGAATGTCAGATTTTTGGAAGAATGATACGATGGTCAACGAGGAACAAAAGGAGTGTAAAACAGTAGAAAGGCTCGGTTGAGCGGGGTGGTCAAAGAAAGACATAACAAAATTTTGCGCAAAGGCGCGGGACTTTGATCTTTGAACCTTAATCTAGATACATTCAAACACAAGACAAAATCGGGTTCACCAACTCACGCCATGTGAAGCCGTGAAAGCTCGGCTATTTATTATCTTTTCATTTTTAGAGTTGTGATTTTCAGGCATATCTTATAACAAGTCCTTAGTACGCTACCCTATAGGAGAGAGAGTACTGCCGGGAGAGTATCCCGTACTTGTCCTCCTCCTGTGTAACCTGTAGTCTGTACTTTTTGGAGTCCTTGTAACCCTTCCTGGATCCCTACTCAGCCAAAGAAAAGAGAGAGGAAGCCGATAGGCGAAACCAATACTTCGGTTCTCGCACGCAACGGAATCACCCGTGAGCGCGCAAGAACCTACTCGGACGCAGGACGATGAGACAGACACCCCCGTGAAGGCGTGGCCTATGCTCAATACTTCGGACAGGGTCGATGCTCTCACAACAGAGAGTCACCATTGGTGACCAAGTCCTACTCGCCTACGTACGATAGAAGCGCCATTACTTCGGAAATCCAGGCGATACACAAGGCAGTTGCAGACTGGGATTTGGGCTTTCTATCCTTAGGGGTCGCACTCGCTCAAGGGAGTAGGGTTTTGGTCCCCCTCCAAGGTACCAGAAAACAATGAGGGCTTTATGAACCCGGTACAATGATAGTCCATTACAGGTTTTAATTAAGGTCAAAGTTTATTTAGCAGTCCCCTGGTTTTAATTTTTTTGGTTTTCACTTTTTTTTGGATCTGTTTTCATACCAGTGCCTAACGTTTTTGTAGATTTTCATTTAAGTCCTAGGTGCTCAAAATCAGAGGGAGATAGCGGAAAAGCCATGCAAGTGGTTCCATGATGGAAATCTCATCATTGAACCGAATGATGCATGCTGAGTTAGAAGACTTACAGTGCATCCCAGCTCTCTCCATGTGGTATGCAAAACAGAATTTTTAAACCTATCTACATGTCGGTATGCAAGGCACAAAATCGTCCTAAACATAAGCTGCTATTAGCGTGAAGAACCATAAGTTGCTTATTTGTCTCTAGCCCAAGAGAGTCCGGTCTTGGCTCACCCCTCCTCTGCTCAACAAATTGAGGGTAGGAGAAAGCGCTTTACAGGGTTCGCTACGGCACAGAGGGCTAAGAGACAAATTTATAACTTGTTTGAGTTTGACTAGATCCAATCGAAGTAGACTATAGGAACATGCATTCTTATTAATGTTTGGACCTAGCTACCGAGTCAAGCAACCCATATCTAGGAGCTCCAAGCACACAAAACAAAGTAAAAGAAAGGCGGAAAGCTCAAAACTGCGGGAAACAAAATAAAAGAAGGCGATGAAAAACTCGAAAAAGCCGCGATGAGGCCCCCAGGTGAACAATCACCTGGGCACTGGACCTCATTGTGAAGAGTAGAGTCCTGTTTAATTACATGCCAAATTCTCTCTCTCTCACCATGAATTACAAAAATAGTTCTAAATAACTAGCCTATCTAATGCCCCTCTCTTTGCTTCTTTGGTGCACTCTCCAGATGGTCATGAGAAGAGAAGACCATCCTCCTCCAAGCTCGGCTGCCTTGGCCTCCTAGGAAGCCATTCTCGCGTGGCAGTCCCTCACATCAAAGTTACAAAAAGATTGCATTAGCATACTCAGTTAATCAAATAGAGCAGATAAATTAATCACAATAAATAAAGAAATGAAGCATGGTGATTAATGGCAATAAAACAATAGTTGCTCACACAAAAATGAATCATGAATCGAAATTTTTATACAAGGATGACAAAAATCAATTTGGCTATGCTCATTGCTCCCCGGCAACGGCGCCATCTGATAACTCAGGTGTATTCCAAAAGGGTTGCCATGAATAAATAATACAAAGGTTGTCGCTGAGGCGGCCACTCATGGAACACCCGGGTCCATCAGCAATTAACCCACAATCCAAAGAATACAACAATCAAGCTCAAAAATAAATGTGAATCAATCTTTATTTACTCTACCATAAAATGTATAGTGACAAGTATGTAGAGGTCGAACCACAGAGAGCAACACAAAATGCAATAGCCTACATGTCAATCACAGTCATCCTTGTGTGGGTTTTTTTTATTATTATTTTCTTTTTTTATTATTATTAAAATATAATGATTAAGTATTATATATATTTGTATATAGGGTTTAAGGAGCCTGCCTCGGGTAGTGCAGGGACTCCCCTGCACCCGCCTCTCCCGCCGTCTGATCCCGGCGGCATCAACGGCTTGGATGATGGGTGTTTCCGCCCGCACATGCCTCTCTCTCCCGCAGCCGTCTTTTGCCGCACAGGTCTCTCCCTCGCAGCCACTTCTCCCCTGCCAATCCCCTCTCTCGCGATCCCTCCCGATGCACAGGACTCTCCACCCCTCGGCCTCCGCTCCACCCCTCCCCTTCCGTTTGGGTTCCTCCCCTCTGAACCCATGTTGTTCCTCCTTATACTCTAGTAATCCACCATGAATATACAATTTCATAAGGCTAATTTGGAGCTCATCTGTGTCTAGAAATGGAGAGTTTAATATCCGGATAAGGAAGTTCGCTAGATTAGCAAAAGAAATAACCAAAATTCTGAATATCTTGTAAATTACTGAAAGTAGAAATTCAATGTATACTACCTTTTCTATATACACATATACCATCAATAATCAGAGCTCCCTCTAATCCACATCACTTGGAATTCATTAGAAATTTTGGAGAGGATTGCAACCTAAAGTTACATATTCTGACGTCATTTTATCATAAACTAAGAAAGGAAACATTGTATTTTAGTTTCCATTTGATCTTAAATTAAGAAACCCATGAGAGGATGTTGCAAGGTAAGTTTTGTTAGTTATTAACATCTGAATTTCTTGGGAGGATTGTATTTATTCCTGTGCAGATTACTAATGCTGAACTCGCATTCCTTGTGCACAGATGACGGTTATTTCAAAGATTCAAGTTTGACAATATTCTATTTTCTTCACAAATTCTTGAGATTTAATGTAATCTAATCATATTGATCTAAATTTTCTAATTAAATGAGTAGTGTATTGATGTGATTTAAATCTATTTCACCTTTATTTTCTGATTTGTGTTTAAATTGAAGTGGTCTGAAAGGATTAAGCATCCGAGTTTGAAATATGCTTCAAATCTCAGTTAAGGGTCTATAGCTAAAATGGTTTAGATGAACTTTGTTGGTGATATACTCACGTTTAGGTGATCTGATACGTGTGATTTGTTTTAGGTGTGAGGTCAAATATTCGATTGAAGCTTCCTTGTATTTGTTCTTGTCCTTTTTGATTGTCTGCTCTTTCAATATAAATGATTTAAAGATTTACACTAACCTAACTTTAAGAATTAGACTTGGATGTTATGTGCATGAATGTATTGTTGTGATTAGTTTGAACAGAATCATTTTCTGCAATATATGTGTTACAGTGTTCTTACATATATTTCTGATTCATTAGAATCGAGAAGGGAGGTTTCGATTTGTAAGTTCTCGTCGCCTGGAGAAGATAAAGAAGCACAATACTTCTCATCCAGTTATCTTCCATGTTGCATGAATCATACAGTCTAGATCCTTCCCCAAGACTTCATCTAATACTTCTTATAGACAGTGATATTACCTTGAGGTTCCCAGTGGTTTTACAACTGATAATGTGGACATGGGTTGTTGTCAAAAATTCAAGTTTCAGAATATTATTTAATAACAAGTGTGAGCTGAATGTGACTATGTTGTCTGTCAGGCTGCTTTGGTTTGGTTGAGTCCTTGGACATTATTCAAGGTTGAGTCCATAGACATTATTACATGAAACTAGAAAATGGTCAAGTGTTGGATATTCGCAACCATCTCATGTTGGTTTTGTATTCAATATGCATGTTCATGAATGCTGTAGATGGAAATCAGTTTTGGTCCCAACCATCAACAATCACATTGGTTTGAGATAAAATCACATCTCAAGTTGCCGATATCAAGCACCACCATCAAACATTTTATCTTTGTTGTTGAACTTACAACAGATCCATAAACTTCCAGCTAATACAACCACAAGGAAAATTGCATAGCCGTTGAAAATCATACACAACATAACACATTAGAATGGAAAGCCATGGAGCTCACAGCACACTCAGGATGAGCCCCACCTCTGCTCGCTTATATTAGAATGTCATTGACATAGTTTAATGTGTATGGACAATAATACCACTAAGTTGGAGCCCCGTGAAATTGTGTACTCATGGTAGATTACTGGAGCTTAAGGATGAACAACACGAGGTCAGAGGGGAGGAACCCAACCGGAAGGGTGGGGGGGCTTGCGAGAAAGGAGATTGGGAGGGGAGCGGAGGCCGAGGGGTGGAGAGTCCTGTGCATCGGGAGGGATCGCGAGAGAGGGGATTGGCAGGGGAGAAGCGGCTGCGAGGGAGAGACCTGTGCGGCAAAAGACGGCTGCGGGAGAGAGAGGCATGTGCGGGCGGAAACACCCATCATCCAAGCCGTTGATGTCGTCGGGATCAGACGGCGGGAGAGGCGGGTGCAGGGGAGTCCCTGCACTACCCGAGGCAGGCTCCTTAAACCCTTGTATATAATACAAATATATTAATTATATATACCCATAGAGGGTAAGTATATAGCTTATAGTACATGTAATATATATATATAGGTATATATAAATATAATAAAATATATATATATATATATTCTTTTTTTATGTTAAGAATAATGAGAATACATATAACTAATTATATATATATAATTTTTTTCTTTTTTTAGGATATATAGATACATATACATAAAAGGGGGTATTAGAATATTCACAAAACTACTCAAAAATAGTCAAAAATTCAGGAAAAAGATCTTTTTTGGAATTTTTATGGCTTTTTACTATTTTTATGATTTTTGGGTATTTTTGCAAACAGTTTTAGTATTTTTAAATAACTAAATAGTAGCAAACAGTGGATTAGGTACTGGCTGTCACAAAAATAGAGATTAAAAATAGCTAACAGCCTCAAAAATTTTCCACCCTAATTTTCTAATAACGATAATAAAATATAGCATAAATAGGGCCTGGGTTCATATTTTTCTGATTTTTCTTCGATTTTTTATATTTTTTTGAAGTTTTTGGGTATTTTTGAATTTTTAAGGTTTTCTTTTTAAGATGTTTAGGGATTTTTGGACTGACACTAATATAGGTCAACATACACCATAGGTAATTTTTTTTGGAATTTTTCAGGGCATTTTCATATTTGTTTGGGATTTTATAAGTTAGACAGGGAAGAAAAGACATGTTTTTGATTTTTAATAAATGCAAAAATGCAACAAAATGCAAAACTAAAAATATGGCGTTCAAGCATGACCAAACAGGAGCTTAAGTCTATTTTTGCAAGATTTTTCGATTTAATATAAAGCATAAAATAAATAGACAAAGCCTTCAAAAATTAAATGGCCTGGCAGGGGTATTTTTGCAAATAAAATAGTTGGCAGGGGCATACATGCAAAAATTACAACAAAAATACACTTTAACTTTTATTTTCAGGACCATTTAATAAATACATGAACCCGGCAGGGTTTAAATGCAAATTTTCACGCGCCTCACGTGGTTGCTGCACGTGAGGCACGGAAGGACTAAAGTGCAAATCTTGAAACATCGGGGGTCCTTCTGCAAAATATACATTTTATTAACAACTGAAACTTCTATTTTTGGCATTAAATAATAAATACAAAAAGTAAGGGGACGAGGAACGAGATGGGATGCTTGGGGCGGTCGGATACAGTCGGGAATACGATGAAGAAGTCGCCAGAGTCAAGCTCCGGCGAACTTCGAATTTCGATTTTAAAGCTACAGTGATTAACTAACAACTAATCTACTAACTGGAATGAAAAGCTAACATCTTAAACTAACTAGGAATGCATAAAAGATCAGCTCTTATACCTGGGGGCCTCCAGGGAGCAGGGCGGATGCCGGAGCTCCGCCGCGTCAAAATCTCCTCCCTCCGGCCGAGTCACGGCGCTGTGTTGCTCCCCCTGTCACGAGGAACACTCCAGGAACGAGATCTAGGCTTTAGGTTGGAATAAAAGTGGCCAAATTTGAGGAAGGAAGCGGAGCTTTTTATTTATAAACATTGGCAAGGGGCCTTATTACCCGGCGATTATTGACTGATCCAATGAACATCTCGTTGATCTATGATTTTGGCGGGCATCATGGAAGATTAGGGAACAATTCTTGTGAAGGAAGCATTGTCGATTGATGGATGGTGTGCCCGGGAAAAAGGCATGAAATCGGGGGAGTAGACAGTTCAGAGACGCCAGGCGAGGGATGGGACAGTTGACCTGGGAGTCAACGTTGGCTGGCGCCTCATTGGGCCACGTAAGCCGCTACGAGACAAAATAGCAAATCTGAAGGAAGATTGATTTATTTGATGCCCTAAATGATTTTATTAATTTTTTCTTATAAAATAAAAAATGTGTATTATTTCATCTAGTATTTATTTATGATTTTTATTGAATTTTTCGAGGTGTTTTATTATAGTTTTATTTTAATAATGTGTATATGTATG
Organism: Ottelia alismoides; assembly: GCA_037367405.1. Lineage (NCBI taxonomy): Eukaryota > Viridiplantae > Streptophyta > Magnoliopsida > Alismatales > Hydrocharitaceae > Ottelia > Ottelia alismoides. The sequence continues at coordinate 278,984 of JAZKJV010004995.1, forward strand.
TATTTACATGTATTTTTGGGTATTTTATTTTTAATTTATTTATTTTCTTTTATTATTTTCTTGGCTTATTTTATAAATTTATAATTTATTTTTGCTAGTATAAAGATATTTTTGTTTGATTTTTATAAGTTTATTTGTATTTTTAAATAAATAGGTCTATGTATATGTAAGTATACTTATAGGTACTTTACCTATATATTATATACATTGTATTTATTTAATGGATTTTATTTGTTTTTATTTTAGCTTGGTATTTTTAATAATATATATAATATATACATTATTAAAAAAATAAAAGAATGCAATAATTAAAGAATGCTTTTCTCTTTTTATTTATGTACATCCTTCTCATAGGTATTTTGCCTATATAGACTTATTTTATTTTACATATTCTTTTTGGTTTTATTCTAAGGCTAATATGTATATGAATTATGTACATTATTTACAAGATTCTAAAAATAGTAATTTATAAAAATAATGATTAGTGAATATAATGAATATTTTAATCAGGTATTATATACAAGAAAGGCCAAAAACCTAACTTCTGCATATGGACTCCAAAAAATATGAAACTAATTTTATAAAATAGTTTATGAAATGCTATATACAATTAAAGGTGAGTTTGGGTGATTTGGAGTTATTATTTGCAAGATATGGGTCTGTGAAGTTGAGATTTTGGCTTTTTATTTTGTGCATAAAATGTTCACTGTGTATTATTTTTACACAAACTCAATTTTGTATTTTTATCTATATTATTATCTACAACTTTTATGAACAAAGTTTCTTTATTTGATGAATAAATAATTATGTACAAAATAGGTGCCAAAAATGCATAAATGAATGGAGTATTTATTGGATAATTGGCCCTTATCTCCCCCTACTTTATTCCTTGTCGACCAATTCCATTCTGGACTTGGTCTCGGGGTTAGGGTCATAAAATATTTGCAATATTTTATTCCTTTTTCTTTCCTTCTCTTTATTCTATAATTTTGGCATTAAAAAACCTTATTTAATGTACAATAAATACAAGAAACAATGAATGCTATTATGTACAAATTAATGCTATTTACATGCATTTGCTGGGGTTTTTGAGGCCAAAATGATAGAATAAAGGTGATGAAATGGAGATTCATCAGTTATTAACCCACATTCCTCTCCATAATAAAGGCACCATTTCAGGCATGGATCGTCTACTATAAAGCCTTAACAACAGATGATGATGTTGTTCACCGATGAACGCCACATGGAAATATTCATCCAATGGCTAGATTTGCAACCTCTAATTTGGAAATCATCCCCTCTCCTTTCAGATTCCTGACATTTCTCCCTTCGCCCCTTCTCATCGGTGATCATTCTGCGCCACTGCGTCGCTCCCATAGAGTCAGCTCCTCTTCGCCCCCCAGCGAAGAGGTCTCATCCTACATCACTTCACCCCCGATGGCGTCCCTCCATCCACGCCCCTATGCACCCCTCCTATATGAAGAGACCTCCATCACTAGCGCCTCAGCCTAACCTCCCTCCTTCTATCTGCCCCCTTTGTGCACCTCCTCAGTGAAAGGAGCTCCTACACCAACACCCCTTCGTGCCATCATCCTCTATAAATATAACTCTTAATTAGGCATGTTACAGTAATCACATTTGGATGGCAATCATTCTTTATCATTTCATCAACCAAAGACTCTACATTGAAAATTTCCAATGCCATACTCGAACATTCTAGCATACAACACATGTGCTGCCTCGATGTTATTTTCTTTGATAAGCCCATCAATAAGATTAATATAAGCAACACCATCTGGTTAACCGTCTATTATTAGCATCAAAACCAAAGTAGCTTCAACAATACCAATATTACCGTCTTTGCATAGTCCATTTATTATTGCAGACACATAAGGAACACTCCATCAAGCAAATACTTAATCCACAGATGAAATATCTTCTAGAATAGTTCATTCCTTACTGATCGTATCAACAATAATAGTGCACATAAAGGCAATATATGAGCCCGACTCAAAAGGGTGGTGGTGAATTATGCAATAAACAATTATCTAATAACAATATTAAAAAAATCACAAATCACTGAGATAGAAAAATATCAAATAAAAAATTACATGATGATTTTTACGTGGTAACCCAAGCAGATGAAATCCATGATCTAGAGCCATGTTCTAGGAGTCTCCCTTCGTTCTCTCGACGAAGCTTGTTTCCACTATTCCAGTGCTACTTTAACCTGAGTGTAGCACAACCTCTCATACAACCTGTACACTTTCTTGGACAACTCCCAAAGGAAGATTTTATCTCTCTCACAGAAAGGAATCCACAACTCGGATACCTATACAAAAATGTTAACACAAAATATAGTTAAGCAATGAAACTTGAATTCACAAGCCTGCAGATTTTAAGCGCAGAATATGCTCGAGATGATGAGATAATTGCAGTAGAGCGCACAAACAACTCCGATAGCTAAAAGCTTTCGAAGAGAGCTCGAGAGCACAGAAATGCTAACTTGAATATCGTACAAAAAGACAAATCATTCCTTTTTTGAGAGTAGAGGATGTTTCTCTAGGTTGTGTGTCTCAAACGATGGGCCATAGAGCCCCTTATATAGGATTGGACTCAAAAGAGACGTTGTGTGTCCAAAAATAGAAAGTCCAACATTATGATTTCCAAAATCCTTGAAATGATTGATTGTCGTAACAAGATTGATCGATTATGGGTGATCGATCATGTCACAAAAGTGTTCGATATATTTGACCGTTCTGAATGTGATCGATCTATTCAAAGAGATGGTTGATCATGGTTCATCAATTATGAGAAACAATATGGTTGTTCATAGGTAATTGATCAGGGAGGTCAAGGTGATTGATCATATGATCCAAAATGAAAAATGTGAAATTGATGGCACTGGCTTAAGTTTGTTTGCCGATCAAGAATACATAAAAACTATGGGACTATTTTTAGCAGAAATCGAAAACTATGTAATATGTCACATAAGCATCCAAAGTCTTCAAATCTCGAGCTTTTGGGATTGAGTCTTTCTTTTATTCTTTTATCCATATGATTCTAAAACTTGAATATTGCAGTTGATTCTTTTAGAATCACTTTTATGCTTTGAGTCAGTCAACTTCTAGCTTTTCTATACTTTTCAACAAAGAGCTTCTACCTGAAAAGTTAAAAATCGTTAGCAAAATTTAAGTCACTAAAACATCAGGCATCATAACTGTATAAAATAAGAAGTCAAAATGCTCCAATTCGTTGCTCATGCAACCACTTTAGTAGAAAACATTTATAATACTCATCGGGTGGTAGATAATATTAGGCTCCAATTTCTTCTAAATCATATCCTATAGAAGCCCAAGACCTTCGCGAACATTTCCAATCTTGCAATGACCATAAACAAGGATGCCATAAGATATGTGATCATAATCATATCTAAGGGACCTTATCTTAGAAAATCCATAAAAGTTCAATAAGTTGTTTGTCATAAGTTGACAAGCTTGTTGTTTATGAGCTGGAGTTGATTTGCATTGTTAAGATAGAGATGCTCTTCTGTGATGTTAATTTTATTATATTAGACGCACAAATATTAATAAGCTTGTTTTTTAAATTTTGTATGATGTCCTCTGTAAGAAATCCAATGCACATTAGCAAGCAAAAGAAGATATCCGTTGATAGAGATCGAAGAAGTTCACCGCCCACAATCGAAGATAGAGCTGTTTGTAAGTTATCTCCTATATTTAAGTTTTTTTATAAATACGTAAATTCCACATTATTTAACTATGTCACTGAATTTAATTTTGCCAACAAAGTGGAATGTTGTGAAATGGCGATGTTCTATTTGTTGTATTCGAATCCATTGCAATAAATTTTTATTAGAGATATCCACAGATGACATATGGGCTACACACTTTTTTCGAGACTTTTAACTATTACCAAAGTATTTGTCAAAGTATATCTATTTGATGAATTGTTTGGTGGGTATTAGGAAACGATAAATTTGGTCTATGGGGAGTGCATGTGGAACTTTCTAGCTTCGAGTGTGCAATATTTATTGGCCTACCTTGTTATGGTTATTCTCTTGAGTTGATGGGTAGAATTAGAAAAGCAAGTTCGGTTGGACGAGATATTTTTTGGATCTGAGGGTAGCGTTGATTTGTCTAAAGGTTACCTATTGAAGAAAATAAAGTTTTTTCAATACTTAGATCAATAAGATGACATCAATCTATTTTGTATCATGTACATTTATTGATGTGTTCATCATTTCTTCCATGCACTACATCTCGCACTTGTCCTAGGCATGCCATCTCATACATGTCTCATCTAGAAAATATGATATATTATAATTAGGGTGGCGTAGTCCTTCATTTAATCAAGAACATAATCAATGGTATGTCTAAATGCATAAATAGAAGAAACAAGGATTGTGTTGACCAATCTACAGGTTATGTGATTGAATGCGTAGTTATTTTATTATCTAGTATGCTATATTTGATGGATGTACATATTATTAGGTGTTCATGCATTCTAATAGTAGTTTTTATTATAGATTTGGTTATATAAGCACGATATTGTTTGGTCTCTGACTTTATTCTCTACCTCCATTTGACTTCAGAAATGAACATACCGGGGTAAAAAAGATCGAATAGTGAGGACCATAACTACCTTGAAACCTTAAGATGTATATGGATAGATTGATTAATTGATTCAATGCTAGATATATTTAATAGAACATAAAATTACAATTTACTCTCCATACTTAGTTCATGTATGATGATGTATATTTTATTAATAACAAAACTTGTGCAATTAGCTTGAAGCTAGGTCAAAAGCAGGAACGCTACTGGACCAAGAGTAATCTCAACCTTAAGGAGACCAAGGAGAAGCTCAAGCATGATGTGCTCAAGCTTGAGGGAAGAAGAAGCTCAAAGGAGATCAAGTCTAAGGTACCTCGGCTCAAGCACGAGAGAAGAACTCAAACTCAAGAAGAAACTGAAGATTTTTCTTTTATCGAGTCCATCATATGTAATTATCTTAGATTATAAAGAATCTCAAAGAATACCATGCATCTTGCATTCAAACCTTTAATTTTGAATTTCAGGTCCAATGTCAAGTTGATTGATCAACCTTATTGCACTGGTTGATCACCTCTGATCGACCTGATTTCTTGATTGATGGATCATCTTCTTTAACTGATCAATCAGTGTTTAAATTTCAATGTTCATTTAATGATCACTAAACGATCGATCATCTTATTTTTTTTCTAAACGGTCACTTTTTATATTATGATTATCAACCCTTCCACGTAACAGATCTGATCAACTGTAATACAATTGTAAGTTTTCCATGCAAGCAACTTGTTGTAATATAGTTGAGTTGCCTGCAAGCAACTTAGGTTAATGGAAGATCCGTGTGGGTCAAGTTGAAAGCATGAGTCGGAAGACTCTGATCATGTTTTTTACTCAAGGGGATTTCCATGTTAAATATATGTGCACTTGTGGTTTGCTTGTTTTTTAATGTGTTTGAAAGTGTTGCGTAACACAATGGTTGTTTTTTAGATTATTGTGATTGCAACATTCTATGTCATACAATACGATCCACTCCCTCACCCCACCGGTGTTAGGAGGTCCCAACATAAATGTAAGTCTTGATTTGAAGATGTCAAAACAAGAAAAGAAAATTACATATCCAAGAATGACAATATCCCATCATTCAACTAGTTGAGTCGGATGGACACTCTATTTGAAGTATAAGTCATTTCAAAAGTTGACGAGGGCATGTCAACTTCGATCGCTGAAGAGAACACACGATTGGAGAAATGTATTGTAGAGTTAGAGGATCTTTTGAAAAGATATAGGGAGAAGGAAGAAATTCGAGAAGCGATGAAGTAACTCGAAAAGTAACCCCACACTTCTATGTAGCTAGTCTTGTTAAATTACATCTACTTACTTTGGATCATTAATACAATGAGTATTTTTATATGTAACTTAAATTCTACTAATGTAATCTAGTGTACTTCTTTTGGAAATTATTGCATGATGGAGCAACTAGAAGATACGAGAAGGAGTGGTTTTGTAGATGATGATGTAATTTTTAAAGATAAAAATATATCTATAATAAGTTGCAATGGACTTACATAATATTTTAAATTTTCAGGTGACCGATGCTTACCTCGATACTATTGCCGTTGAAAACTACAATACGAATATATAACATAAGTGTGGCTTTTTGTCAGTATACTTAAGTAATATATTTTTAATATTTTTTATGTTGACTTATTTCTCGATTCATATTCTCTTTTTATACATAATAAGTTCCATTCGGATCAAACTAATCCTTCGCACGAGGATATTTTAGAGTTTTGGAGAATCTTCCATCGAGAGAATGTGAAGATGTTGTCATTATATTTTATGATTGTCTTTTCTTATTCTCATTGGCATCTCATGGACATTAACTTCGTTGAGAAGTACTTCAAGATGCACAACTCCATGTTTGATTGTCATGGTGATAAAAAAGAGTGTTCATATATTGGACGCATTTACTTTATTGTTTATACACATATTATTAGTTATTTTCAACCCTTTCTAATATATGCTATGCAATCATGCATAATTTAGGTCGGATGGGAGAAACAATATATGGACGAAGTGAGGACAATGACATAATTGTTGGCATGGAAGATCACAATAATGGTTAATATTTCTCGATAAGATTCAAATAGCTTGGATTGTGCAATCTTCGTGTTAAAGTATATAGAGCATCTAACATGGAGGATGAATGAGGAAGAAACAAAATAAAATATCTAATAATGTTGCAAATCGTAGAAGCAAACATACATAAACACGATCAAATAAGCAAGATGCAATACACAGATTTACATGGTTCACCCATAACTGGGCTACTTCCTTGGGCGACGATGATCGGGTTCACTATATAGAGAACATGTAATACAAAGGATACTGGGAAGGTACAAATATGGAATGTGAATCATGATCAGAATTAAGATTTTAGTATCTGTAGGCCCTATGGTCCCTTTTATACTGCAACAGAAGAATACCATTTGTATTCAGCAATCAATCCCAACAACTCTCAACCGATCAGAATTCAGGAGGCGTATCAGACATGTCAGCAATCCAACCCAACAACTCTCAGCCAATCAGACTTCAGGAGGTGGATCAATCAACAATCTATCCCAACAACTCTCAACTAATTAGAAGGCAGGACGTAGATCAACCACATCAGTAGCCCAACAAGTGGTTAAGATTCAAGTCACATCAACAACCACCACCTTGAATTGAATCCAACCATGAATTCTCCCACGATTCAAGTCACATAGTAGAATTAACCACTGCTATACTCCACCACGAATTCTCCCATTAGTAGAATTAACCGCTGTAAGAATCCATCCAGGTTGAATTCTTATATAGTAGAATTAACCACTACAAAACTCCACCATGAGTTGAATTCTCCACTGACAAAATTAACCATTGCTAGAATCTAGCAGGGTTGAATTATCATATAACAGAATTAACTACTACCATATTCCACGTTGAATTCTCCACTAGTAGAATTAACCACTGCTAGTCTCCGTCGAGGTTGAATTCTCATGTAGCAGAATTAACCATCACGTGAAAATTAGATAATAGGATTCAAGTCATGTTAACAATCTCTACCTTAAATTGAATCCTCAAATAAGATTTGCTAAACTTCACCGTATCGCTGCCAACCCCTCCTTGGGGCTACTGCCAACTGTTGATTATGAGCAAGTCCAAATGGTGTTTAAACTTACTCCCAAGAACTATAGACCCTTGCAAGGCATATATGGTCTTCTGCTTGTTGTCCTTGATGTCAACAACCCCAGCTTTGGCAACCTGCATAACTCCACCTTCAACGTTGTACATGTATCCTTTATAGTCCAAGACTCCAAGGGATATTAGGGTCTTCCTCAGATCAGAAACACAACGTACTTTTGTCACCATCCTCACAACTCCATCATGCATCTTGATCTTCAGAGAGCTAGTCCCTACCATCTTTCTCCATGATGATGTTTCCACCATCTTTCTTTTCATAGGTGTAGAACCAATCTTCATTGAAAGTCATATGGTAGGAACAACATGAATCAAGAATCCATGTGTTATCCGTCATCTTCTAATTCGTGACGGTGAGAATGAAATCATCTTCAAAATATCTGCCTCCTTGAGCCACTGCAGCAATTGTGGTCTTCATTGGACAATCATTCTTCCAATGTCCAAATTCCTTGCAGTAATTGCAGATGTCATTAGAATTGTGATTTTTGGACTTATACTTTCCCTTTTTTGCATAACCAGAGCCGACATGACTATTTTCATGAGTCATAATCAAACCTCCAACGTCAGAATCATGCATCCCGGGAGCCATATGGTGAAGTTCACACGTATGCAGACTCGCGCGAACTTCTTCTAAGGTTATAGATTCTCTTCCCCCAATAAATGATTGAACAAAATTCTCAAACGATGATGGAAGAGAAGCCAATAAAATCAAGGCAGCATCCTCATCTTCAATCTTAACATCTACTTTTCATAAATCTATCAATGATGTCTTTAAGCGATCTAGATGTTCTTTAAGAGATGTACCTTTCTGCACGCGGAGAGGGAATATACATTGCTTCATGAGCACCTTGTTGGCCAAAGATTTCGTCATGCACATACTTTCAAGTCTCAACCACAAACCGACCGTGGAATCCTCATCGACAACCTCTGCAATAATCTCATCTGTCAAATACATCATGATCGTCGAGTACGCCTTCTCTTCCTGCACCATCAACTCGGAGGGCTCGAGTGTCTTCGCCCGCTTCTGATTCAACGATACCCAGAAGCCCTGTTGTTTCAGAAGGACGTACATCTTGATCAGCCATAGACTGAATCCATTCTTCCATATGAACTTCTCGATCTTTAGATTATGCGATTCCATCTTGCTGGATGATCCTGGTAGAACCCGAATCTCTAATACTGTTTTGTTGTGAATAACAGAAGCAAACAAGCACAAACACGATCAACACAAGCAAGACGCAAACACACATATTACAAGGTTCACCCGTACTGGGTTACGTCCTTAGGCAGTGACGATCAGTTTCACTATACGGAGAAAATGTAATAAAAAGAATACTGAGAAGATACATATATGGAATGAGAATGAGGATCATAATGATGATTTCAGTATCTGGAGGCCACAGGGTCCTCTTTATACTATAAGAGAGGACTACCATTTGTATTCAACAATTCAGTTCAGCAACTCTCAGCCGGTCAGAATTTAGGAGACGAATCAAACATGCCAACGATTTATCACAATAACTCTCAATCAATCAGAAGGCATGACATAGACCAGCCAGATCAACAACCCAACAAGTGATTAGGATTCAGGTCATATCAACAAATACATGTCATATATAGGTTCTCAACAGTGACATAATTCTAATATTGTAACGGTACGCAAACGTTTAAACTATTGATAATTCGCGATATATCTTCTCAACTACGGATCATGTTTTATGTATTTTGATGACATAATGCATTTTTTTTTATGTTTTGTACTTCAATTCCTGGCTTTTGTATAATTTCATTACAAATGTATTTTTTTTCAAGATATCCGTTTAACACTTATCTTCTTTTCAACATGAATGCGATTTCGAATTTCTCGGAAAAAAAAATATTTTTAGCTCATTCAATGTTCTCGAAGATTTTTTTGTCCGAAGTCCCTTTTTTTGTCTACCTAAAAGGAGGGACGGGGTTGGGACGATTTCCAAAATAAAGATTGCAAATCTGACCGTTGGATTAAAATCCAAGCTTCACAGCAGATCCGCTCTCCCATCCATGGCTAAAGGCTTACCACGTAACAACACCACTGCCACCGAAAAAGCAATACAAAGATCAGACTCACTTTGGCTTTCAAGTTCTCCTTCTCGTCTGATTCCAAAACCCCCAATCTTTTAGCCATGTTTCTTCATCAGGTAAAGAAAGGAGCGATCGATGTAACCATCTTCCTCTTCTCCTCCATTTTTCTTGTCATTAATGTGCGCTTTTGTGCCCAGTTCTACAGGTCGGCAGCCTTCCTCTTGTACGGCACCTCCAAGTTCACTAAATCCGGATTCGAGTACGGGCAAACACTTCAAATTTTACATGCTACCCACTTTTTTTTGTTATCATGGATTGCCAGTTTTTTTGTTGGAAAAAGAAACATATTTCTTTGGTATTTGTTGTTGTGGTTTTGGGTGGAAATAATGCAGAATGTAGATGTGTTAGGTTGCAAGAAATGGGAATCCATAATGCTATAACACATGAAACATAGTACCTCATGGAAATCTTGTAAGAAGTGAGTGAAGTAAAAGGGGCGTGAGTCAGCTACTACTCCAGGATTTGAGTTTGAGCATTTTGGTTGGTTGACACCCCGTCTCACTTGGACTAGGAATCTATTAGTTGTGGAGATTAGCTTTCCTCAACAATGACTTGATTCGAGCACACGATTGGGACTTGTAAGAGCCTTTACTTGCAACCTTTTGAATCGTGTCATGCAAAGGAATCCTGATCCAGTTTCAAAATGATCAGAGTCTGAAGAAAAAGATACGACTTGTTGGTGTTCTTACGTTTTTTCCGCAGATGACCAAATTGAGCCAATACACAGTTGGGACATCATCTTTTTGCGCCATTTGTTGAATCCTGGCATGTTTATAATCTTGGTGTGATATTATCGAAAGGAAATCAATGAGCTTAGTTTCACTTCCATCGGGGTCTATTTGTGCAAGTCATGCCAATAGATGTTTTGACCGGCTTGTTGAGTTACGAACCAATGCGGCACAGCTCAAAGGTTGTATTTTAATCCAAGCTTCAGACCGTGACCCATTTATGACTCATTAGGAGCAGTTTTAAGAGACCTTTCCAACGAACCTAAGTTTACGACAATTGGAGGTTGATGCAAAAGTTACATAGTTTTGAAGTTGGCTGGCTTTTTCAGTTCAACTCAGCCGCTATAAAGTCAGAATTAACTGGAAAATGTCAGATATATAACACCTGGAAAAAGAGAGGTAACCAGAGCTCTGTCCTAGAGCTCATGGGCTGCTGTCGGGTTGCCAGACGTCTCCTGATCAAATTCAAGCAAATGTGTTGAGGGAAAATCAAGAGTTGTTTATTATGAAACCCTAGGGGTTCGTTTGGTTGCAGGGTTGGGCATGGTTGGGTTGGGTTGAGTACTATTCACAGAGGTACCCCTCCTCACAGTTTACTATTCACCCAGCCCCTGTGAATAGTACCCAACCCTGTCCAACCCTGCAACCAAACGAACCCTAGAGCTCTCTTATATAGGAGAAAAGCTCTATGGGTAAATTACAGATAAACGACTAGATAACATAAATACTATAATATAACCACAATATCTTAACACTCCCCCTCAAGCTGGAGCATATATATCTATCATGCTCAGCTTGGAACAACAATGATGAAAAGTACCTCTAGCTAGAGCTTTTGTAAACATATCTGCAATCTGATCTCCGGATGCAACATAGGATGTTGAGATAAGTCCCTTTTGGATCAAGTCACGAGTATAGTGACAGTCTACCTCGATGTGCTTTGTTCTTTCGTGAAATGCAAGATTGTTAGCTATAAATAAGGCTGCCTGATTATCACAGTTAAGTTGCATAGGAAGAGGTACGTCGATCGTTAAATCGGTGAGGACAGATTTGGCCCACATCATCTCAGTACTACCTTGGGCCATAGCTCTATATTCTGATTCTGCACTGGATCGAGCAACAACAGTTTGTTTCTTACTCTTCCATGAGACTAACGAGCTATCAATAAATACAATAAAGCCTGAAGTAGACTTCCTGTCATTAGGACATCCAGCATAATCCGCATCTGCACACCCTGTAACTAAGAGAGACGTTTCTCTCTTAAACAAAAGACCTGCACCTGGAGATGACTTCAAGTATCTCAGAATCATAAACACAGCATCCATATGCGTCTGCCTGGGTTGCTCCATGAACTGACTTACTTTATTCATAGCAAAAGCTATATCAGGCCTGGTAATAGTAACATACAACAATTTCCCTACCAGTTCTCTATAGCGTCTCTTATCCATTTCCTCAGATCCATCATCATGAAGCTTAACATTAGGATCCATTGGGGTAGTAGCTGGTCTACATCCTGTCATTCCTGTCTCAGATAGAAGATCAGTGACATACTTCCTTTGTGTCATAACCATACCTTGTTGATTTCGTGCAAATTCCAGTCCTAGGAAGTAACGAAGCATACCCATGTCCTTGGTAACAAACTGATGTCCAAGGATATCCTTTGCTGCCTCAATTCCCTGTGCATCACTGCCAGTGATAACAATGTCATCAACATAAACCAAGATGACTACAATACCTCGCTGGTCTCTCTTTACAAAGAGAGTATGATCTGCTGTAGATCTAACAAACCCCTTCTGTTCAATTAATCTTGAGAGCTTCTGAAACCACGCCCTCGGACTTTGCTTAAGACCATAAATAGCCTTATGAAGGCGGCACACCATACTGGACTCCCCCTCAGCAGCAAACCTAGGAGGCTGCTGCATGTAAACTTCCTCCTGCAAATCACCATACAAGAAATCATTTTTGACATCCAACTGGAAGAGAGGTCAATCTCGCACTACAGCAACAGAAATAAGAATCCGTAAGGTAGAATGACGTGCCACAGGTGAGAACGTGTCATGATAGTCCACCCCATATGTTTGGGTGAAACCACAAGCAACCAATCTGGCCTTGTAACGATCAACTGTACCATCAGCATGCTGCTTCACCGTAAATACCCATTTGCTACCAACAATAGACGCACCTGGTGGAGGGTGAACAACACTCGATGTACCACGCGATTGTAATGCTGCCATCTCTTCCTCCATGGCCAAACGCCACTGGCTACTCTGCAGGGCTTCTTGATACGAGCGAGGTATCTGTACAACAGACAAGCCCGCAACAAAATGCTGAAAGTCCTTGGATAGACGTTCCAAGGAAACATGAGAACCAAAGTCCAACCCATATTTTGGGTTCATCGTACGTGCTCGCTTCTGCCTCCGGAGGGCAATAGGGATATCCAAATCATCAATATTGGCAGTAGAAGTATCATCAACACCCTGCAGCTCATTCTGTGCAATCAAATCACCCGTGCCATCAGAAGAACTCAAATGATCAAGACATACCTCGGGCGTGCTGGGTGATTGAGGAGGCGCCTGAGCCGGAGGTCTTCTCTGGTAGACCTGTGGAAAGAATGTAGGAGACGATGGAGGTGGTGGTGGCGGCGGTGGTGGTGGCGGTGGTGGTGGTGGAGGTGATGGAGGAGGACTTATCACTGACGGAGGAGGAGGCATATAAATATCTTCACCATCCTCCGAAGAAGCAAGCCTGTCACCTGTGGGGGAAAAATACATAGTAGACTCAAAGAAGGTGACATCAGCACTGACATAATATCGTCGTCAAACAGGGTCAAAACAACGATAGCCCTTTTGGGTTTTGGAATACCCAACAAACACACATTTAACTGATCTGGGGGAAAGCTTGTCAAGACCAGGAGAGGACTGATGAACAAACGCAACCGATCCAAATACACGAGGCGTAAGCGAGAAAAGATCCTTCTCGGGAAACGCAATCAAGAACGAGACCTTTTCCCCTAACGCAGAAGAAGGCATACGATTCACTAGGTAACAAGCAGTTAGAACCGCATCTCCCCAATAGGAATGAGGAGCACGGCTCTAAATCAAGAGAGTCCTGGTAACATCCAATAAATGACGGTGTTTCCTTTCAGCCACCCCATTCTGTTGAGAGGTATAAGGACACGACGTCTGATGCACAATACCCTGAGATTTAAGAAATTGAGAAAGTTGAGAAGTACAGAATTCTAGAGCATTGTCTGAACGTATGTACTTAATTCTGGCAGAAAAAATGTTCTTAACTTCATTAATAAAAGACTGAATAACAGGACCAGCATCATACTTATTCTTGAGAAGAAAAACCCAACATAGTCTAGAAAACTTATCAACAGCAACATGATAAAATCTGTGCCCCTGATGATCAGAGACACGACTAGGACCCCAAATGTCAAAATGGAACAACTCAAACAGACTATAACTACTCGGACTTTGACGACTCTGGAAAGAAGACCGGTGGTGCTTCCCAAGCTGACAGGCCTTGCACTGGAAAGTAGAGCGAGGAGAAATCTAAGGGAGAACATGAACCAGCTTTTGCAGAGGAAGATGACCAAATCTCAGATGCCACATATACGGAGAAACAGACCCAGTGCGTAAGGAGGATGAGACACCATCATATGAAGACTGCACAAGTCTGTAAAGGCCCCCTTGCTCACGGCCAGTTCCAATCACGCTGCCCGTAAGTATATCCTGAAACACAAGAGCAGATGGATCAAATATAGCACGACAATGTAAATCTTTGGTGATTTGACTAATTGACAATAAATTCATTGAAAATTTAGGTGTATAGAGAACATTAGAAAGTCTCAGGGTAGGAGTCAACTGCACCTCCCCCTGACCAGTGATGGGGGAATATATACCATCAGCTATCACAATCAATCGTCCAGATCGAACAGGATGAAAAACACTAAACTGACTATGTCGCCACAGAGATGGTGTGATGCACCTGAATCCATGATCCATTCTGATAGATCTGTCTTGTAACACGTAGTAAAGGCAAATGCCGTACCTGTCGTGGATGCTGAAGCAGAGGCAGCCACCTTTGAAGATCCTGAAGGAGAACTAGTGGATCCAGATGTGCCAGGCATAATCTCTCTCAATCTTGCTACAAGCTCATCAAACCTCTGATCAGGTGAACTCCCAGTCTGCTGTGTCTGCTCTGCAACTCTGGCTGACGCTGGAAATCCATGCTTAGAATAGCATGTCTCCTCAGAATGACCTGTCCTGTGACAGAATGTGCATGATCGACCTCGACCACCACCTCCTCTACCACGGTTTGAACTTCCTCGACCACGATATGCTGTATGGTTGCCTCTACCACGTGAAGCTGCCATCGCTGAAGATGTCTGCTGCTGTACGGTACTACCAGAGGATATGGATAGTCTGCTCAATCTCCGATATGCCTCCTCCATCGGAGGTATCGTAGCATCAGTAAGGATCTGGGCACGAGCTGCATCATACTTTGGATCTAGGGCTGCAAGGAATACCCCAGTCATCACAGAGTCTCTATATGCTTTAAGCTGTTCTGGTGTAGCAGTCAAAGGTATGTACCCATGCAGCCTCTCGAACATACCCCTCAGAGAAGTGTAGAGGGTGTGAAGCGGACAACCATTCTGCTTTGACGTGAAAATATCATGCTGGAGCTGGAGGATCTTAGACTCATTCTTTGCCGGAGAGTAAGTCGCAGCAAGAATGTCCCACATAGCCTTTGCAGTAGGCTGGCTTAGTATATCATTGGCTATCTCCGTGGAAACGGTCCCGGATAGCCATACTCGAGCGTACGCATCATCTGCCTCCCATGAGGCGTGTATCCCAGTCTTGTCACTTGGCTCCTCTGTAGTGAGGATGTGCTTCTTGCCATTACACTGCATAAAACTCATGAACTGCATGGCCCATAATTCATAATTGGTTCCATCCATCTTGGCAATGGGTGCTGAACCTTTGAAGGCACCCGAAGACGGAACATCCACCTTGTTGTCAGACATGATAACAACAATTTCTATAGACTGGGACTACAAGAGGCTTAGACAAGAATGTCTACTTGGACATAAATGAAGGTGGTTGTGGATGTAGACTTATTCCACAACCCCTTCCATGCCTTGAAGTTCTTCTTTTTCTTTGGAAGGACTAGACTATACTGCTCACAGGTGCACGAGACCCGCGTGAAGAAGTTAGAGCACAGAAGAAGCAGCGCAGGAGAACTGGTAGGACTACAGCCCGAAGTCCCGCGTGAAACCGAGGGCTACAGCCCGATCATGCGCGCAGGACGCACAGGAAACCGAGGGCTCGCGCGCAGAGGGCTCGCGCGCAGGAGGGCGCGCACGCAGGAGGGATCGCGCGCACAGGAGGAGGCTGCGGGGCTTGCAGGAGACGGCGGAGGCGCTCGAGCGAGCAGAGGCGGCGCTGGCCGAAAGGCTATTGGTGGGGACAAGGAACTAGGGCACAGGCTCCGGTCTAGGACCGTCGCTCTGATACCATGTTGAGGGAAAATCAAGAGTTGTTTATTATGAAACCCTAGAGCTCTCTTATATAGGAGAAAAGCTCTATGGGTAAATTACAGATAAAAGACTAGATAACATAAATACTATAATATAACCACAATATCTTAACAAAATGTATATGCTCCCTCGGTGAATATATCACAGATTTGGGATCGGTTTTCTTACATGAGATACCTTTTGTATCCAACTATTCCAGATTGTGATGAATTCTGCTGAATGCACTCATTGTAGGTTGTTTTTTTTGGAAGTCTGGATTTCATCAAAGATGTTCATGGATTTCGGGATTTGGGCACGGATTTTGTGGGTTTGGGAGCATGTTCAAAGAATTGAGTTTGGATAACAATCCCATCTCATGCTGTTTGGATTTCAACAAAGTTGGTTAGGTTGTTTTGGAGTTTAGCAATGCTACATACAAATATCACTATTTGGAGTTTAGCCAATGATACTTAAGAAAATTAGACTCGAGACAGGTTTAGATTTTAAAGTGATTCATGTGATTACGAAAATAAGACTTGAGGCAGATTTGTTCTAGGTAAACATGGCTTGACTTTGCTCACAAACTTATTTAATGTTATTTGACGAAGAAAGAAAATGCCTGAAGAATGGTGGAAAATCATCGCGGTGCCTCTGTACTAAAATAAATGAGACATTCAAATTTGTTCTAGTGTTAGAGGTATTAAATTGATGAGTCATACTATGAGATTTGGGAATGTGTGATTGAAAGAAGGCCGATGCATATTTCCAAAGAAACAAAAAATCAATTCGGATTTATGCCAGGTCACTTAATTATTGAAGCTATCTACCTGTTGAGGAGAACAATGGAGATTTACAGAGCTAAAACAAAGAACCTTTATATGATTTTGTTGATTTGTAGAAGGCTTATGATTCTATTCCACGGGAGATCTTGTATGGAGTTTTGGAGAACAGACAAGTATTTGTCCAATATATGAACCTTATAAAGGATGTGCATGATGGGGCTTCATCTTTTATAAGGATCCACTATGGAAGATCGACTATCTTGACATTAGCGTCATTTACATCAAGGTTCAACTTTAAGTCCATTTCTTTTTTACTTTGGTGACTTGACTAGTCACATTGATAATGATGTACCTTGGTGTATATTGTTTGTCGATGATATCATGTTGGTTAATGAGTCTAGAGATGGAGTAAATAAGAAGCTTGAGACCTAGAAATGTGCCTTAGAGACCAAAGGATTTTGTATAAGCATGGGTAAGACGGACTATATGGAGTACACATTTGATGGAAGCAGTGGTGAAGGAATCAGGGTGTAGATTGGAGAAGATAACATTTAGAAGAAAGATTTTTTAGATACTTGGGATCCTTTTTGCAAATAATGGGAAAAAATGCAAGTTGGTTAAAGTGGAGATGAACCTATACCATTCTATGTAATAAAAGAATTCCTTTGAAAACGAAAGGAAAATATTATAAAACAACCATGGGACCTACTATGCTCTATGGATCTGAATGTTGCATGTGAACTATATACATGTGCAGAGAATGATAGTAACAGACATGGAAAGATCATATTCAGAATGATGTAATCATAAGGAAAGTTGAAGTAGCTCCAATAAATATAAGATGAGAAAGAACCGCTTAAGGTGGTTTGACCATTTGCAACAGGTGATGCACCAGTTGGAAGATGCGAGATTGGGATGTTGAGCTTGTTAAGAGAAGGCGATAAATGCCTAAGAAGTGTTGGAAGGAGACAACAAAGGAATCATAGTTATTTGGATCTAAGCATGAGAATGAGACAAATTATATCTGAATGGAGGCAAAGAATCCATGTAGCCGATCCTACATAATGTGGGACAAGGTTTTGTTGTTGTTATGTGCTTGATCATGAAGAAAGGACACATGTTAAATTTAGAATATTTTCCCGTCATAGAGAATGTTTATATATCGAAACACACAAGAAAGCTGATGAGTTTTAAGCTAAAATAGTGGTTTCAGTACATGCTTATTGATCAAAATGGACCCTTGATTGATCAAGGGACTATACTGGATTCATCCCTGATAGATTTAAGGGCCTTGAGTGATGATTTGCACTAGGCAGTTGATTGAAACTTTGGGCAAAAATGATCGATCAGTTCTGAAAAAATGATCGATCAAACGTGCTAGTTCAGGCAAATCGATCAAAGTGATTATTAAAATGTGATGAAATACCTATTTCTCTTGGAGCCAATAAAATGTTTCCAAGTGTACCCACCTTTGAAATGAAAAGTGTCAAAAATAGGTAACATCAAATAGAGTGAGCGGTACTACAAGTCTTACAATTAAATTGCATGTAATATGTTGGAGCATAAGTTGTATGCGCCCATTGAGTTGTAGCAGGGTAAATGGATCCTGGAGGAGATCCATTTACCCCATCCAGTGTTTAGTCCCACATCGTCCAGTGGTGGGACTTGGAGGCTCTAGAGAGGCTATATAAGGAGCCCCGGACCTCCTGTATCCATTGAGAAAATCAATAGACAAACACGGCCCTTAGAGGCCTTCTCCCGTGGTTTCATCCCGCTCCTCACGGAGTAGGGTTCCACGTAAAATCCCGTTCTTATTTTCGTTCTTTATTTATTTTATCCATGTTATTGCTTCCGCTTCCGATTTTCTAACATGGTATCAGAGCGGGTTCGATTCTCGCGGATTACTTTTATGTTCTTTGTTTCCGAGATTCGATTGTTCATTCTTGAAGATTATTGTATTTAGATTTGTTCATATTCTAGGGTTTTGTTAAAACCCTAATATTACAAGTTGAGTTGTGATCCTGGAGAATTTGTGAAGATCCGTTGAGGATTTGTCCTCCAAGCCGCGACGGCGAACCCACCGCGCAAGGCATCTCTGTGCGCCTCCAGGCAGCCTTTGTGCCCAGGTTTCATCATGGTTCAAGATTCAGATCAACCCACAAAGCGGGGCTTGCCGCATCTCCTTCCCATCGCGCGGAGCTCCCCCCCAGGTGAGGCGAGCACCTCCCAGGCGCGCACCTCCCAGGCGCGGAACCAAGCCGCGCGATGCTCCATGTGCCCAGGCGGTTTCCCCCGGATACAACGCGCCTGCGACCTCCCCCTAGGCGTCGAAGCCCCTCTTCAGTCCCAGGTCACGCCTCCTCCTAACCAGGCGGAGCCCTGGTGCGATCTGCATCATCTTCTCAGGCGGGACACCCTGGCGATCCACGCGAGTGCACCTCCGCCAGTTCCTCCTTGGGCTGAGCCCCACGACTGCACGTGACTCCCGGACGCTGCTCCCGATCTCGCACATCAGGCGGCGCGCAGGCGCATCTCCGGACCCTCCCATCTCGCACCAGGCGGTCCCACGCTCCTGGCGCCCCCAGGTCCACCTCGCGCAGGCACCTCCTCCGGGGCGGCGCAAACCCCAGGCGCACATCGCTCCGTGCTGCGCCCCCTGCGGCGCAACCTCCGGTTTTGGCGGCGTTACTTGAAGAGCAAGGTTCCCGTGGGAACCCTAGGCCTGTGGGTTCGGCTTTAAAAAAAAACCCAGAAATGTTGGGGGGGGGGCTCGCTGATGTTAAAAAAAAAGGAGGAAAAATATTATGAGCTCAGTTTGGGTTGGTGGGCTGCAGCTCATTTAAAAAAAAAGGAAGGTCGTATGTTGCAATTTTTCAAAAAAAAAAGGCACGTGCAATAAAAAAAAGTCGCACGTATTTCAAAAAAAAGAAAGAAAGAAAGAAAGAAAAGAATAGAAAAGAAAAAAAGGCGCGTACACGTGAGAAAAAAAAAGCCGTACGCACCGTTTTGCAAAAAAAAAAGAGAAATGCAAAGCCGTAAAAAAAAAAGTTGACGGCTTAAAAAAATTAAAAAAAAAGAGAGCCGTAAAAAAAAAAATTTAAACGGCCAAAATGTTATCCATGTTTTTGAGAAGCCGACAAATGTGTAATCGGCTAAGTATGTTTTGTTTTCCCCTATTTATCTTGTCTTCTCCTAACTTTGTCGATGTTCATGTTCCGATAAGTATGGGAGAAAGGGGGAGTATATGTAGAGTCACAGGTCTATTCAGATGATTCAGAAGTCAGATTCAGATGCAGATTTCCAGACCATTCAGATTCCAGACTCTACGGTTGTTTAGACTCGACGATCATTGTTTCCGAGTCTCCAGTTTCAGACACGCACGAGTTTGCGGTCATTGTCAGATGAGCATAAGTTGCCATCTTTGTCAGAGGTCCCCATCATTCTTGTTGTTGTCAGGCCAGAGTTTTCATGTGAGCCATAGGGACTCCAGAGCAGAGGACCATTCCCTTAAGGGCAAAAGGGTTTTCATGTGGTATCATAGGTACACCAGAGCAGTGCACCATTCTCTGAGCCAGATGGGAGAGACTCAGTTCTCCGACGAGGAGACTTCAGGCGCAAGTTCAGACTCGATGGTCAGGTTACGAGTCTTCAGTTGACTCACACTCCAGCCCGTTCGTCCTCCTCACCTGCACGGCATGAGAAGCAACGTCCTCGACTGCAGCATGTGCGCGTTGGGTTGATATTGTCCGTAGTGTCTTGTAGCGTTGAGTTGAGTTTCTGTCTGTTTGTCCAAGCTGAGCATTGCATGCTCCAGCTTGAGGGGGAGTGTTGGAGCATAAGTTGTATGCGCCCATTGAGTTGTAGCAGGGTAAATGGATCCTGGAGGAAATCCATTTACCCCATCCAGTGTTTAGTCCCACATCGTCCAGTGGTGGGACTTGGAGGCTCTAGAGAGGCTATATAAGGAGCCCCAGACCTCCTGTATCCATTGAGAAAGTCAATAGACAAACACGGCCCTTAGAGGCCTTCTCCCATGGTTTCATCCC
Organism: Ottelia alismoides; assembly: GCA_037367405.1. NCBI lineage: Eukaryota > Viridiplantae > Streptophyta > Magnoliopsida > Alismatales > Hydrocharitaceae > Ottelia > Ottelia alismoides. The sequence continues at coordinate 299,990 of JAZKJV010004995.1, forward strand.
GCTCCTCACGGAGTAGGGTTCCACGTAAAATCCCGTTCTTATTTTCGTTCTTTATTTATTTTATCCATGTTATTGCTTCCGCTTCCGATTTTCTAACATAATACAATGTAAATCAAGCTTCACTCAATGTACGTGCAAGTTAGAATAATATGTAGTAGACTGAATTGTGGTTAAGGACAAGCACCTCGTACCAAGGATTGAGTTGCCATATACGGTACAATCCTATCTAGAGATCGGTCTGGATGTACACCTTGGCATTACTGGAGTACTCATGCCTAAGTAATTATTAATAATACACCAAATGTGTATCAGATGTACTATGGAAAGGAAAATATGAATTGATTATTCATGAGGCCCTAGGGTTCTCTTATATAGAGAGGAGAAATCATGTTGTGCAAATTACATAGTAGAGACAATAAGAAAAGAAAATACATAAAGTAGGGAAGCTCCCTCAAGATAGAGTATAGATGTCAATCATGCTCGCTTGGAACATCTCTGAAATGACCCTCTGGCTAGAGGTTTGGTGAAAACATCTGTTGTTTGTTCTCTTGAGCTGACGTGGGAAGCAAAGATAAAGCCTTTCTGAATCATGTCACGTATAAGTGACAATCTACCGAAACGTGCTTGATCCTCTCATGGAAGGCATGATTGTTTATAATGAAAAGAGCATCCTGGTTGTCACATTATAGATGCATGGGAAGAGGCACATCATCAATAGCTAGATCAATAAGAACGGATCTGACCCACATCATCTCAGTGCTCCCAATGCGCCATGGCTCTGTACTTTGACCCTCTAAGGTTGCAAAAAGCGGTAGTCGGCACTCGGTCTGCGGGGTCACTGACTAAGGAATAATCGTCAGTAAGGAGACTAATCAAATTTAGTCGTCCATTAGTCGGTTTTGAATTTTTTTAATTATTTTATCATATAAACCATTTTTATACATATATTTATATATATTCACATAGATTCGTACATTTTTTATACTATCATAATGAAACAAAAGAAGTAATTGGCTTTAAATATAACATTAAGCATACTAAAATAAGTATGCCTTAAAAAGCAAAAAAATAAAATAAAAAAAGCTCTATGCAAAAGTCGACCGATTAGTTGGGTTGATCGACTACGCCTAGTCGAGTCGGCCGGCTACCCCCTCCCTCCCTCGACTCGACTAGTCGGCCTAGTCGACTGACTTTTATAAGCTTGGACCCATCACTAGATCGGCAACCACAATCCGCTTGCTCTTCCAATGACATCAAAGAGATACCTATGAACACAACAAAGCCAGAGGTAGATTTCCTATCTTTAAGGCATCCTGCATAGTTTGCTTCTGCATATGTCATGATGATAAAGTACGTTCTCTGCTAAAGAGTACTCTAATCTATGGAAAGGACTTTAGATATCTTAGAATCATGTAAACCACATTCATATGTGCATTTCTCGACTGCTTCATTAACCGACTAACTCTGCTCACATCAAATGAGATGTCTGGTCTGGTAACGGACACATAGAGGAGCTTCCCAACGAGCTCCCTGTATCTCCTCTTGTCCACCTCCTCTGTATCATCATCATCACATAGCTTCATGGAATCCATGGGAGTAGTAACATGTATGCAATTTGCCATGCCGTCTCTGAGAGGAGGCCGATAATATACTTTCTCCAGGTCATCACAAAACCGTGTTGGTTCCTTACGAACTCAAGCTCTAGGAAGTATCATAAATAGTTAAGGTCCTTGGTGACAAACTAATGTTCAAGGAAATCCTTAGCCACGTTAATTGCACATCGTCTCCTGTAACAATCATATCATCAACATAGACTAGTACAACACCGATACATCTTTGAGTCCTCTGAATAAACAATAAATGATCTACAATCGATCTCGTGAAGCCCAGCTGCTCTATCAAGTCTGAGAGCTTCTGGAACCATGCTCCAGGACTCTGCTTAAGACCATAGACACCCTTATGAAGTTTGCAAACCTTCTGACACCTCCAACGGCAAAACCATGTGGTTACTGCATGTAGACTTCCTCCTACAGATCACCATATAGAAATGCATTCTTTACATCAAGCTGGGACAAAGATTAATCTCGTGTCACTGCAATGGAAAGAAGGATCTGAAGGGTAGAATTATACACCATGGGAGAGAAAGCATCCTAATAGTCCACCACATAATATGGGTGAACCCACAAGCCACAAGCCTAGCCTTGTAGCGATCAACACTGCCATCTACACGATGCTTCCATGTAAACACCTATTTACAGCCAGCCACAGAAGCCTCTGTAGGAGCAATGACCAAGCTCCATGCTCCACACGACTGTAGCAAGACCATCTTCTCCTCCATATCAAGATGCCACCGACTGTCTCGTATAGCCTCCTGATATGTTTGTGGGATCTCCATAGTTAGACAAACGACAAACCTCTGGAAATTCTCTGAAAGACGCCCCAAGAAACATGAGTAGCGAGCGGATACATGACCCACGTATGCCTCCGCTTCCAAAGTGTAATGGGCACACCAAGGTCATCTGTATCATCTATGGCATGTAAAGCAACCTCCTGAGGAGGCACATGCTCGTCTTGTAAAGTAACCTGTTCTATAGATAAATCACTAATGCCATCCGTAGAAACAAAGTGCTCTGAACATACCTGGGGCGTGTTGGATGATGGGGAAGGCCCATGAACTGTGGGTACAGAAGGTGACTTGCGAATGTAAAAATATGGCAAAAAGTGAGCCAAAGTACTAGGTTGTGGGGTCGGGAGAGCAACAACAATAGGAGGAGGTGGTAGTAGAGATGGTGGTGGCATAGGAGGAACTACGACTGGAGGTGGTGGTGGCATAGGAGGCGGAGGTGTGTAGACCTCCCTGCAGAGTCAAAGAGAGTCAACCTGTCATCTGTAGGAGAAAAATACATGACCGACTCAAAGAAAGTGACATCAGCATTGACGTCGCCCACAAAAACACACTTGATAGATATAGGGGAGAGCTTGCCATAACTAGGAGTCAAATGATAAACAAATGCCATAGACCCAAAGACACAAGGTGTAAGAAAGAGTGCAGAGCACAGCTCTGAATCGGGAGGATTCTATTCACATCAAGTAAAATGATGGTATTTGTGTTCAACAACACTTTTCTGTTGGGAAGTGTACACACAAGAAGTCTGGTGTATAATGCAAAGGGATATGAAGAACGGAGAAAGTTGTAAAGTGCAAAACTTCAAGGCATTGTCAGAGCGAACATACTTGACAGTAGTAGAAAATGTTCTTTATTTCATAAATAAAAAATTGTACTACAAGCCTAGCCTTAGACTTGTTTTCCAAAAGAAAGTGTAGAAAATCATCAACCGTTATAAGATATAAACCTGCACTTCTGATTGTCAAGAACACAATTGGAACCCCAAATATCCAAACGAACTAACTCAAATAAGCTACTGCTACTATGTCTCTGACGACTAAGAAAAGTAGACTGGTGATGCTTCCCAAGCTGGCAAGCCTCGCATTGAAATGTGCACCGAGAGGAGATATGTGGGAGAACATGACACAACTTCTGCAGAGGAAGGTGGCTAAAACGAAGGTGTTGCATGTACGTAGAGTTTGATCTAGTAGGAATGGAAGAAGCACCGACATATGGAGAATGGACCAGTTTGCAGAGGCCCCTTTGCTTATGTTTACATCTAATCACCCTACCTGTGAGTATGTACTGAGACATAAGAGATGAGGGGTAAAAATGACATGACAATGTAAATCCGTAGTAATATGGCTCGGACAATAAATTCATTGAAAAATCTGGTGTATGAAGCACATTCTGCAGATACATAGATGATGTTAAACATAACCCCTATCCTGTTATAGGGGAATTGAGTCCCATCTGCAATGACAACCGATCTTCCTGGAGGGACCTCTCTGTACGATGCGATTGAGCTCTGTCTCCACACAAATGATGAGATGTATGAGAATTCGTGATCCATTCTGTCTTGTCTGTCCTGTGACAACTAGTAAGGGCATAGGCTATACCTAAGGTGCTAGAAGAGGCTCTGGCGGTGATAACAACATCGGAAGTACTTGTAGGAACACTAGTAGTGGCGATATCATGATTCATGATCTCCCTTAGACAGGAAACAATATCATTCAACTTCTAATCAATAGTAGGAGCAGAAGTGGCAGTAGGCTCAACCTGCTCGGCCACACGAGCAGTTACGGGGTAGCCATGCTTTAGGTAACAAGGCTCCTCGGATGACCAGGCTGATGGCAATAAGTGCATTGACCAATTGACATCCACCTCTACCATGGGCACCGTGCCCCCTGAACTGAAATGTACCTCCTCTGTCATGGGGTGTGACCATCGCTGGGGATGACCGAGTAGTGGTAGTAGATGGGACCATGATCCTGTTAAGATGGCTGCAAGCTTCCTCCATTGGAGGTATAGATGCACTTCTGAGGAGCTGGATGCGTACTGCATTGTACCCAGAGCCTAGAGCTGGCAGAAAAACTGCAGCCATCGTGACGTTCTTGTACGCCATCTGCTGCTCTATATATATGGTCACAGGTATGAAGCTGTGCAGCTTCTCGAACTAGTCGAACATGCCTCAAAGAAGAGTAGGAGTGCAGAGGATGATTATTCTATCTGATTGTGAAGAAGCCATACTGTAACTGCAAAATATGGTCTCATTCTTCACCTAACCATAGATGGTGGCAAGGATATCCCACATTGCCTTGGCAGAGGACTGATGTAAAATATCATTGGTTATATCTGTGGTAAGAGTCCCAGAGAGCCAAACACGTGCATATGCATCATCCTGCTTCCATCAAGCATCCATCCCAACCTTGTCAGCCGGCTCTGGTTGCATCAAAATGTGTTCCTTGTTATTGCACTGCATCAGGGTCATAAACTGCACGGACCATAATTTATAATTGGTCCATCCATCTTCATGATGGACGTCGGGTCCTTGAGAGCACCAGACGATAAGTCATCCTTGATTTTTAACATGATGACAAAACAACCGGGATAAATCTCGATAGGGCTGTATACCGATCTTAAGGTGTCTATACAAACTTATGAGAAATCGGTTGTGTGTGCATACTCATGCCACAACCGTTCACATCAACCAATAGGATGCTGTAGGGCATGCGAGTCAATATAGAGGTCTGATTTCACCCAAAATGGCGCAAAATCAGACCATTGGGAGAGTCCAACGGCTGGTGAGTGCCGCGAGGTGTTTCGCCTAAGAGTGGTGGTGGTCTCTAGGGGTGTCGATAGTGGCCACCATCGTTGGAGAAAGCCTGCAGGCGACAAGGGGGTCCAGATGTCAGACTACAAGTGGCTGTGGGAGTCGACGACACTGCAGGAGGCAACTGTTGTGCCGCAGGAGTCCTGCTGGCTGTTAATTGGCATCACTTGGTGGCTATTGCACCCCGCAAGAGAGGCGACACCGCCACTATGCCCTACAGGCGAGAAGGCGGTGCCACGAGGGGGATGCTGCATGACACGTTGGTGGCACATCAATGGTGAGACAAGAAAAGGATGCCAACATGTGGGGAGAGACCTAGGACAATGGGGCTCTGGTCTAGGGCCGTTGTTCTGATGCCATGTAGAAAGGAAAATATGACTTGATTATTCACAAGATACTATGATTCTCTTATATAGAGAGGAGATACCCTGTTGGGCAAATTACACAATAAAGACAATAAGAAAAGAAAATATTTAAAATAAGGAAAGATAAATATCTCTCTCAACATGTACTATTGGTAGTCAAACAATTTTAAAGTGATATTTAGTAGTACCCTTATGGATACTTAAAATGGAAACAAGTGAGCAACTGCAATATTTTCTTGACGTATGTGTACTTAAGCTGTTGTTGTGGATTAGGAATTATTGAAAGGCTAAGAATGGCCTAATAATGAAAATTGACCTTAAGACCGATTTCAAACTTGAAATGGGAATGCACATAATTCAATAACAGCAACAACAAAGCCTTTTCCCACAATTAAGTAGGGTTGGCTACATGGATTCTTCGCCTCCATTTAGATCCATCTTGGGTCAATCTCGGGCTTATATCCAAAAAACTAAGATCCCTTCGTATAGTCTCTTTCCAACACTTCTTGGGCCGTCCTCGCCCTCTTTTAGCCGGCTCAACATCTCGACACTCGCATCTCCTAACCGGTGCATTCGCTGATCTTCTTTGCAAATGACCAAATCATCTTAAGCGGTTTTCTAGCATCTTATCCTCAATCGGAGCTACGCCAACTTTCTTTCTGATTGCATCATTCCGAATCCGATCTTTACTTGTGTGTCCACACATCCACCTTAGCATTTTCATTTCTGCTACAACCATTCTCTGCACATATCTATGGTTTACAGGCCAACATTCAGATCCATAGAGCATAGCAGGTCTCACGGCTGCTTTGTAAAACTTTCCTTTAATTTTTAACGAAATTTTCTTATAACAGAGAACAACAGAGGCTCCTCTCCACTTTAGCCAGCCTGTATTTATTCTATTAGTAACATCTCCATCAATTTCCCCATCTTGTTGCAAAATAGATCCCAGATATCTAAAAGAATCTCTTTTTCGAATGTTATTGTCACCAATCTTCACCTCAATTTCTTCACCATTGCTTCCATCAAAGGTGCACTCCATATATTCCGTCTTAACCCTACTTATACGAAATCCTTTAGTCTCCAATGCATGTCTTCAGATCTCAAGCTTCTCATTTGCTCCATCTCTAGTCTCGTAAATCAACACAATATCATCAACAAATAACATACACCAAGGTAACTCATCCTGAATGTGACTTGTCAACTCGTCCATAATCAAAGTAAAAAGAAATGGACTCAAGGGAACACACATAATTAATCAGGAAAAATGGTTTTATATGATTTTAAGAATGTTAGAGTTATTAGACTTACATTTATGTTTGTAACTTTTCGGGTTCCGTAACCTCCCGTGACCCTTCGGAGGTTACGTAACTCATTCGTCTCTCTTCTCAACAATATCAGAGCAACAATCCTACATCGAAGTCTAATACCCTAAATCCGCCGCCGCCACCAGCCCTCTCTCCGTCGACTAGGAGAGAGGGCTGGACCTCCTGCATCGCTCTTGGATTTGACGGTCTCGCGCAAGACAGTCCGAATCCAACAACACCAATTGCCACCTCCAACGGCACCTAAAGCACCGCCCAAGGCTCTAGCAGCTCCAGCCGCACCTATTGCATCGCTGCCACTGCCTAGAGCTCCACCCTCTCCAATAGCCCCTGTTTCACCACGACTTGCTTCTCCCAACTTTTTGTTTCTCCCAACTTGATGTTCCATACTCTTTATTCTATCAAATATGGGAGAAAGAGGGAGCCAGAGATGATTCTTCAAGACGTTTGCTGCCCTACCACGACTGACAGACCGACATTCTAGACTCCTACTCAGATCATCCATCTTCACCGAGCATCGACTTCTTCGTCAGGGTGTATACTTCTTCTTTTACGACCCGACTACTACTCTGTGTTGGACTTCTTCTACAGCGATTACTCTCCAGGCACGACAGAGATATGTTCCGGTGACCTGCAGGCACGACAGAGATACGTTCCGGTGACCTGACATCGCAACGACTCTACAGGCATGACAAAGATACGTTCCGGTGACCTGAAAGTCACAGACTCGTCCTCGAGCGAGGTCTTCTACCAACAACAGTCATATGTTCTTATGGTGCACCGTTTGAAGATGTGGTGTAACTTTTTCTTTTTGTTACAAGCTGCAGCTTTATCAGCTCCATCTTGAGGGGGAGTGTTAGAGTTATTAGACTTACATTTATGTTTGTAACTCTTCGGGTTCCGTAACCTCCCGTGACCCTTCGGGTTCCGTAACCCTCTGTGACCCTTCAAGTTCTGTAACCCCCCATGACTCTTCGGGTTCCGTAACTCTTGTACTCTAGGGTTTTCTCTATATATAAGAGACCCTAACTCTATGGAATAAATATCTCATCCATTAGTTCCTCTTCTCAACAAAGAATAATACATTGAAAGATAGAATGGATGGTATGTGCAGATTGGGAACTTAGCGGAAGGGGAAGTAGGTCGACATAAGCTCTCATAGAGGCTCCCCAATTACGGAGTTTTTACAGCTCTACAACCATATGGTGAGGTTAACCATGTGGTAGGACCCAAGCTTATCTCTAAAATGTTTCAAAGTTGGATTTATGGAATTGAAATAATGCTTCTGAAATCCTATTTATTTTTAAAAGCCCATTTGCATGTAATAAGTTTGTTGGGTGTAGCAGGCTAGAACGCTGACTGAACTAACGAGCAAGCAAGTAAGAAACATCCACAACAAAAGATGTATGAGATTCATCCTTAATCGAGGTACTCACTGACGACGATAGATCTTTCTTTGTGGGGTGGTAAAATGATGGTATAAAGTATCTTAGAGTTTATATTGTACTCCATACTCTTAGCTAGATTCCCATTGCAAGATGGCATGCTTCCTCTGGCAATATTGCAGGAGATGTCATAAAACGAGAATTACAATGTATCAGGTTGAACAAATGGGTAGGATTTAAGGCGTCTCAACAATCTTCACCTTGAATCTAATCCTCTGAAAGCAAAAAACAAATGTCTGCTAGACCCACTCCTTGCTTGTTTCTCTTTGAGGCTATCGTTGATAATCGACATTAAGCAAAGCTAACTAATGTTTGAACAAGCTGTTAGGAATGACCTTTGTGAACAGACATGCTAGATTATCTATAGTGCCAATCTTCTTCATCTTAATCCTCTTCTCAAAATGAATGAAGTAAAACCTAGCATCATGATGCTTTATCCTCTCATAATGCACTTGGTCCTTAGCTAGGCATATTGTGTAAAGGCAATCACAATATATGATGGTATGATCTTCTTTGTTCCTGAAATCAATCAGGTTTTCAACCAGATGTATTCATTTGCAGCTTCTATCAAATCCATATACTTTGCATCAATGGTAGAAAAGCAATGGAAGGTTATAAAGTAGTCATCTTACCAAACACAGAACTCCCAAAAGTGAAAGAATAACCCTTCATTGATCTCCTCTTGTAATCATTTGTGACATAGTCTAAATCTGAATATCCAACTATCAAACATTTCGAATCACTTCCATAAATGAGGCCAATATTATATATTCCTTTCAAACATTGTTAAAATCTATTAGACTTCCTACTAATGCTCATTTCCTAAGATTTCCCATGAACTGCTAACAAAGCTCACAACACGGGTGATACCCAGTTGCACTAGTAAAAGGGAAGTCGTGGCATGTGTTCCTTTGCATTAAATTGAGATGTAAAAGACGCTGAAAATGAATATTTACAAGAAATGAAGCACTCATGGGCTTTGTTGTGGGCATCCCAAGTCTCATCTTGAATTTCTTAATGCAATTCTTTTGAGATAAGAATAATTTTCCTTAACGTGATCCTTGACTTATTCATCAATTTAATGATTTATTTTATTACACCAAGGTCCTTCAAATCAAACTCTGAATCAAGGAGTTTCTTTTGATCATCAATGATGTTTTTCTCCTTACCATTCTTTTCAGATATTGAAAAATCTATTTGACCGCCTACTAGTGTTCCTTCCTAGGATTTCCCATGCACATGCTAACCAACCTCACAACATGAGCAATATCCGCTCATAGATATACATGCACAAGAGTAACGATTGCACTAGTAAAAGGGAAGTCGTCACATGTGTTCCTTCACATTAAATTGAGATGTAAAAGTTACTGGAAATGAATATTTACAAGAAATGAAGTACTCATGGGCTTTGTTGTGGGGGTCTCAAAAATTTCTTAATCCAATTCTTTTGAGATAAGAAGAATATTCCTTATACATGATACTTGACTATTTCCATCCCCAAAATTTATTTTGTTATACCAAGGTCTTTCATGTCAAACTCCGAACCAAGGAGCTTCTTCAGATCATTTATGACCCTTTTCTTCTTAGCAGTAATTACTATATCATTGCATAAGTTAACATATAGATGGGGGATCCATCCTCCACTTTATTGCGGTAAACATAACAAATGATACACACTCTTACTGAATTCAAGACCAACTATAATAAAGAGTTCTTCAATTTGCACACATGATCTTCCTTCTCTTGAAAAACAAGTTCCTTTGGTTGGCTCATTAGAATGTTTTCTTCGAGCAAGCTTGCAGAAGTTAGTAGTCGATATACGGTCAGCCGAGTCACTAAGGATTAATCAGCAGTTGGTCGACTAATCAGATTTAGTCAGACTTTAAGGGTGCGTTTGGTTCGGGGGTTATCCAGGGGTGGATAACCCGGTTTTGTGTTTGTGTGTTTGGTTGGTGGGTTAAGGGTTGGGAGGGTTTGTGTGATGTGATTGTATTGGAATTTGAAAAAGTTGGTAGTTATTATGATATGATTGTATTGAAATTTGAAAAAGTGGGTGGTTGTTGTGATGTGATTGTATTGAAGTTTGGAATAGTGAGTAGAAGTTGAGTATTTTATAATTTTTAGATGATATGATGGTATAATATATAATTTTTTTGATGAGAAGGGAGTGGGCCCCACTAGTGGGTTAAAAGTGGGGGTTTTGGAGGGTTACCCACCCAAAGTGGGGGGTAACCCCCCAACCAAACGCACCCTAATTAGTTTTGTATTTTTTAATAATTTTAAATATGTAAATCATTATATATATTCTTATGTTTTACATTCAAAAATATATAAATATAGATTTCTACATTTTTTGTACCATCGTAATGAAATAAAAGAAATAATTGAATTTGAATAAAAAATTTAAGCATCTTAGATTAAATTTGCTTTTCAAAAAAAGCAAAAAATAAAAAAAAATGTCGATGAAAAAATCGAACTAGTCGACCTAGGTTGTCTACTAAGGCCAACTAGCCGGTGGACCAATTATTGACGAGTAGTCAATAGTCAGTTTGTCACCCCCATTGACCCAACTAGTCGGGCTAGTCCGCTGATTTTTTCATCTATGTTTTCGAGTTCACCATGCAAAAACCGTTGTCGCATATAGTTTCTCCAATTAAACATTTTGACGTGTTATAAGCGCCAATATCATCTTCATGAACGTATATCTGACAACGTTCGAAAATGTCTCGTTGTAGTCTTCATATTCCTTTTGACCGCAACATTTTTGTAACTAGACGAGCCTTGTATCTGACACCTTCACGACCCAAGATTCCTGTCTTTTTTCTTGAAAACTTATTTGCAGCCAATGATATTCTCCTTTTTGTTGTAGTCTTCATATTCCTTTTGACCGTAGCATTTTTACAACTGAACGTGCCTTGTATCTGACACCTTCACGACCCGAGATTCCTTTCTTTTTTCTTGAAAACTTATTTGCAGCCAATGATGTTTCTCCCTTTTGGCAACTTGACATGCCTGAATGTTTGAATCTGTGGAAAGACTATATCTCCTCACCTAAATCAACGATCCATTTTCTGGATATTGCTTTTGCAATAACCTCCTTGCAAGTGAACAATTATGAAAATTCCGCCTCCAATGTATAATGCAAATGCAACGATGCCCTCAAAAGTCATATCTCTAATGAGGATGTCTCTCTATGTGGTTGATCAACGACAAGCTATGATATTACTCCTCTAGTTGCTCAGCATCAACCTGATATAGTAGTGCAAAAAAATGCTTGATCACTACTTAACTTCAAGTTAAACTTTGCATGTTCATAGATAATACCACATGTACCTGCATCAATATACTTAAACATCACGTGAATCACAATATTCTCATAAAAATCAACATTTCTATTAGCAATGGTTCTATGCTCAGAAATGAGATCAGATTCTAAATTCCTTAACTCCAACATCATAACATGTGAACACCCCTTTCTTTGCACTCAGTTTCTACTTCCTTTTACTAACATGATAGTATTTAGGTGATCAAAGCCATGAAAAATATAGTACTAGGATTATCAAATCATACCTCAAGAGTTGCTTAATTCTATTTCTAGGATTGTCTTAATTCTTAAAATCGATAGTAGATACATGACCCCGGTTCACTAACTTACAAGCTGTATTCACAGCTCCAACCTAGAATTAGTACCATCATTTTGAGAACAACTACTCCGTTTTACATCTCCGGTTTGCTGTGATGCATCTTTAGACTGCCACGTTTTATGAGACCCTCCACCTTGCATAACTCATCAAACTCAGAAAAATAGAATTACTAAACATTGTTAATGCGTAGACACTTGACATTCTTTAAAGTATGATTCTCTTTCAAGATATCCTAGTATTGAAAAGTTCTCACTTTTGTGCTTCATCATGAGTGCCCGAACCATCTTTTAGTAATTATCTATCTCATGTAGGAAATATTGGACTCCACCACAACGAGGGAATATGGGATGGGCACACGCAATCAACATGGATATAATTACATGTCCTTCATCTTGTAACATGCTTTTCAAAGCCGCGTCATGTATTATTTTCCGCAAATACAATGCTCATAAAACTCTAACTTGGATGTTTTGAGATCTCCGAGGAGAACTTTCTAACCGAGGATGTTCATCCCTTTTCGACCCATGTGTCCCAACTACGTGTTACAGTTCAGATTCTAATTTTACGACTGGAGATACTACTGCAGCCGAACCGGCAACTATAGACTTTTGTAGAGCATAAAAGGTCTTTTACTTGATACCCTCAATGAGGATTATCCAGGCTTTGCCCACTTGCAAAACTTTTCCCACGACACTGCAGCTATATCCTAAGATTCTTCTTAAATTTAGAACACGATAGACTTTGAAACTGCTTTCATCATCATATAGTGCTTTTCATTTAACAAAACTGATGCAAACAATTTCACATTGTGCGTTGCTCCTTATGATTATATTTCCATCATTTATGCTCTTACAGGAAGGTACCTACTTAATGGTCTAGTGGTAGTACAGTGTGTCTACCACACAAAAGACCAGGGTTCAAATCCCACTCTTGCAGGGGTTGCGTTAGGTAGTTGACAGCCAGCGTAAAAAACAGTCGAATCTTTCAACATGGATTTGAGCAAGAATCCATGTAGCCGACCCTACTTATAGTGGGATAAGGCTTAGTACATTTTTATGTTCTTACAGGAAGAAACCAATTTCTAAGAGGGTTCATATGAGAGGAATATCATGTGACTTGGGGAAGTTGAAATCTCGGCAACATGTCGATATTTTGCCCATTTCGGTCAAAATTATGAAATTCAAAGAAGCCTGAGTCGAATTTCGACGTTGGGTTTCTATTTCCGTGAGTTGTGGAAACTGAAATATCAACGATATTTCACAGACATTTCACGAGATTTCCAGCAATGTTCTGAGTCACTGCAATAATCGTGGCCTTCCCTTTCTTCATTGGCTAGTCCCTCTTCCTGACTCCTTGCTATAGCTATAGATGTCTTTCGGATTAATTTCTATGATTTTGATTTTCCTTTCTCCGGACTTTTATTGTAGCTCTTCTCATGATCGTGACCAACCCCACAACATGCATGCCCACATGATTTATCTAAGCCCCGTGACAATACAAACTCGGCTAAACCTCTTTAAGGGTATTTTCTTTCCATCAACTATGAACAAACAAACAAATTCTCATGCGATAGAAAATGAAAGAAAAAATCAAAGCAATATCCTCATTCTCTGTTTTAGCTTGTATATTTCGGAAATCAAAAAGTGATTTATATAAGAGATCTATATGATTCTTTTAAAGAAAGAGTTTTTCTTACATATGGATGGAGAACAAAATTTGGCTTAACATATTTGTTGGTTAGAGACTTTATCATGTAAAGACTCTAATATCCACAAATTTTTGGCAATGGCATCGTTTGCAACCTCCATGGTGATCTCATCTGCCAGGTACAATATGATCATCGAGGATGACTTCACTTCCTACACCAAAAACTCCAGAAGCTTGAGTGCCTTTGCCTTTTTGTTGTACAAAGATGTTTATATGCACTATTGCTTGAGTTGAGAAGGGCACACCATGACCTGCTAGAGACGAAAGTCATTCCTCCTAGCAAACTTCTCAATCTTTAGATCGTTATGCCATTTTCTCTCCTTGCTTAAGATAAAGTCAAAAGCTTTGATCCTAGATTATTGCGTATAATAGAAAAACGTAGACCGTCCACGACACAATATGTATGACATTCACCCTTAATTGGGCATAGCGGCAATGATTTTAGATCTCCGACCGTCGAGGACAAAGTCCTTGACCGTCGCGAAGAGGCCTTATATGCTAAGATCCTTCCGTTTAAGAACCACAAAACATCGGAGAAATCCTCCCTTAACATCTCCTTTACCAAACTCATAACAACATTAAAGTCTAGAATGGCAGGTCATAAAATCCCCACCAGGATTCGGAGCATGTGCTGGGGGTTGGATTGAAGGGAGGTCTACGTACCACCTCCACAAAAGCGTGTTTCGTTGATCTGGAGATTGCAATCCTGTGTGCCCCCACTTACGGTTGCACCACATGTTGTGATTGCTTTCTCTTCTGGAAACATATGTTCTAACCATGGTTTTAAAAAATGTGAGGCAGATCGAGACGGTTTTCCCTTGACGAGGCGAGACATAAGCCTCGATTTATATAGGAAAATATACATAAAATACAATTAAGCATTATATTGTAGAGATATATTTATATCTCTGTACTATTTCTTTATTTTATTTCCTTGTGTCCGTCTTATGTAATTTACCCATAGGTCTCTCCTCTATAGAAGAGAGCTCAGGGTTCTCACGAATAAACAACTTTTATTCTTTTTTCAACATGAAATCAGAACCTCGATCCTAGGTCGGAGCTCTCGTACCCGAGAAAAAACCTAACCCCACCTGCTAAGCCCTCTTCCTCTTGCGTGCCCCCCAGGTGTCGCTACCCCCTCCCCCCCGGACGTCACCACCACCGTCGGGCGCTGTGACTGCCGACGACCCTCCTTTTCACCGTCAGTCTCCTCTTCCGCCACCACTGTCATTGACCCTCTTCTTCGTCGTCCTGACCCTCTCCAATGTTGATGGATTTGATTGTGTAAGTTTACACATGGAATCAAATCCCTATATGTCTGTGTAGACAAAGTTATATTGGTCTGCAAAACCCTAGTTTTCTTCATCCAATAATATATCAGAGAGCAAAGTCGATATCCCTGCCACATGCACTTTCAGAGGTCCAGCACCGATTATCAAGATGGATAGGACGAACTACGAGCTCTGGGCCATGCAGTTCATGAGCCTCATGAAGTCTACTGGTAAGAAATATATTCTTACCGAGGAAGAGCCGTTTGAGAAAACTTTGGCCAATGCCTTGTGGGAGACAGATGATGCATATGCCAATGTTTGGCTTTCTGGTACTTTGACAATAAAAATCGCCAATGATATTGCATCAGCCCACCGCCAAAGCGACCTGGGATATCCTCACAACCACTTATGCCTAAGCGAGGAATGAGACAAAGATCTTGCAACTACAATACGATATCTTTACTATCAAGCAGAACAGACGGCCCTCACGTCTACTCCTGAGTAGACAACACATGGTATGAGGTGGCCGTTCACAGATACCGGCGGATGCCACTATTCCTTCCATGGAGGAAGCGTTCCGCAGACTTAGCAGGATTGTTGTCTCATCTCCTGCTTCTAGTCAGACATCTTCTGTGATGATATCCTCCATGGTAGGGGAGGCTCTTCTCAGTTTCGTGATCTTGGACCTCGTGGTAGAGGAGGTCGTATTCATCAGCGGTGCACCTATTGCTACCGACCAAGATATACAGAGGACACATGCTACTCCATGCATGGTTTTCCTGCGTCGTCTCGTGTAGCAGAGCAAGCAGAACCCCATGTTGCTTCCTCTTCGAATCAAAGGTTTGATGATCTCGTAGCTAAATTGAGGGATATTATGCCTCTTGTTTCTTCACCAACTCCAGGAGGCCACTCAGATGTTGCTGTTTCCGCCTCTGCCACTGCCAACACCTCATGTAGTACCTATGCTTTTACTTTTCATCATGGATCTGAGATTACAAAATGGATTATGGGCTCTGAGGTGACACATCACATATGCGGAGACATAGATTAACTTGCAGCGAATTGACATGTTCATCTAGGAGAACCGTTGGAATAGCCGATGGGATTCATTCCCCGATCACAGGACATGGAGAGATCAGTTTGATGGACTCAATGCATCTGCAGATTGTGTTACATGCACCTGATTTTTCTATGAATTTGTTATCTATTAGCCAGATTACGAAGGATTTGTATTGCCGGGCTATTTTCGACCCATCGTCTCTTGTTTTTCAGGACCTTCTTGTGAGCAGGGTGATTGGCTGTGGTCGTGAGCAGGGCGGTCTTTATCGCCTGGTCCGAACTCCATATGCAGGCCTATCCTCTCATTCAAGACCAGTCTCTCTCTTCACTTGGCATATGTGTTTTGGTCACCTTACACTCCAGAAGATGTATCATGTTCTTCCGTAGATCTTACCTCACTCTTCCTTCCAATGCGAGGCATGTTAGTTGGGAAAGCATCATCGTTCTACTTTTCGTAGTCGTCAGAATCGGAGTAGTAGCCCTCTTTTTGAGTTATTTCATTTTGATATTTGAGGTCCGAGCTGTGTTCCTTATCACCATGGACACATGTTTTACCTAGTTGATGTTGATGGTTTTCTCGTCTGTCATGAATCTTTTTATTAAAGAATAAATCTGAAGCTGGGGTGTGATCAAAATTTTTATCAATGAAGTGCAGAATGTATTTCTTCTTTGGTGAAATTTGTGAGAACTGATACTGCCTTTGGAATTTTGTACTCGTGCTCTCTGACAATTCTTTTCATTCCGTGGTATTATTCATCAAACAACATGTGCTTACACTTCTTAGCAAAATGGTGTTGTGGAGAGAAAGCATCGCCATTTACTTGATGTCACTCGGACTCTTCTGATTTAGAGCCGTGCCCCACATTCGTTTTGGGGTGATGCAGTTCTTACGACATGTTATCTTGTGAATCGCATTTCCTTACCTGTGTTGGGTGAGAAAATTCCTTTCTCCATGGCATTCACAGAGAAGGAGTTATTCTTACTCACTCGTGTTTTTGGCTCTGTCGTATTTGTCCACCGATTGTCTACGGGTCTGGACAAGCTCTCTCCTAGAGCTGTCAAATGCGTGTTTGTTGTGTACTTCAGGACACAGAAGGGATACCGATGCTACGATCCATTGCACAGGAAATAATATATTAGTGATGATGTCACATTTTTGAGTCTGTGATGTATTTTTCTCCTACATGTGTCAGGTTGGCTTCATCAGATTTTGATGATGAGGTCTATATGCCACCTCCTCTTATGAGCCCATCACACCTCCATCTGTGCCTGTTGTTTCTTGCAACACCACCACCTCCTTCTCCACCTCCATCACCCTCTCCTATACATCCACATGTGCCCATCGTTCCACCATTGCCAAGATACTATATCGGTCAGCTTGCTTCTGCTCATGGTCATCGTCCGTCATCCAGCACGCCTCAGGTTTGTTTTGAATACAATATTTCTAATGATGGGTCTGGAGATGTGTCTGCGCAAGAACCTTTGTAGGAGGCTGGCACACAATTTGAGGAGTGCCAGCAGGGTGTCCTTTGATCATTAGGACTCCTTATTGTGTGTCATCCAATCCTCCTCAGGTTTGTTTTGAATACAATATTTCTAATGATGGGTCTGGAGATGTGTCTGCGCAAGAACCTTTGTAGGAGGCTGGCGCACAATTTGAGGAGTCCTAATGACCAGCAGGGTGTCCTTATTGCAATTCGAAAGCAAAAGCAGATATGTATCTCATATCCTCTTGTTTCCCAGGTCTCCTTTGATCTTCGGACAGGGGATTTCAGATATTTACAGTTGCTCTATCTGTCGTGGAAATCCCACGGAGTTATCAAGAGACCTTAAAGGACAGTCGCTGACGTCTAGCTATGGAAGAGGAGATGGCTGCTCTACAGCCGCATAGTACTTGGAGCTTGGTATCTGCTTCTAATGGAGCATCTTTTGTCAGCTGCAAATGGGTGTTTATTGTTAAACACCATGCATATGGGAGCATTGATCGCTACAAGGCCAGATTGGTGGTACGATGATTTACACAGACTTATGGAGTGGATTATCTGGACACTTTTTCTCCTGTTGCCTGTCACTCCAGTTTACGTATCCTTCTTTCAATTGTTGTGGTACGTGATATATCAACTAGATGTTGAAAATGCATTTTTGTATGGAGATCTCCAGGAGGAAGTCTACATGCAGCAGCCTTCGGGGTTTGTTGCTGAGGGGGAGTGTCAACATGTTTGTATACTTCACAAGGTAATATATGGCCTTAAGCAGGGTCCAAGGGCATGGTTTCAGAAGCTCTCGGATCTGATTGAAAAGTAGGGGTTTAAGAGGTCAAATGCATATCATTCACTGTTTGTGCAGAGAACACCTAGAGGTACTGTTGCTATCATGGTGTATGTTGATGATATAATTGTTACAGGAAATGATGTGCAGGTATTGATGAAAACGGATGTGAATATATTCGTATCCGATCCGCTATCGTATTCGTTTTATATATAACATTCGTATTCGTATTCGCTTTAAAATGGATGCGGATATGGATATCACTTTGACATTCGCTAATATTCGCATTCGTATTCGTATATTCGTTTTTGTGCATAAGTATAATAATAGATTTATTTATAACTGCGCGTAACAACATTTTAAGATTGCATTCACCATTGTTGATATAAATTGTTGTGAAATTACTATATCTGGTATATCTATTTTATGTATAAACATTCCTAAACTTGTATATTTTAGTTAATCTATTAAATTTTTATGTTATTATTCGTATCCAATTCGTATTCGTTTTGCATTCGTATTCGTTTTCAAGGATATGGTAACACATCTTTCACATTCGTCAATATTGGTATCCACATTCGTATTCATATTTTAAAATGGATAAGAATATGATTATACCTATATTTGTCTCTGTATTCGGCCGTTTTCATCCCTATGTGCAGGGGATAAAGAAGACAAAGGAATTTCTGGGTCGTTAGTTTGTCACTAAGGATCTTGGCACCCTAAGATATTTCTTAGGGTTAGAGTTCGCTAGGAATACTCAGGGTCTTGTGATGACCCAAAGGAAGTATGTTACATACATGCTTGTTGAGGCATGCAAGATTGGGTGTCGACCCTCTACTGCTTCTGTAGATCCCAACATGAGGTTATATGATGATGACACAAATGAGGTTGACAGGAGGAGATATAAAGAGTTGGTGGGAAAGCTTCTCTATGTTACTATCACTAGGCATGATATCTCTTTTGCAGTGAGTCGGGTGAGTCAGTTCATGGAGCAACCCCGATAGGTAAACATGGAGGTTATATATTTGATATTGAGGAACCTAAAATCTTGTCCAGGTGCAAGACTGCTATTCAGGAAAGGAGCAACTATTTCTGTTTATGCATGTGCTGATGCAGACTATGCAGGGTGTCCTAAGGACAGGAAGTCTACTTCAGGTTTCGCTGTGTTCGTTGGCAGTTCTTTTGTTTCTTTGAAAAGTAAGAAACAAACTGTTGTTGTTAGGTCAAGTGCTGAATCTGAATATAGGGCTATGGCACAAGCAAACACATAGATGATGTGGGTTCGAGCAGTGCTAGCCGACTTGCATATAGATGTACCTCTTCCTATGCAGTTACAATGTGATAATCAAGCTGCTCTATTTATTGCAAACAATCCTACATTTCATGAAAGAACAAAGCACATTGAAGTAGCCTGCCATTATACAAGAGAGATGATTCAGAAGAGCTTGATTTCTACATCTCATGTCAGTTCAAGATATCAAACGACATATATCTTTACCAAGGCTTTGCTCAAAGGACCATTTCAGAAGTATTCTTCCAAGCTGAGCATGATTGACATCTATGCTCCATCTTGAGGGGGAGTGCAGAGATATATTTATGTTTTTATACTATTTTCTTATTTTATTTCCTTATGTCCATCTTATGTAATTTACCCATAGGTCTCTCCTCTATATAAGAGAGCCTAAGGTTCTAAGTAATAAACAACTTTTATTCTTTTTCTACATATTTTTATTTATAAATTCATAAATTTAGATATTCCTCAACACATTCACCATATATGTTATGTACATGAGAATATATAACATTCATTGCATGATTTGCTTTGAATCTTAACTCATATTGTCATCCATATACAATGCGAAGCTTATTATGACCTTTAATGTTGCGGGGTGAAGTCCTTGTCGATATACATCATCTCCCTTTATGTGCATGGGTGAAGCAAATTTATGTAACTAACATATATTATTAACATACACAACATACAATATGTTTATATTGTATTATATATGTTATATGACTAACATATATATATTGATATGCTTTGAATCCAACCATCTGATTTGCTAAACCCAGTTGAAGAACCATTGTATACACCCCCAACTACACCTTGCCCTACCAGCATGAGTTTCTCGTTGGAAAAACGCCTCGAGGCATACACCTCAGTGCCTCGATGGCTTTTTTAAAACCATTCCAACGTTGGTTTCTTATCGACGACCACCTACTGCCGGCGCAACACACAAAATAAAACATCTGTGCAACACAACCTGGTAGCTGAGCCCACCATTTATGAAGCAGAGCATCTATCGGCAGAGCACTGTCGAGGATGGGACACATGCTCCCATCCTCCAATGATTTCCCCTTCCCTTTTTTCAACGGCCCGTGTTCTATGTACTAGCTACACTCCATAGTCTGAGCTCGCAGCGCCATCATCGTACGTACTCGAAACCCCCATGTCTTCACTCGGACTGAATGCTTCCCCTTGCTTGAGCGTTGGACCACCCGAGCGTCGCCTCTCTAGCCCTTGTGCATTGCTCCTCTGGTCTTCTCGAGCGCTACCTCTCCAACCCTACCCATGCACACTTAGTGGCGTTATATAAAGAGCCACACTCCTCGTGTATCTCTTGAGAAACATAATATAAAATACAACCTTTATTGTCTCTGTCTTGTGCTTTCATCTCACTCCTTTGAGATCAAGATTCCACACATATATATATCTAATATTTGGTATTATTCTTAAATCTACATTCTTATATTTCATATTAAAAAAATAGCCAATAATATATGTCTCCAAAGACAAGCCATCAAACGATTTGATAATAAGAGAGGTCCCTCGAAGACCTGCCATGAGTTTGAACTAAATGCATGGTAGGTCGTTAAACTTATAGTAGGTTGATCCAAAGACCTGACATTAGTACATCGAAATGGAATCCAAGATTTGATATAATGACCGTCAGATGTTGTCACATATGCACAAAGAGGTAACAAGTTATCACAAGCATAATTGCCCTATGTGGTAGTTGAGCTCTCATGCCACGCATGATGGGTAAGATTTTGGGGGCTTTTTGAGTGTGAACTATTTTCCTTATTTCTGTGCATACTTCCTTCCCGTTGAAACAATGAACTTGATTAAATGGATTTTAGGTGTGAATCCATTTGACATGTGTCCCTATATAATGTACACACCAGTTGTTTCTTTCAAACAGAGAGAAGTGCCTAGTTTTTAAGAGAAGCCGCCAGGTCATCAGTCCCAAGGTTTTCTTCCTCTCTTATAAAAGGGTTCCCACATAATTCGTCTCCCTTCAATGATTTTATGCTTGTTATTTTCTCACATTTTATCAAATATCTTTCTTTCGAGGTCGATCTCTTAAATTATATGTTGATTGCGAGATAATAATTCAGTGCACATGCAAAATTTTTTAAAGAGGAGGACATGCAAACAAGAATAGAAGGAAAGAATTGTGTTGTAACTGGAGCAAATTCTGGCCTCGGATTTGCAACTGCCAAGGGTCTAGCTTCACGGTGTGTATTCTATACTTTCAAATGTTGAATGATAAGTTTAGGGAAAACTGTCTTTCTTTTAACTTAGATATATATGTTTTTTTGAAGTTTTTAGGGGAGCAAATGTATATATGGTTTGTCGAAGTAAGGAGAAGGGAGAAGAAGCAGTTTCCGAGATCCGAACATTAACTGGTAACCCTAATATTCACCTGGAGGTATATTTTCTTCTTGTTTCATGCCCTCCAGATATGCATTTTAGTTATTATTGTTGTCGTTGAACTTGCTTTTCTGTAATCCAATTTATGAGAAATAGTAAACTAGTAAGAAACCTTTTGCTGTCATTTTTTGCAGATCTGCGATCTTTCTTCGACAAGCGATATCAAGTCATTTGCATCTAGATTTTCTTCCAAGGGGGAACCTGTTCATGTCTTGGTATGCCATCTACCGGAATATGAATACCTGTCGACTGTAGTTCTGTTCTTTGACATGTGTTTGGGAATTATGTTTTCACATCCTCCTCTCTATAAATACTTGTTCAACTGGCTTATTTGTAATCTATAGAGTTCCTATATCCTAACTTTCAGTTTCTACGTTCTAATTTTAAACTTTCTGGCAATCTTCGTCAAGAAATGTGCTCATGCTACAAATTTGTCAAATTCATTTATTGGTCTTTCATTTCCTTACATGCTTTATAAACAATTGAACATTGCGGTACCTTTCCGTATAGAAGATCAACTACTCCAGTGACCTGCTTTAACTGCAATGGTTATCCTATGCTTTCCCAAGTATTTCCATGCCGTTTACCTCATTTGTTATATTAGTAAATGACATGCTCGCTATATAAGAAACCCTACCCGCTAAATAAAATGCATTCCATGAGATTCTTTATTTTTTCTACACCATGGTATCATAGCGAGCTCCTACACCGAAGTTCGTAACCAAATCCTGCCGCCACCAGCAGCCCTTCTCTCTCTCTTGGCCATGCACTGCACCAGTGCCACCTGAGACCCTCCACGCGTCTCCATCAGATCCCATGCACGGCTCCCTCGTCATTGCAGCTATTACCTTAGCATCGTGGCCCTCATTATCGCAGCTTCTCCTTGCCACCACTAGGCCATGCGCTGGCTCTCCTCTCTACCGCAGAATCCTCCTGCAGATTCTCTCGATCAAGGGTTTGCCCTAACCATCCTCTCTATGCGTGAATAGAGTACCCATCACTTTGTTGAACTCTCTTCATGACCATGATAGCTACGATTTCTGCCGAGGCTGTTGGGAAAAATCAAAGACTTGTTTATTCCTTGAGCCCTAGGCTCTCTTATATAAAGGAGAGACCTATGGGCAAATTACAAAATACAGACAAGAGGAAAAGGAATAGATAAAAGAGTACAAAAATATAGAAATATATCTCTAGACTCCCCCTCAAGATAGAGCATAGATATCTATCATGCTCATCTTGGATGAACCTTTTGAAATGATCATCTAAGTAAGGCCTTGGTGAAAATGTCTACCGTCTGGTCCCCTAAGCTGACATGGGATGTAGAAATGTAACCCTTCTGAATTATGTCACGTATGTAATGGCAATTGACCTCAATGTGCTTTGTCCTTTCCTAGAATGCAGGATTATTAGCAATGAATAAGGCAGCTGATTGTCGCATTTCAACGACATGGGAACATGAACATCTATATGTAGATTTATAAGGACTGCTCGAACCCACATCATTTCTTTGCATGCTTGTGCCATAGCCCTATACTTTAATTCAACACTAGATCTAGCAACTACAGTTTTCTTCTTGCTTTTCCACGAGATAAGTGAATATCCAACAAATATAGCAAATCCTGTTGTGTACTTCCTGTCCTGGGGCATCTTGCGTAATCTGCATCTGCGTATGCTGACATAGTGATGGTGCCACCTCTTTAAATAGCAACCCTGCACCTAGAGATGACTTAAGATACCTTAGTATCATTTGTATAACATCCATATGTATCTGACGAGGTTAATCCCTGAGCTGGCTCACCTGACTGACAACAAATGAATATCGAGTCTGGTAATGGTAACATAAAGAAGCTTTCCCACCAGTTCCCTTCCCTGTATCTTCTCTTGTCAACCTCGTTAGTATCATCATCATACAGCTTCATGCTTGGATCCATAGACATGGTAGCGGGTCGACATCTAAGCATACCCATGTCACTTAGCAAATCATTGACATATTTCCTCTGGGTCATCACAAGCCCTTGTTGATTCTGTCTAACTCCAGTCCCATAAAGTATCAAAGAGCTCCAAGATTCTTGGTAACAAATTCGCGACCCAGAAATTCTTTTGCCCTCTTTATTCCCTGTATGTCATCTCCTATAATAAGTATATCATCAACGTACACCATAACAACAATCATACCTATGGAGGTTCTCTGTATGAAAAGAGAATGATCTGTATTCGACCTTTTGAACCCTTGCTTCTCAAACAAATATGAGAGTTTCTGGAACCAAGCTCTCGGGCTTTGCTTAACGTTGTAGATTGCCTTATGAAGTCTACACACATGTGAACACTCCCCCTCAGTAGCAAACCCCGATGGTTGCTGCATGTAGACTGCCTCCTGAAGATCACCGTACAAAAATGCATTCTTGATATCAAGTTGAAACAGAGGCCAATCTCGAACCATTTCAACTGATAAAAGAATCCGTAGGGTAGAATGACGAGCGACTGGAGATAAAGTGTCAAGATGATCCACCCCATATGTCTGAGTAAAGCCACGTGCAACTAGTCGAGCCTTGTACCCATCAATTCTACAGTCTGCATTCTGCTTCATTGTAATTATCCATTTGTAACTTTCTATAGACGTCCTAGTGGGGTTTGGGACCAGACTCCAAGCACTTCTCGGTTGAAGAGCCACCATCTCCTACTCCATAGTTAGACGACACTTGTTATCCGTCAATGCCTCTTGGCAAGTCCGTGGTATGGCCACAGTGGACGAAGCAACAACAAACCTCCTGAAGTCATCCGTTAGACGCTCGAAGGTGACATGAGAAGCAATCAAATATGAAGCACATGAACGCTTCTACTTCCCAATAGCAGTAGGTAAATCAAGATCATCATCATCCCTGCCAACGACCTGATCATCAACCTACTGAGATAATCCCTGCTGAGAAACATCATCGATCCCATCATTAGAAGTAATATTGTCAGAACAAACCTAGGGTGTGCTGGATGACGGACCATGAACATGAGCAAGAGCAGTCCGTCAGCTATAGTGATGTAGTAGTGGTGGAACAAGAACAATGGGAGGAGGTGGGGTTGATGGTGGCCATGGAAGAGGTGGTAGTGGAGGTGGTGATAAAGGTGGTTGGTGTATGGGTGGAGGTGGAATATAGACCTCATTATCCGAATATGAAGGTGACAACCTGTTACCTGTAGGAGAAAAATACATGACACACTCAAAAAATGTGACATCTACGCTGACATAATATCTCCTGCGTAACGAATCATAACAACGATAACCCTTCTGAGTTTTGGAGTATCTGACAAAGACACATTTGGCCACCTTAGGAGAGAGCTTGTCAATCCCTTGAGACAATCGATGGACAAACGCAATAGATCCAAAAACACGATGGGTAAGAGAGAACAACTCCTTGTTAGGGAAAAAATAAGAGAAAAGGTATCTCCTCCCCCAGCACCGACGAGGGCATACGGTTAATGAGATAACAAGCTGTGAGAACCGCATCACCCCAGAATGAATGAGGTACACAACTCTGGATTAGGAGGGTACAAGTGACATCAAGAAGGTGACAACGCTTTCTTTTAGCAACATTGTTCTGTTGAGACGTATATGAGGGTACGAGTGACATCACGAAGGTGACAGTGCTTTCTTTCAACAACATTGTTCTGTTGAGACGTATATGCGTATGATGTTTGATGAATAATACCATGAGATGAGAAGAATTGAGAGAGCACATGAGTACAAAATTCCATCGCATTATCAGTCCTTACAATTTTGACAGAGGTGGAAAAAACATTCTGCACTTCTTTAATGAGATTTATAATTGCATTTCCAGCTTCCGATTTATTCTTCGAAAATAAAATCCAAGACATATGACTAAAATCATCCACAACAATTAAATAAAATATATTTCTCTGATGATCATGAACACGACTTGGCCCCAAATATCTACATGGAAAAACTCAAAAGGGGAGCTACTGCTTCGACTCTAACGACTAGGGAAAACAAACCGATGATGCTTCCCTAATTGACATTCCTCACAGTTGAATGACGAGCGGGGTGAAATCCGGGGAAGGATTTGACGTAGTTTCTGAAGTGGAAGATGACCGAAGCGCAGATGCCATATGAAGGGAGAGACCGGTCCAGTGGAATAGAATGATAGTCCAACATACGGTGTTTGGACCAGTCAATAGAGCCCGGCCTGCTCACGGCCACAACTAATGACCCTGCCTATAAGAATGTCCTGAAACCCAAAAGATGATGGGCCAAATATTGCTCGACAATGTAAATCCTTAGTAATCTGACTGATAGACAGTAAGTTCATTGAGAAATCAGGGGCGTGCAACACATTCTGCAACCGCATAGAGGGCGTCAAGGTGATCTCCTCTTGTCGTGTGATTGAGGAATGGGTCCCATATGCTATGACCACAGTCCTTCCCAAGGTTGCAGAAAGTGGTAGTCCATACTCAGTCGGCGGGGTCACTGACTAAGGATTACTCGGCAGTCGGGCGACTAATCGGATTTAGTTGGCCATTAGTCGGTTTTGAATTTTTTAATTATTTTAAATATATAAATCATTTTTATACATAGATTTGTACATTTTCTATACTTTCATAATGAAATAAATGAATTAATTAACTTTAAATATAACATTATTGCATATTAGAATAAGCTGGCTTATGTATTATCATAGATTTGTACATTTTCTATACTTACATAATGAAACAAAAGAAGTAATTGACATTAAATATAACATTAAGCATATTAGAATAAGTTTGTTGTTAAAAAAATCAAAAAACAAAAAAAGTATAAAAGCTTGATGTAAAAATTGGCCGATTAGTCGCCCGACTAGACCGACTAGTCGGCCCGACTAGTCGGTTTGACTGACTAATGGCCGACTAGGCCTAGTCGAGTCGGCTACCCCCCCGACTCGACTAGTCGGATCGACTAGTCGGCCTAGTCGGTCGATTTTTGCAAGCTTGGTCCTTCCTGGAGAAAATTGCTTGTAGGCTAAGAGCTGATCTCTATCTCCATACAGATGATATGTTGCACCAGAATCTATGATCCATTCTGAAATATCTGAATCTGAACCATGATAAGAAGTAGAGGCATGAACACTACCTGAGATACTAGTTCTTGCAGTAGCAACAATGTCTAACTGAAGCATGTGAAGGGGTACTAGCTGGGGGCATTATGTCTCTCAATCGAGACATGAGCTCATCATATTGCTGATCTGATGTGTGTAGAGCGACATAAGACTGAACCTGCTCTGCTACGCGTGCGGACGCTGGGAAATCATGCTTGGAGTAGCATGTATCTTCTGTATGACTAGATAAATGACAATTGGTACAAGGTGATCCACGACCATGTCCACCTCTACTACGTGATCCCCGCCCACGGAACCGAGATGGACCACCTCTTTCACGAGAGGTCGTCCTGGTAGAGGAATTTAGCTCTGGAGCAGGAATTGAAATATTGATCTGACTCAATCTACGGAAGACCTTCTCCATGGGATGAATGGTAGCATCTGTCAGTATCTGGGAGGAAGTGATCTCATACTCTGAGTCAAGAGAAGCCAGGAAGACACCAACCATCGTAGCATTCCAGTATGTCTTCAACTGCTTTGGAGTAGCTGTGAGAGGCATGAAGCTATGAAGCTTCTCAAACATCCCATACAAGGCAGTATAGTGAGCATGTAGGGGTCGACCATTCTGCTTTATATTGAAGATATCATGCTGAAGTAGAATTTTTGTTTCAATCTTGGCCCGTGAATACGTGGCGGCAAGAATGTTCCACATGGCTTTGGCAGTGGAACTGGTACAGGACACCATTTGCAATCTCTGGTATCAAGGTACCAAACAACCATATCTGAGCATATGTGTCATCAGCCTCCCATGAGTATAGATTTAAAAAGCGCCACTTCGAGACACAAAGGCGTACGCCTCGAGGCGAGGCGCACCAAAATCGCCCTGAGGCGCACGCCTCGGGTCCTCTGGGTGGGGCGTACGCCTTGACTTGGCGTGAGGCGTGAGGTGCTCGAGGCGAGGCGGAGGCGTAAACCTCGAGCACGAGGCTTCTTTACCTTTTTGGTTATGTGCTTTGTACATGACCCTATTAATCTGTAAGCATTATATTTTTTTATGTTTGTATTTTTGTTTCCATATTAAACCTTGCATATTTCTATATATAGCTCCATGCAAAGAGAAGAGATCGCTTGAAACAAGTGATTCTCCATGATCATGTATACATCATATTCAATTTATCATACATCTATACATACTAGTTCTATTGCACACATATAAATGTTTGAATTGTAATAAATATTTTATATTAGCTGCAAGTTTGCAACTTGATGTTGTTATTTGGTTGTATAAGTTGTGAATCTTAGAATAGTTGTCACATATGTGAAAAAGCAAGGTTGAAAAATAAACACATAAAGCAAAATAATTATTACATTTTATTATGAAAAGCTGAATAATTATTATACAAACGAGACCCCCGTCTTGTTGGGGTATGGAATGGCAGGAGGGGATGCATATGATGGTTCTCCAACTACGTCTAGCAAGACAAATGATTGGGAATCAAGGCATATTAATATTTTTTACTCTGAACGCTAAAAATTATGATTTCTATTGTACTTTACTATTAACTATAGACTTTAGTTCAATACTCCTAAGGTCATTGAAGTTGGAGTTGAAACTTGATATTCCGTATATTAATGACTTAGTATTAGCTTTTTGAACTTCAATGCCTTCATCGCTCATGTATTGTATCTTTTACTAGTTTTAAAATATTCTTGAATGTATTTTTGGCAAATTTATTATATATTTTTTTATGTATTTTGCTTTAATTTTAATGTTTTTCCAAAAACTGAGGCTTACGCCTCGACGGCCTCGAGGCTTACGCCTCGCCTCAATTTCGAAAAAAAATGCCTCGGACCGCCTCACGCTTTTTTAAACCTTGCCCATGAGGCATACAACCTTATCTTCTCCGTCAGCTCTTCCTTGGTAAGAATATGCTTCTTACCCATCGACTTATTAGGCTCATGAACTGCATGGCCCGGAACTCGTAGTTCGACCCATCCATCTTCACTATAGGCGCAGGACCTCTGAAGGCACCTGTGGTGGGGATATCTACCTTGCTTTCTGATATGTTGCCTGACGAGGAAGGCTAGGGTAGTAGACTAGAGAATGTGTCGCCTACACTGTTATACGGGAAGTTAGTTGCATGTGGACTCAAATCGCAACCAACCCCATCAATAAAAAGGAACCCTGGTGCGCGCACCAAGGGAGGCGGCATCACCGTCTGCGAACTATAAGGGTGCATCAACACCTGCCATGAGAGAGAGGTGCGGCGACACCATCCGAGGGAGAAGGGTGCGACAGCTCCGGCCGCAGATGAGAGGTACGACGGCGCTGGCTGTAGGGGACGGGTGAAGCGGCACCGATCAAGAGAGTTGCGGCGGCACCAACCGCAACATGTGCGACAGCTTTGGCTGCTGGCGATGGGTACGGCTCCGCACAAGAGGGCTGGAGGTGGGGGTTAGAGTTAGGGTTTTGGGTACACAAGCTTCGGTCTAAGACCGTCGCTCTGATACCATGTCAGGAAAAATCAGAGACTTGTTTATTCCTTAAGCACTATATTCTCTTATATAGAGGAGAGACCTATGGGTAAATTACATAATACCGACAAAAGGAAAAGAATATATAAAAGAGTACGGAAATATAGAAATATATCTCTATGACTAAGTCTCTGATTTCTACATCCTTTATCATGGTTCAGATTACTTCTGTTAAAATCAAGGACATATAATTATGTGCTCTAGTTTCAGGCCTTTATTGTCTTCATCGGTGGTCAGAGGAAGCTATCTATCCCGACAAAAGAACCTCTAGAGGAAACAAGCAAAGACTATGAGTCTTGGCTTGGAGACAATAATTAGAATATGACATAGATGACCGACAATGTTGTGTCCCACATTGTGGGCAATCTACTGTACAAGGACACCGCGAAAGACATGTGGGATGAAGTGGCACATACATTCTCAGCAGATTACCAACCCATGACTTATAGACACACACACACACACAGATTTCTTCCGCTTCTCAGGGAGTGTCCATCCTCGTGAAGTATTAATGATATCTTACCAGTCTCTATGAGGAAATTGTCATCTTTCAATCAACCTCTTGTACCAAACATGTGGTAGAGAGATCTGAGTGGCAAGTCTACAGATTTCATGTCGGCCTTCATCCTCACTATCAGACCGTGAAGGACTCGTTTCTCACTTGCGGTACACTTCCCTTTAATAAGTTTATTGTTAGAAAATCGACATGCGGAAGCGAACATGGAAAAAGATAAAGAAATATAAAGAAGACGAGATTTTACGTGGAACCCTACTCCGTGAGGAGCGGGATGAAACCAGGGGAGAAGCCCTCTAAGGGGCAGATATTCTATTGAATTTCTCCATCTGTTACAGGAGGCCTGGGGCTCCTTATATAGCTTCCACATGACCTCCAAGTCCCACCACTAGGCGGTATGGGACTAAACTAAGTGGTGGGGTAAATGGACCCTGGAGGGATCCATTTACCCACCTATTACATAAGTGACGCATGCTCCAAATACTCTAACACTCCCCCTCAAGCTGGAGCATGCAATGCTCAGCTTGGACAAACAGGAAGAAACTCAACTCACAATACATGACACTACAGACAATATCAACCCAACGCGCACAGCTGCTGCAGTCGAGGACGTTGCTTCTCATGGCGTGCATGTGAGGAGGATGAACGGGGCTGGAGTGTCTATCTGGCTCAGAGAATGGTACTCTACTGTGGAGTCCCTATGATACCACATGAAAACCCTTGCCCTTAATGGCATAGGGAATAGTCCTCTGCAATGGAGTCCCTATGGCTCACATGAAAGCTCTGGCCGACCAACAAGAATGACAAATGATTGGCATGCGTCATCGTCGAGTCTGAATCTGAAATTTGTAGAATCTGAACATCTGACCGGTCTGGGAAATCTAACATCTGAATTTTAGAACAAGACCTGTGACTCTACATATACTCCCCCTTTCTCCCATACTGGTCGGAATGACATTATATGACCACGTTGGGAGAAGATAAAATAATAAATAAACATGGGGATGAATAAAACATCACTTAGCCGATAATGATATTTTTTTTCCGGCATTTTTTTTGAAATATTTTTTTTGAACCACATTTTTTTTAAAAAATTCGTACGGCTTTTCTTTGTACGTGCCTCTTTCATTTTTTTCTATGCGTACGGCTTTTTTTTTACTTTGTACGCGCCTTTTCAAATTCTCTTTCTTTCTCTCTTTTTTTCTTTTCTTTTTTTTTTTAAAGAAAACATACGGCCAAAGGGCCCCTCCTCTGTCTCTCTCTCCTTTTTTTTTTTAACAAACAAACTTGACCCATTTGGGCCTTACAAAATTCAGCTCCCCCTTTTTTTTTAGCCCAACCATGGGCATTCTTTCATTTTCCCTATTTTTTTTGGTACAGCACTGCCACAGCCCCCCCTTTTTTTAATAAACATTTAGCCCCGATTAGGGTTCCCCGTAATGGGACCCCTGTCTTTCCTTTTTCAATGACCGCAGCCCCCATGGGGTCTCCTGCTCGACGCCGCCGCCTGGGAGACCTGGAGGAGTCTGTGCGATCTGGGGGCGGCGCGCAAGGATTGCTGGCGGCGCCATCTGAACGACATCGGAGGACCGGAGGAGGGCGTCACGCGTTCTCGCGTGCTGGAGGAGAAGTGGGAGTCGCGCGTGAAGGAGTATCGCCGGCCTGGAGCTGCGGGCTGTCGTCACCGAGGGTTGAGGGCTGGGAGAATCGCGCGTTGATGCCGTGCACCTGGGGTTTGGTAGAGGGTGCCGCCAGGGGGTGATACTGCGACGGCGATGGGCTCAGGGAGGCGTCGTGGGCGCGGCGCACGAAGGTTGGGTTGCGTTGTGGCCGCCGCCAGGAGATGACAGAGGGATCGGGGAGGCGCTGCCTGTGATGCGCGACTGGAGTAGCCTCCTGATTGAAGACGCGTGCTCTGGAGAGCGCGAAGGAAGAGGTCGCTAGTCTAGGGTGGTGCCGCCTGCGACGCGGCTAGGGCGGCCAGGAGACAAACTTAGGGTTTTTCAAACCCCTAATCTTCGGCAATCTTGAATTCTAATGGATCCTGGAGATAACGTGTTCCATCAGGAACCTTGGATTGGCAAAAGAACTTCGTCTAGGGCAGCACGCCGCCTGGAGCCGAAACAACAAATCGTGCGAATCTTCCACGAATATGAACTTAATACTCTCACATGTGATAATCAAATCGAATCACGAAAAATACAAAAACTAAATCTTTAAGAATAAATCTCTGAGAATCGAACTTGCTCTGATACCATGTTAGAAAATCGACATGCGGAAGCGAACATGGAAAAAGATAACGAAATATAAAGAAGACGAGATTTTACGTGGAACCCTACTCCGTGAGGAGCGGGATGAAACCACGGGAGAAGCCCTCTAAGGGGCAGATATTCTATTGAATTTCTCATCTGTTACAGGAGGCCTGGGGCTCCTTATATAGCTTCCACAGGACCTCCAAGTCCCACCACTAGGCGGTATGGGACTAAACTAAGTGGTGGGGTAAATGGACCCTGGAGGGATCCATTTACCCACCTATTACATAAGTGACGCATGCTCCAAATACTCTAACATTAATCTTTGGTCGTGTGTAACAACTTGATACCTATACGACACATACTCATCCTCTGCATCCTGCAGGGAACTTTGCTTTTTTGGAATCATCCAAAAGAGGCGACCACTCTAACTCCCAAGGTGGTCGAGGCCGTAATTCTGGCTGCGGCCGCACACAGTGCATTCACTGCCACAGATCCATCCATCCATCTGAAAGGTGTTGGGTAAAGTTTGGCAAACCACCACATGCCAACATAGCATCATCGTTTGATTATGATGCAACTATTATAGAGAGGTGTCTTCAGAGTAGGAGCTCACTGGACAAACCATCCAACTCTTTGCCATAGACTATTCCAGACTCATGCAACTGCACATAACTCTCCCACATGCAAGAATCCTCCTACTGCAATTTTGCTTTTACCTCAACGTCAGCTTGGATTATTGACTCTGGCACATCTACTCACTTGACTTGAGAAGATAGTCTGTTGACCTCTTCAAAACCTCCTACTTTAAAGTCGCTTTATTTAACCAACAATGCCCATTCACCTATTACTGCCGTTGAGCCTAT
Organism: Ottelia alismoides; assembly: GCA_037367405.1. Taxonomy (NCBI): domain Eukaryota; kingdom Viridiplantae; phylum Streptophyta; class Magnoliopsida; order Alismatales; family Hydrocharitaceae; genus Ottelia; species Ottelia alismoides. The sequence continues at coordinate 333,259 of JAZKJV010004995.1, forward strand.
GGTTTTTTTCCAAAATCATACTTTCAAAAGTTTCTGTGCTCCTAATTTTCCATTGGCTTTATTGTCTGTTCATAGATTCTGTGTTGAACTGGACTATAGAATGCTTTTTTACTAGTGCTATTGTTATTTTCAGGTCATTCAAACGATGTAAATCTTTGGTGGAGGCCATGAGAAGAATGACATGTACTATCTTGATATCATTGTTGGTTTCTGTTGGAGTATTTAGTAATGCGCCTATTGAGTTGTAGATGGGTAAATAGATACCTCCAGGATCCATTTACCCCATCCAGTGGTTTAGTCCCACATCGTCCAGTGGTGGGACTTGGAGGCCCTGTGTAGGCTATATAAGGAGCCCCAGGCCTCCTGTAACAGATGAGAAAAAGGAATAAAGTATCGGCCCCTTTGAGGGCTTCTCCCGTGGTTTCATCCCGCTCCTCACGGAGTAGGGTTCCACGTAAAATCTCGCTGTTCTTCTTGTTATTTATCTTTTCCATGTTTACGCTTCCGCTTCCGATTTTCTAACATGGTATCAGAGCGGGTTCGATTCTCGAGGATTTATTCTTGAAAGTTTTTTTTCGACATTCGATTATTCAGTTCATCGATTGTTTGATTATTGGAGGAGTATTATTCAAGTCATCAGGTTCAGATTTCATTCTAGGGTTTCAGAACGAAACCCTAATATCTGCTGTCTCTCCAAGAGGCTATGGTTCCAGTCGAGCGTTTGGGAAGATCCAACCCTTGCACACGGCGCAGCCGCAGATCCTCAAGCTGCTAGGCCTCTATGGTGTAGACCTTCTGGTCATCACACGTCCCGGCATGCATCTCCAGCCGCAGATCCAACATAGCAGTTGGGGGCGTAATTCCTAGCCGCATACAGTGGCGCTGTTCTACATAATAGTTGGCGGCTCCCGCACGCGAGCCCTCTTGCAGTAGATTATTCAGACTCTCGCACGCGAGCCCTCCTGCGGCAACCCATGACGATGTCAAAGCTCTTCATCGGCAACCAATAGCCAGGCGCGCCGCTCCATTCCGAGTCTCCTCGCGAGATCGCTCCAGGCGCAGAACCCTCCTTCTGCGCGATCTTCCTCTCGCCAAGCAGTCTCTCTCGTCTCGCGCAGGCGGCGCGAGACCTCTCCAGGCAACCCCTGCGCGCATCCTTTGAGCGGCGAAAAATCCCAGATCAGCTCTTCCTCCTTCGCGCAAGGCGGAGCCCAGGCACCAGCCCCGCCCCTCGACACCAGGCGTGGTCCTCTGCACAAACAAGGAGTGATCAACATTAGAGCGTTTGTATCCTTGTTTCTCAAAGAGATCTGAGAGCTTCTGAAACCATGCTCTGGGACTCTGCTTAAGGCCATAGATAGCCTTATGTAACCTGCATACCTTGGAACACTCCCCCTCAACAGCAAAACCAGGTGGCTGTTGCATATACACTTCTTCCTGCAAATCGCCATATAGGAATGCATTCTTCACGTCCAACTGATGAAGTGGCCAGTCTCTAGCCACTGCAACTGACAATAAGATCCGTAAGGTGGAATGACGTGCCACAGGCGAAAATGTGTCAAGGTAGTCCACCCCATATGTCTGTGTGAAGCCACGTGCAACCAGTCGTGCCTTGAATCTGTCAATAGAACCATCGACATTGTGCTTCACTGTAAACACCCACTTGCAGCTCACTGGGTTCACCTCTGGAGGTGTAGGAACCAAACTCCAGGTTCCTCTGGACTGGAGTGCCGTCATTTCCTCCTCCATTGCTAGCCTCCATCTACTATCCTGCATAGCTTCATGATGATTCCTCGGAATCTCAACAGCTGAAAGTGCCACAGCAAAGGACCTGAAATCTCCAGATAGCCTCTCAAAAGATACGGATGCTGATAAGGGATATGTAGCATAGCTTCTCTTCGACTTTCGCAGAGCAATGGGTACATCTAAGTCAACTATGTTCTCATCTGACCCCTGGAACGTATCCTGCTCAGAAATGTCGTCAGATCCATCAACATTAATATTATCATTACATACCATAGGCGAGCTAGTAGACGAGTCATGACCATGAGCGGGAGGAAGCCTGCGGGTATAGTGATACGGTAGCGGTGATATAGTTTGTGGTGGCGGTGGTGGTGGTGGTGGTGTTGACGGCAGCTGTGGTGGTGGAGGTGGTGTCATATATATGGCATCAGTGGATAGAGGTGGTAGCTGCTTGTCTTCAGAGGCTGAAAAATACATAATATTTTCAAAAAAATGTAACATCTGCACTGATCATATACCGCCGACGCAGAGGATCAAAACACTTGTACCCCTTTTGAGTTCTGGAGTACCCGACAAAAACACACCTGACAGCTCTAGGAGAGAGCTTGTCAGTACCAGGGGACAACTGATGGACAAATGCAACCGACCCAAACACACGAGGCGTAAGAGAAAATAATTCCTTGTCGGGATGAATGATAGTAAAACGGGATCTGTTCATTTAGAACAGAAGAGGGCATACGATTAATTAGGTAACATGCCGTGAGAACAACATCACCCTAGTATGAGTAGGGAACATGACTCTGTATAAGGAGAGATCTCGTGACATCAAGAAGGTGACGGTGTTTCCTTTCAGCAATTCCATTCTGTTGAGATGTATGAGCACACGACGTTTGATGAACAATCCCTTTTGAGGAGTAATAACTAGCAAGAACATTTGTGCACAATTCTAACGCATTATCACTTCTCACAAATTTACCGATGTGGAAAAGACATTTTGCATTTCATTCAGGAAATGGATAATTATATTTCCCGGCTTCAGATTTATTTTTCATCAGAAACACCCATGACACCCTAGAAAAATCATCCACAAGTACAATATAAAATCTGTCCCTGATGATCAGGTACACGACTCGGACCCCAGACATCAACATGAAATAACTCAAACTTGGAGGTACTACTCCGACCAGGACGACTGGGAAAGGACGACCTGTGATGCTTTCCCAACTGACATGCCTCGCACTGAACAGATGTGTGAGGAAGACTATAGGGTAATACTTGACGCAACTTCTGAAGCGGTAAATGACCAAAACGCAGATGCCACAGTAAAGGAGATACTTGTCCAGCAGGAGAGGAAGTGGTTCCAGCAAATGGGGTCTGATTCAAGCGGTAGAGGCCTCCTTGCTCATAGACACCAGGCGTGGTCCTCTGCCATGCTGCCCTTCTCTCCAGTCCTGGCGGCACCCGCGAGTCCTCCAACTCCAGCGGCGGCGGCGTCCCCAGGTGCGCGAGCCCAGGCGCACGAAGCCCCCGTGCGCATATCCCAGGCGGCATCCCCCACGTGCGCAAGCCTCAACAGAACCTGGGAGGCGAGGCGATTCCCAGTGGCGGCGGCATTGAGAACGACGGGCCCCAGGTTGGGAACCCTACATACGAAATAGGAGTGGCCCGATTGCCTTATATTAAAAAAAAATACTATTGCAGTCCAGCTCTAGTGGGTCGTGGTCAAGTGGGTCAATTGTCATTTAAAAAAAAGTGGCCTGATTAAAAAAAGGGAGGGGAGAAAAATAGAAGGGGGTTACATATTCTAAAAAAAAATGTGTTTTGAAATAAAAAAGGCGCGTACACAGAAAAAGCCGTACGCATAAAAAAAAGTTTTCTTTGAAAGAGTCGCATACAAAGAAAAGCCGTATGCAAATTTTTTTAAAAAAGTGCGAAGCAAAAGCCGAAAAAAATCATCATTATCGGCTAAGTGTTTTTATTTTCACCCCTATTTATCTTGTCTTCTCCCAATTTTGTCGATGTCATTTTCCGACAAGTATGGGAGAAAGGGGGAGTATATGTAGAGTCACGAGTCTATTCAGATGTTTCAGATTCACATGCAGATTTCCAGACCAATTCCAGACTCTACGGTTGTTCAGACTCGACGATCATTGTTTCCGAGTCTCAGTTTCAGACGCGCACGAGTGTGCGGTCATTGTCAGATGAGCATAAGTTGCCATCATTTGTTTCGCGGTCCCCATCATTCGTCTTGTTGTCAGGCTAGAGTTTTCATGTGAGCCATAGGGACTCCAGAGCAGAGGACCATTCCCTATGCCATTTAGGGCAAGGGTTTTCATGTGGTATCATAGGTACACCAGAACAGTGCACCATTCTCTGAGCTAGATGGGAGAGACCCAGTTCTCCGACGAGGAGACTTCATGTGCAAGTTCAGACTCGACGGTCAGATTCCGAGTCTTCAGTTGACTCACACTCCAGCCCGTTCGTCCTCCTCACCTGCACGGCATGAGAAGCAACGTCCTCGACTGCAGCATGTGCGTGTTGGGTTGATATTGTCCGTAGTGTTCTGTAGCGTTGAGTTGAGTTTCTTTCTGTTTGTTTGTCCAAGCTCAGCATTGCATGCTCCAACTTGAGGGGGAGTGTTGGAGTATTTAGTAGTGCGCCTATTGAGTTGTAGATGGGTAAATGGATACCTCCAGGATCCATTTGCCCCATCCAGTGGTTTAGTCCCACATCGTCCAGTGGTGGGACTTGGAGGCCCTGTGTAGGCTATATAAGGAGCCCCAGGCCTCCTGTAACAGATGAGAAAAAGGAATAAAGTATCCGCCCCTTTGAGGGCTTCTCCCGTGGTTTCATCCCGCTCCTCACGGAGTAGGGTTCCACGTAAAATCCCGCTGTTCTTCTTGTTATTTATCTTTTCCATGTTTACGCTTCCGCTTCCGATTTTCTAACAGTTTCATTTTTGCGGATGTTGTCTCGACTTATGCTGACCCGTTCCTTTAGCGAATGCGTCTGGGTCATCCCTCTGCAGAGAGGGCTCTATCGTATATTTTCTGAATTGTCCTCGTTGACGTTTGAATGTGAAGCTTACTAGTTTGGCAAATATCATGAGGCCTCTTTTCTTTGAAGGATTGAGGCTCGTAGCTCCTTTCCTTCTCTTTTAGTCTATTCTGATATTTGGGGATCATGTTTAGTCCATACTGTGGGAGGTCATACGTATTTTGCTATTTTTGTTGATGATTACAACACATCCTCTTGGATGTATTTGATAAAAGAATGTGAAGTCATACGCATTTTGTTTTTTTTATGCTTACAACATATCCTCTTGACTGTATTTGATAAAGTAATGATCAGATATAAATAAAATTGTCAAGTCTTTCTTTCACTTTAAATATTTTTCTCTACATGTGATAAGATTTTCAGGACTGACAATACTCTTTAGTTTGTTCAGCAATACTTATTAACCACTTTCTTTGCTACTCAGTGTACCTTTCACCAAACCTCCTGTACGCACACCTCACAACAGAATGGGGTGGTAGACTGGAGGAAAGAAAACTTCGTCATCTTTTGGATATTGCACGTACCATTCTTACTCATACGAAGGTCCCTAAAATCTACTGAGGGGATTTTATTGCTTTTACCACCACTTATTTTATCAAACGAGTACCCTCTTCGATTCTTAATGGAGTCACTCCCTTCTCACTTCCTTAAATAAGTGAGGAACCGGTCCCTTTGCCTTCGTGGATCTTTGGTTGCACGCCCTTTGTTTACAACTTCCATACTACCGATAAGTTTTCTACTCGTATCATCAAGTGTCTTCCTTAGATACTCTCGGACCCAAAATGGTACGTGTGTTATGATCATATTGTTGGGAGAAACGAAATTCATACTATTAGAATGGACTGGGGGCTCTCTTATATAGGAGAAAAGCCCTTGGGTTAATTACATGATAAAACATGGAATATAAAAATAGACTAAGAGATATATTTATCTCAACATATATCAATCATTTTTTGAATAATCATATCAATCATATTACCGGGTATCAACCATTGTCACCTTCTTTGAACAGATTAGTTACTTCACTCTGCCTATCAGTAATATTCCCTTGGAGCTTCTTCCTCCTATTGTCTACAAAAGGAAGCACACTGGAAAACATGATTTAGTTCCATTACTCGCTCCTTACTTGCAAGATGATGCGCCATCTTTCAATGGCCTCACCATTGCAAATCCAGATGCTCTTTCAAAACTCCCCATCGCACTGAAAAAATCTAAAAGGCAATGTACTCTACATCCCTTGTCATATTTTACTTCTACTGATAGTCTATCGAGTAGTGACAGAGTTCTACAAATGCTCTAATGGCTATTATCGTTCCTCATGATCATCATAATGCCATCAGGATAATGGTTGGAAACATACCATGGATGAGGAGATGGATGTGCTTATTTTCAGGGCACGTGGGGACTTGTACCATATCCACGAGGCATGACCCTTGTTGCATGCAGATGAGTGAGTTTTTATGAACAAACACTCTCCAACTGGTTCCATCGACATATTAAAAGCTATGCTTGTAGCGAAAGGCTTCATTAAGACCTCCGACGTCGACAACTTTGAGGCCTTCTCTCCTGTTGGAGTATTTGGTTGTGCGGTGCGCCACATGAGTTGTAGGAGGGTAAATGGATCTCTCCAGGATCCATTTACCCCATCCATGTGTTTAGTCCCACATCTACCAGTGGTGGGACTTGGAGGCTCTGTGGAGGCTATATAAGGAGCGGACCTCCTGTATGCATAGAGAAAAGCAATGAAGCATATGGCCCTTTGAGGCCTTCTCCCGTGGTTTCATCCCGCTCCTTAGGGAGTAGGGTTCCATGTAAAATCCTGGAGTTCTTCATGTTTATATTTTTTCTCTGATTCCGCTTCCGCTTCCTATTTTCAAACATGATATCAGAGCGGGTCGATTCTCGAGGAGCTTTTTGTTCGTTTATCATTTGTTCGAAGATTCTTTTGTTATTTTTGATAATTTATTTTTGAAATTCGATTGTGCTTGAAGATTAGTTTCAAGAAGATCAATTCCTGTTTATGTTCGTGGCTATTTGAGTTCAAGTTCGTTCACTTCAAACCCTAGCAACGACCCTCCTTGCGCACGCGTGTCTTCAGGCATGCGAGCCCTAATCCCAGGATCCTCCTTCCCACGCGTGCTCGCAGGAGGCGGCATCAACCACCAGGCTCTCTCTTCCAGATCGAGAGCATGCCCTTGCTCAAAGCCACCAGTTAATAGGCGGCGGTGGTCACAACTCCACGCTGTACAATCTTGCGCAGAAGGCATGCATCCAACAATAGATCGAGCGAGGCGACCCCTTTCTCCAGGCTGATGGATGCATATCCAGTACACACGCAACGAGTATGGTTCCAGGCGGGCCATCCTGGCCTTCATACATCTCTGCAACAGGCCTAGCCGCACAGGCGCAGGTGCGGTGGCCTTCAGGACCACCAGACGACGCCCTTGGTCCCAAGCGCGAGCCTCGAGCGCCTCCAAGCGGGCGACGACGACACCCTCTTTCCAGCAAGACCGGTGGCGCATCATCAACTCCAGGTCGCAACTTGTTTCCCTTGCGTGCACAGGCTGCATCATCCAAGCCGACCCCCCTTCAAGGCAGTTTCCCAAGCTCGACCACCTCCATCTCTAGCAGCGTGAGAAGCCTCCTGTTCCCTCGCGCATCGCGCGCACAGGGCGTGCAACCCACACAGCGGCACCCCCGTGCGAGCCCTAAGGAGCGGTGGCATTAGATGGGGTTTCCCATCGGAGGAACCCTAGCGGCGATTTTACGAGGGAACCCTAAATAGGGATGCGTGGGGTTTTTGGCCCAAATGGGCCTGCTATGTTCAAAAAAAGTGAGGGAAAGAGTGGGCTCTGTGCAGTTTGGGCCAGATATTAGAAAAATGAGAAGAGTAAGAGAAAGGGAGCCCATCGAGTATAAAAAATCACATAAAAAAAAAAACGTATGCAAGTATTTTGCAAAAAGAGAGAGAATATTGGGCCCAAATGGGTCGAGAAAAAAATGCATGTTTTTCGAAAAAAATGGCACGTACAATTAAAAAAAACTGCACGCAGATTGCAAAAACCATTGCAAGAAAAGCCGATAAAAAAATGAACGGCTTATGTTCAAAAAAATATGCAGAGAAAAGCCAGAAAAATGTAAACGGCTTTTCCGGTTTTGTTTCTCCATATCTATCTTGTCTTCTCACAACTTGATCAATGTCTTCATTTCGATCAGTATGAGAGAAAGGGGGAGTATATGTAGAGTCACATGTCTATTCAAATTCTTCAGATTCAGATATTCTAGACCATCCAATTGTTCAGACTCTACAGTTCTGCAGATGAAGATCCTCCATGCGCAGTTGTTCAGATTCGATGATTGGTTCCGAGTCCTCAGTTTCCGACACATACATGTTTGCGGTCTTTCAGATGAGCACATGTTTGCCATCTTTTGTTGTGGTCTCCATCTTTCCTTGTTGTTTCGGCAAGAGTTTTCATGTGGTATCATAGGTACTCCAGCGTAGAGTATCATTCTCTATGCCAGATGGGAGAGACCCAGTTCTCTGACGAGGAGACTATTCCAGACTCCATTCTTTAGCGACCGTGGACTCCGACGAGGATTGCACTTCCACGGCCTTTTTCAGTTCGACCCTTTTCAGAGATGGAGCAGTTGTCCACATTATTGTGGCAGGCCAGAGTACTCCGATGAGGACACTCATTTCCAGTTGCAGTGAATCTGACATGCGCAGTTCAGAGCACATGCTCTCCGATGAGGAGATTCTGTTGACTCACACTCCAGCCCGTTCGTCCTCCTCACCATCACGACATGAGAAGCAACGTCCTCGACAGCAACAGTTGTGCACGTTAGTTGATATTGTCCGTAGTGTCCTGTAGCGTGAATTGAGTTTCTTTTTGTTTGTTTGTCCAAGCTGAGCGTTGCATGTTCCAGCTTGAGGGGGAGTGTTGGAGTATTTGGTTGTGCGCTATATGAGTTGTAGGAGGGTAAATGGATCTCTCCAGGATCCATTTACCCCATCCATGTGTTTAGTCCCACATCTACCAGTGGTGGGACTTGGAGGCTCTGTAGAGGCTATATAAGGAGCCTCAGACCTCCTGTATCCATTGAGAAAAGTAATGAAACATATGGCCCTTGAGGCCTTCTCCCGTGGTTTCATCCCACTCTTTAGGGAGTAGGGTTCCACGTAAAATCCCGGAGTTCTTTATGTTTATATTATTTTCTCTGATTCCGCTTCCTATTTTCTAACATCTCTTGTGACAAAGATGGGTCTATTTACACATTTCTATATGTTGCTGCCAATAAGAATCGGCTCATTTCTCAGCTAAATGTGAAGAACGTCTTCCTCTATGGTATTCTAGAGGAGGAGATTTATATGAAGCAACCACTAGGTTCCTCCATCGATGGGGCGTATATATGTTGACTTTGTAAGGCCATCTGCAACCTAAAGCAGTGCACACAAGCATGGTTTGACATACTTATTTCTAAGATCAAATCTCTTGATTTTTACATAACACATTTGACTATCATGTGTTTATTAGATGGATGCCTCTAAGCATTGCAATTCTTGTTATATGTATTGATGACATGGTTATCACTAGTGATGACAATTTGGGCACCCACCTTTACGGTAGGGTGTCATTTTTCTTTCAAAAACTCGTGATGACAAAACACACAATCTTGAGACCAAGGCCTTCCTCCAGAAGGTATTTGTCACCAAAGACCTTGGACAATTCAGATACTTCCTAACAATGAGGTGATATGCACAACAGAGGGACTACAATTGTCACTGAGGAAGTACTTTCTAGATATTCTTAAAGAAGCTGGCCGACTTAGATGCAAGCCATCAACTGTCCCACCTGAACAATGGAGACATGCTACCCCCATTGATACTTTATTTGAAGATACCACACGATATAGAAGCCTAGTGGGGAAATTGTTATATCTCATTGTCACTACACCTAATATATTATATGTTGTGAGCAGAGTTAGTCAATATATGAAGAAGCCTCCCAAAAATCATTAGCATGATGTTCTTCTATTCCTTCGATACATGAAGGACTCTCCGCGAAAAGTCCTCTTCTATGGGGCTAACGACCACACGAATGTCACTTATGTTGATGCTGACTATGCCACTCTCTTGAGAAAAAAAATGCTCCACTACATGTTTCATCATGTTCGTTGTTGGAAATCTTGTTAACCAACAAAGCAATAAATATATTGTTGTCTCCATATCAAGCGCAGAAGCAGAGTACATAGAAATAGCTCAAGCTATGTGCAAGATTGCTTGGCTGGTTTCTTTTCTAAAGGAACTTGGACTCCCTTTTGACACTCCAGTTCCTCTCTATTGTGACAACAAGTTCGCAACGTATATTGCCACTAATCTTGTTTTCCATTAGAGGATCAAACATATTGAGGACTGCAAGTTTATTCGAGATGCTATACGAGGAGGGAGGATTACTACTCCACGCATCCTCACAGAACTCCAATTTGTTTACCAAAGTTCTTCCAAAGAAACACATCACTATTGACTTCTAAGTTGGGCATATGATTGATAGATATGCTCCAACGCGAGGGAAATGTTGATATCATTTGCTATATTAGTAAATGACATGGGTTTCCTTTCTTATCAATTATTTGTTCTCTATTTCCACTTGCAATCCTTTGGGGACTATTATATATTTGCGAACAATTAGGTACTAGTGTTTCACGCTATATAAGAAACCATACTAATAAAATTTATTCCATTGCATTCTTTATTTTTTCTCTACATGCCTTCTACATATAAAAGATAATCTATGCAATATTTCCATACATCTTACTTTTACTTTTTGTGCTTTGTTGTATTTTGTTTTGGCGTAGGTTAATAATGCCGGCTTGCTCGAGTACAAGAGGATTGTTACTTCTGAAGGGTAAACAAATATATGACGTTTATAGCTGGTTTTGTTGAACATAAATGTTTTCTTGTAGATATATGGTTAAACATATCTTTTGTATAAATGGTAAATAAGGCAGAATTTATTTCGCTAGGATGGAACTAAATTTTTCTGTAAACGTCGCGGGAACATATACTATGACGGAACTGATGCTTCCATTGTTAGAGAAAGCCGCACCAGATGCTCGAGTTATCACGGTTTCCTCAGGTGGGATGTACAGAGTTCCTCTTACGACGAATTTACAGGTAAGGTACTTTTTTAAGTGATAATACTTCTTGCAACAATAAAATGGCTTTGCACAGTTTTTTTGTGGCTACTGATTGGTCATAGTTATTTCTAATAATTTTGAGTGATCATAGTTTCTAGAAATTGCCTTATTGAGGATAAGGATAACCTTATGTATTATTGCCAAGCACTTCCATTGTCATGAATTACCTTACTGATATGAAGTGTTCAAAATTTTATTTATTATATAAAATATCATAAACCTTCTCAGTGATTTTGAGCACTGAATGAACTCTTTTTTTACATTTCTTTGATACAGTTCAGTGAGAACAACTTTGATGGAGCCCTGCAGTATTCTCGCAACAAGAGAGTTCAGGTTGGTGTACTTTGTTGAGAAAGTGTATTCTGTACTTTGGGCTACTTATCAATAAACAGGGGCTTATTTCACACACAAATTAACCCTGTCCAATAAAAGTACTTAACTGCGTCGAGTACAACTTCTTAGCACAATTGGCCAACATTCCTCATATGACATCTCTCTTTTTCGAACTCCCTTTCATTTCTTTCCGAGCACAATGCCTACAGGACCTCAGAGATAGTGTTTGATCCTGCCTCCTTTTGCAAGTCAGGCCCACACCATCCCGAAGCACCGCCAGAAGCCATCAAAGTTATGGAAATTGCACCTCCAAAGGTCATAATTTATGGAAATGGCAAATTTCCCCCATTTGAGTGAGTCACCCTCTAACTTTATTTCGAAACCAGTTCTTTAGGAAAATTAGCTCATGCATCTTCCAGCAACCTCTATAAATTGACTCTGATTGCTAATAAAAGAGTAGCAATCTTTCCAAGTCTGGAATCCTTGACTACCTTTAAATGTGCCCAGCATACTACTTTTTTTATCGACAACCTTTTCTTCAGGACCGTGTCTTCTATTCCATGTTAATGTGCCCCTGTTCTCTTTTTTCTCCCTACTTGGTCGATGCCTCTACGAATCTGACAAGTACAGGAAAAGGACGGAAGATTGGAGTAGGGTGCTTGTGCTCCACTACCATTTTTATGCCCCTTCCGTTGAACTTACAGGATAATTGCATTCTTCAAGGGCAATATAAGAGAGATCCACTCTCCGAAGGCTTTGCTGGGGATAGACCCATTTTTGGGCCTCCACATGAGAATAACCGCACGTGACGTTGAGTTGTCCTATGGGTAAATGGATCATGGGTGAGGATCCATTTACCCACTTGGGTTCTATATATGTATCCCACCCGACGTTGATTATTTGACAGATAGAAAAACAAAACCCACTATTGCAGCGAGCAATAGAGAACACGCCCCATGACTTCCACCCTCCAGTTGAGGAGGGTTTCCACGTAAATCCTTATCTTTGTGGTGCTTGTTCATGCTACTTGTGATGCTTATTCTTACTGCATCGCATCAGAGCAAATCGGTCTTGGATATGTCATGTTCACAGTTGGATTTTATTTCAATTTTTTTTGATCTCTAAATTCATGCGTTGGAGCTTGGGAAGCTGTCTGTTAGGGTTTTACTTTATTCTATTGAAGTGTGTGCTGCAACTTTTATTTTCTTCCGTTCATCATCAAAGAAAGTTATGATCCAATTCAAGGAGATGCTCTACCATCCAGTTTTTCAACAAAAAATGATGCCCGCGCTAAGCATGGAAGTGACACATTCCAAGCAAAGCACCATTTCCATTGACATGGGTTCTAAGGAACCCTAAATTCGAGAAGCAGGCCCTCGAGGGAGATGCTCATCCTCCCCTGCAGTGATGGGTTCCCCATCGGAACCATCAAAAACCCTGGTGGAATACATAAAAATGTGGTTGCACTGCGGTTATGAGGAGATGCAGGGGTAACGGCACGGCACTGCGATTGCGATCTGGATGAAATCAGCGCAGATGCACCATCAATGTTAAACCACATTGCCGCAGCTTCATCCACGAAGCATAGCAGCGACGACGGGACCCTATATTATAGCGGAAAATTAAGAAGACCGATCCTTTGTTGTTTTTCAGCCTAATGGTCTTCTGCTGTAAGACTGTAACAAAAAAAATGAAAGGAGGTGATATTTGAGAAAAAAAAGGAGGAATCAGTCCAAACAACGAGAGACAGAGGTCTAGAGTGAAAAACAATGTGATGGTTAAAAAAAGGGAGAGAAAATATGAGAGAATCAGTCCAAAAAATGTTAGGGCTAAAAAAATGAGGAAGCTTTCTCCCACTTTAAGTAGGGTAAAAAAATGTTAGGACTATGTGAGAAAAAAATCTCAACTCTAAGGAGGGCCAGAAGGATATATTCAGGTTGGCCAAAGCAAGAGAAAGAAGGACCAAAGACCTTTCTCAAGTGAGATGTATTAAGGACGAGGAAGGTCACGTGCTTGTTACTCAGAAGGATATAGAGACTAGATGGGAGCAGTACTTCCATAAACTTTTCATTGGAGAAGGAAATAGAGAGATCACTTTGGGTGATCTAGCTAGTAGTGAAAGTTACTTGAATCGTGCATGCTATAGTCGAATACAAAGAAAAGAAGTAGAGGAGGCTTTGAAGGTTATGAGACCTGGGAAAGGTGTTGGACCGGATGACATCCCTGTAGAAGTATGGAAAGTTTTAGGTGAGCGTGGTTTGACTTGGCTTACGAATCTATTCAATGTTATTTGGCGAAGCAAGAAAATGCCTGAAGATTAGAGGAGTATCGTGGTGCCTCTTTATAAGAACAAAGGAGACATTCAAAATTGTTCAAATTACAGAGGTATCAAGCTGATGAGTCACACTATGAAAATTTGGGAACGTGTGATCGAAAGAAGGTTAAGGCAAGTTTCCCAAGTAAAAGAAAACCAATTCGGATTCATGCCAGGTCGCTCAACTATTGAAGCCATCCATTTGCTGAGGAGATCAATGGAGATTTATAGAGCTAAAAGGAAGAATCTCCATATGATCTTTATTGATTTGGAGAAGGCTTATGATTCCGTCCCACGAGAGATACTGTGGAGAGTTTTAGAGAAGAGACAAGTACCTGTCCTATACATTAATCTCATAAAGGATATGTATGATAGGGCTTTATCTTGTGTAAGGACCCCGACGGGGAAGACTGACTATTTTGATATCAACATTGGTTTACATCAAGGTTCAGCTTTGAGTCCATTTCTTTTTACTTTGATTATGGACGAGTTGACAAGTCACATTCAAGATGAGTTACCTTGGTGTATGTTATTTGCTGATGATATTGTGTTGATTGACGAGACTAGAGATGGAGTAAATGAGAAGCTTGAGGTTTGGAGACATGCATTGGAGACTAAAGATTTTCGTATAAGTAGGGCTAAGACGGAATATATGGAATGCACCTTTGATGGAAGCAATGGTGAAGGAATCGAGGTGAAGATTGGTGACGATAACATTCAGAAGAGAGATTCTTTTAGATATCTGGGATCTATTTTACAACATGATGGGGAAATTGATGGAGATGTTACTAATAGAATAAATGCAGGCTGGCTAAAGTGGAGAGGAGCCTCCGCTGTTCTCTGTGATAAGAAAATTCCTTTAAAAATTAAAGGAAAGTTTTACAAAGCAGCCGTGAGACCTGCTATGCTTTATGGTTCTGAATGTTGGCCTGTGAACCATAGACATGTGCAGAGAATGACTGTAGCAGAAATGAAATGCTAAGATGGATGTGTGGACATACACGTAAAGATCGGATTCGGAATGATGCAATCCGAAAGAAAGTTGGTGTAGCTCCGATCGAGGATAAGTTGATGCAATCTGTTGAATTCAAAAGTGAATGGCTACAAAAATTTCAGTAAAACATACATGGACTGAAAAATGATTAAAAAAGGATGTCGAAAAAGCTGGAGAATTCGGGTATTTGTTTGTATTTCCTACATGGATATAGGAGATAAGGGGAATGTCTATGAATACCTCATTGTTTTTTTTTGAGGCACACATATGTGGCCATTTATTTGAGAAGCTCCCATGCTCTTGATTGGGCTCAGAGTTTTTATGTGGACCACGTATGACAGAGACCTATGACAGGGGCTCAATACGAAGAGATCCATAGGGACTCCATAATAGAGATCCCATTCTCTAAGCCAATGTGGAAGAGGCCCAGTTCGAGGTGCTCGTTTTGAGAGACCCAGTGCAACGGTTTCATGATTGAAGCCCTTTTCAGATTATCATATGGTGGCAATGCTCAAAGTGGTCTTTGTTGAAGAGATACATTTTCAGTCTTCCATATCCACAGCATTGAGGAGCCCAACAACAACAGTTGAAGATTCTTCAGAATCACAAGCGTGAGAGTGCAATTGATATATGTACTCGGCTCATGTACTTAGCTTGTCTATTTTGTATTTTCCAAGCTAAGCATTCCATGCTCCAGCTTGAGGGAGAGTGTTGAGATATTTGTATAATTGGACCTCTATGAGTGGCAATTGTTTAGTCCCATATGGATGAGTGATGAGACTTGGAGCTATATAAAGAGCCCCAAACTATTATATCCTGTAGAGATATTTATGTATTTCCATATTCTCTATGTACCTTTTCCTTTATTTTATTTTTCTGTTTCCATCTTATGTAATTTACCCATAGGTCTCTCCTCTATATAAGAGAGCATAGGGTTTTCAGAAATAAACAACGCACTCATTTCCTCCAACATGGTATTAGAGCGGTGGTCCTAGACCGGAGCTTGTTTACCCTAACCCTAATCCACACCAATCAGTCCCCCTCCCGATCTCGGCGTCGTCGCCGCCCGCCAGCACTTTCCTTCCGTGGGCACCACCGCTCGCCAGCCCCTCCTTCGGCCGCGCCCGCCAGTCCCTCTCCTTTCGCCGGCGCACCACCTACCCGTTTCCCTCGGTGCCGCGCTCCCCCTCGCGCATCCCCTTGGTGCCTCCACAGGCCGTCGGCCCCCTTCTCTGCCACTTTCGCTTTGGTATGGATTTGATTGCATAGGTCTACATATGCAATCGAATCCTCGCATGTCCGTGTAGACATCTATCTATCAGTCTAGGAATCCCCTGTGATCTTCATTCGACACCATGTCAGAAAACGAAGTCGACGTACCCGCCACAGGTGCCTTCAGAAGGTCCGACACCAATTGTTAAGATGGAGGGGACGAATTATGAGCTCTGGGCTATGTTGTTCATGATCTTTATGAAGTCTAATGGTAAGAAGTATATTCTTACCGATGAGGAACCAATGGAGAAAATATGGATTCATGCCTCGTGGGAGGAAGACGATGCTTATGCCAAAGTTTGGCTGTCAGGTACATTGACGATAGAGATCGCCAATGACGTGTTGCATCAGCCCACTGCCAAGGCAATGTGGGATATTCTCGCGACAACCTATTCTCAGGCACGGAATGAGACCAAGATCCTTCAACTACAACATGATATCTTCACTGTCAAGCAGAATAGACGACCTCTCCACTCGCTGTACACATCCTTACGCGGGATGTTTGAGAAGCTCCATAGCTTCATGCCTCTGACAGCTACTCCTAAGCAACAGAAGACGTACATGAATGCTACCATGGTTGGTGTATTCCTTGTCGCGCTTGATCCATAATATGACTCTGCTCGCTCTCAG
This sequence comes from Ottelia alismoides, assembly GCA_037367405.1. Taxonomy (NCBI): domain Eukaryota; kingdom Viridiplantae; phylum Streptophyta; class Magnoliopsida; order Alismatales; family Hydrocharitaceae; genus Ottelia; species Ottelia alismoides. The sequence continues at coordinate 349,800 of JAZKJV010004995.1, forward strand.
ATCCTTGCGGATGCTACTATTCCTCTTATGGAGGAAGCTTTCCGGAGACTTAGCAGGATCACTGTCCCGACCACTGCTATTAGCCAGACGTCTTCGGCAATGGCTGCCTCTAGAGGCAGAGGTGGCTCATCTACCTTTCGTGGGCGTGAGATCCGTAGTAGAGGAGGTCGAATTCGTCAACCCTGCACATATTGTCATCGTCATGGACATTCAAAGGATACATGCTATTCTAGCATGGTTTTCCAGCATCGTCACGGGTAGCAGAACAGGTTGACTCTCCTTCACCTTCTATCTCAGATCAGATATTTGATGATCTCGTGGCTAGACTAAGGGATATCATGCCTCCTGCCTCACTCCAGGAGACCATTCAGATGTGGCAGCTTCTGCTTCTGCCAGTACGTCCGCTACAACCAGCACTTCAGGTAGTCCTTGTGCTTTTACCTTTTGTCATGGATCTGAGATTGTAGAGTGGATTATGGACTCTGGGCATCCCATCATTTATGTGGAGACAGAGAGCAACTTACAACATATAGACAGGTTCCTCCAGGGAGAACTGTGGTGATAGCCGATGGGACTCATTCTTTAATCATATGACATGGGGAGATTAGTTTGATGCCTCGATGCATCTGCAGAATGTGTTGCATGCTCCTGATTTCTCTATGAATCTGTTATCTATTACTTAGATTACAAAGGATTTGCATTGTTGAGCTATTTTTGACTCATCGTCTCTTGTTTTTCTGGACATCCTTACGGGCAGAGTGATTGCCTGTAGTCGTGAGCATGGTGGCCGCCTTTATCGCCTGGTCCGCACTCCCTATGCAGGTGCATCCTTTCATTCATCCAGACCAGTCTCTCCCTTCACTTGGCATCTACGTTTTGGCCACCTCCCTCTCCAGAAGATGTGTCGCATTTTGTTGCAAATTTCTCCGAGTTCCTCTTTCCAGTGTGAATCGTGTCAGTTGGGAAATCATCATCGTTCAGCTTTTCCCAATCGTCAGAGTCGGAGCAGTCGCTCCCTTTTTGAGTTGGTCCATGTCACTATATGGGGTCCAAGTTGTGTTCCTGATCACCAGGGACACAAGTTTTATCTTGTTGTAGTAGATGATTTTTCTCGTTTGTCATGGGTATTTCTATTGAAGAATAAATTTGAAGCAGGAGACGTGATCAAAATTTTTATAAATGAAGTGCACAATGTTTTCTCTTCTTCTGTGAAATTAGCGAGGACCCTATTATAGTTGGTATGAGCAGGACTAGACTGACGCATTTTCCCTGTGTCAAGCTATCCCAGAAGGGACTCGATCGATAAGGAATCAATTGCGGGGCAAGTGCATCAACCGCTCCACTGGTGAGGTGTATGAGGGACCTTCCACGGGGCGCAGGGAGGTAGCATTGAATGATCAGTTGCTCCTGGAGTAGGCCTTGGTCACTGGTTATGTGATTTCACAGGAGGGCGGTTCTGCGACTTTCTACTTTCTACTATGAAAAACGTAACGCTTTAGAATTTTGTACTCGTGCGCTATCATGCTTCTTTTCCTCCCGTGGTATAATTCATCAAACATCATGTGCTTACACTTCTCAACAAAATGGTGTTGCTGAGAGAAAACATCGCCATTTACTTGATGTCACTCGGACCCTACTCGTTCAAAGTCGTGCCCCGCATTCGTTTTAGGGTGATGTTGTCCTTACGACATGTTATCTAGTGAATCGCATGCCCTCGTCTATCTTGGGAGAGAAAACTCCTTTCTCTATAGCCTTTCCTGAGAAGGAATTGTTCTCTCTTACTCCCAGTGTCTTTGGCTCTGTTGCATTTGTTCACCAGTTGGCTCCAGGTCTTGACAAGCTCTCTCCTAGGGCTGTCAAATGTGTGTTTGTTGGATACTTCAGGACCTAGAAGGGATATATGTGCTATGATCCATTATGCAGGAAATACTATATCAGTGCTGATGCCACATTTTTTGAGTCCGTGGTGTATTTCTTTCCTAGGGCTGTCAAATGTGTGTTTGTTGGGTACTCCAGGACCCAGAAGGGATATAGGTGCTATGATCCATTATGCAGGAAATACTATATCAGTGCTGATGTCACATTTTTTGAGTTCGTGATGTATTTCTCTCCTACAGGTGACAGGTTGGCTTCTTCAGAGTCTGATACCGAAATCTACATGCCACCTCCTCCTCCGAGTCAGTTGTCTCCTCTTCATGTTACACCACCACCACCAGTTCCCTCTATACAAAAGCATGTGACCACTGTTCCACCCTTACCCAAATACTATACCCGTCGGCAAGCTTCTGCTCATGGTCATGGCCCATCATCCAGCATGCCCCAAGTTTGTTCTGATAACATGATTTCTAACGATGGGTCTGGAGATATTTCTATACATGAATCATTGCAGGAGGAGGTTCCAGAGGATCTGGACATGCCCATTGCCGTTAGGAAGCAAATGTGTACATGTGCTTCATATCCGCTTGCTTCCCATGTGTCCTTTCATCGCCTGACAGGAGATTTTCAGAAATTTGCAGTTGCTCTATATGCTGTGGACAAGGTTCAGAAAGTCGGCCCATGCGGCAGCATATGCGGCCGCATATGCGCATGCGGGCACCCAGCCGAACCGCATATCCTATATGCAGTTGTATGCGGCCCAAGCGCACAATCGGGGCGCATAAACCGCATATGCGCCCGTTCATGCGGTCGTTCATGCGGCTGATCCATTTAAGGATCCGACTGAGATACCGATTAATCAAAACTCGCGTTCCTTTTCGACTCCCCTCCCCGTTTCGACTCCCCTCCCCCTTTCTGCCCTTTCGACTCCCCTGCCCGACAAACCACCCACCACCGTGCTTCTGCCTTTGGACTCGACGATACCCTCAACCTCCGGTCCTCCGCCTTCCGCCTCAAAGCCTCCACCGCCTGCGCTGCGCTGCGCCTTCCGCCGGATTTCCTTGTTGCTTTTGGCAAGATCGTCGTTGGTAGATTGCTTGGGAGGGGGAGCGTGCAAGTTGGTAACTCTCTGATCCTTCTACTTCTTCTTGGTTTCTCCTCTTGTGCCGGTTCTTGTGCTCTTTCATCTTTGATGTGTAACAGAGGTTGTAAGTTGGTACTTTTTTTTGAAGCTTGCAAGTTGGTACTTTTTTTTTGAAGCTTGTAACAGAGGTTCTCCCGCTACCCCTCCCTTGGGAACGGCCTCCGCACCCCACTCGCCATCCTCCACTCCCTCCGCCCAAAGCCCACCAAGACCCTCCTTTGGAACACCCTCATCCGAGGTTGCATTACCCACAAAAGACCCACATCGGCAATCGACCTCTACCGTGACATGGTGACCTGCTCTGCTGTGCCGGATGGCCACACTTACCACCTTGTGCTGGCCGCTTGTACAAACTTGGGGGGGCTTGGACTGACCGAGGAGGTTGCCCAGGAGGCCAAAAGAAGGGGCTTTGGGAGAGATTTGCTTGTGGCTACCTCCCTGGTTGGTTTGTACTGCAAGGTTGGCGATGTGAGGAGTGCATGTCAGATGTTTGATGAAATGCCTAAGAAAGATACTGTTGCGTGGAATACGATGATGAGTGGGTTTTTGAGAAAGGGGTTATTTTCTGAGGCTGTGGGTATGTTCAAGAGGATGTTGGTTGAGGATGGTGTTTGACCCACAGACGCCAGTCTTGCAAGTTGGTACTTGGAAGCTGGTTCTTAATTTACACAATAAAGTTATGACCCACAGACGCCAGTCCTTATTTCTTTCTTAGAATTCTTCAGAAAGAACAGATGCATACATTTTTTTTGAGGCTCCAGATGCATACATTTTGTTTCATTTTTCATTCAATATTTAGTACATACATTGTTGACTTGCATGTTTTTACTGTAAGATGCTGAATTTGATTTATTTGTTTTTATAGGTTTATAACATAACCTTGTTTTATCTGTAAATTTGATTTTATTTAGTCTGTATCTGGCATCAATTTTAGGTTAGTTGATAAGATTACATTTTGTGCTTATTTTTAATGACACATAATTTTTGTGTCATGTTTAGGTCAATTGTTATGGCCACCTCTTCCACACCTACTACGGTAGAATCTCCTTGCTATGTTCCACCTGGATCTACCGATCCAGGGTGGAAATATGCATATCTTGTTGAAAGAACCGATTCAAACACGGTTACGTGTTGCTTGTGCGGCAAGGTCATAAAGGGAGGCATCAATAGAATGAAACAACATCTTGCACACATCAAGGGAAATACGAAGGCATGTCCAAAGGCCGATGCAAATGCCCAGAAGGAAGTTAGAGATTATATAGAAGATATTATGAAAAAGAAGAATGAGAAAGTTGTTAGTTTGAGAGAACTACGGGAGGAAGTAACAATCAAAGCATCTGACGGATCTTCTAACCAGCCATATGAAGGAGGGGGTGATGCAAAAAGATCTCGTGTTTCTGAAGATGATGTGTCTTTGGGTGCAACAATGCGACAGACGATGATTAAAGATGCCTTAGCCAAAGAGGAGCGTGCACGCGTCAACAAGTATGTGGCAAAATTCTTTTATGATGCTGACATTCCCTTCAATGTGGTGACCAAGAATTCCTTTATCCGAATGTGTGAGGCAATTGGACAATACGGAAGCGGATATAAACCACCTTCATACTATGAAATAACAGAAACTTTGTTGAAGGAGGAAGTGGATGAAACAAAGGAATATCTGAAGCATCACAATGAATCATGGAAGAACAATGGTTGTTCAATAATGACTGATGCGTGGACTGATATGAGGGGAAGGAGCATTATGAACTTGTGTGTCAACTGTGACTTGGGCACAACTTTCTTGAAGTCTGTTGACACATCTGCTGATTCTCACACGGCTGAATACATCTCTTCTCTGGTGGAGGAGTGTATCAAGGATGTAGGAGAAGAAAATGTTGTACAAGTTGTTACTGATAATGCTTCTGCAAATATGGCAGCTGGGAGGCTTCTTAAGACCAAATATCCAAGGATATTTTGGTCTTCATGTGCGGCTCATTGCATTGATCTTGTACTTGAGGAGATTGGTAAGGAATCGAAGATAAAAAATTGCATCACTAAGGCTAGAACTCTCACTCTCTTTATCTACAGTCATGCAAAGACTTTGAGCTTGATGAGGCAGTTCACCCAGAAGGGTGAAATTGTTCGGTCAGGGCAAACAAGATTTGGCACCACTTTCCTTACACTACAGAGTGTAATGGACAAGAAGGAGAAATTACGGTTGATGTTCTCTTCTGATGAGTGGATGGAGTGTAAGTGGTCAAAAACAAGAAAAGGTGAGGTGGCTGCATCCGTTGTCCTCAGTTCTTCATTTTGGAGCCAAGTATCCTTGACGTTGAAGATCTTCTCTCCACTTGTCCACCTCTTACGTATTGTTGATGGAGAAAGGAAGCCATCAATGGGCTTCGTTTATGGAGGATTGGAGGATGCAAAAAATGAAATAAAGGCTATTTTTAAAGATGTTGAGTATTCATACAAGCCCTTTATAGATGCCATTACCTTGAAGACAAAAGGAAGATTGGATAGCCCCCTCCATCTTGCAGCTTTCTATCTTAATCCTTATTATTTTTATAGGGATAGCGATGCAATTTCTAAAGATAGCTTTGTCGTTGATGGTTTAATGGAATGCATAGAGATTTTTTATCCTGAGTTAGAGATTCAGGATGCCATCACGAAGAAAGAAATTCATATTTATCGAAGGGGAGAAGGAGCATTTGGAAAGCCAATGGCTGTCAGACAAAGATCCACTAATGATGATGATTTCAATCCTGGTAATATATCTCAACTTTATTATCGGTGTAAAAGTTCTTAAGTTAGGTTTATTATTTTACAAGAAATTAACTGTCTAATCTCTTGTAGCTCATTGGTGGTTGCTATATGGTTCTCAAACGCCTTATTTAAAAGAAATGGCTTTGAGAATTTTGAAGCTGACATCCTCTTCTTCTGGATGTGAGAGGAATTGGAGCTCATTTGCAGCGGTATAACTATCACCATTTGGATGTACAATTGAATATATTCATTAAGTGATTGTAATTTATAATTGATCTATTTTATATATTCTTAATGCAGATTCACACCAAAAAAAGGAACAAACTAGAAACCAAGAGATTGAATGATCTGGTTTTTGTAAAATTCAATTCAAAGCTGAAAGAGCGTCGATCACTAACTGGGAGAGATCCATTTGTTTCAAAGGACAGAACACATGTTATGGATTGGATTGGTGCCAGTGAAGAAGAAGAAGAAGAAATCTTCCAAGGATCAGGGCTCACATAGAACTTGGTTGCAGAAGCAAGTGGGGCAGAAGAATTTGTTGAGAATAGGAGGAGCCAAAGAAATAAGGAAGCTTTGCCAACTTTGGACGAAGAAGAAGAATTTATGAGTGACTCAGAAGGCGATGATGATGATGATCACATTCCAACAATCAATTTTGAAGATGATTTAGATTAGAATTTAGAAGCCGGTTTATAACTTTATATATTTGAACATTCTACGTTCAGAAACATATTTTGATATCTAAATGAACTATGTAGCTTTTTATTGTGGTGCCTTTTTTATTTTTAAAAGTATGTTTTTGTAGGAATCTAATGGAAACATGTACTTTTTTGTCTCTGACATCACAATTAAGAGCATATCTTTAATATTTTTTAATGCAAACCGCATAATCCGCATATACTTCCGCATATACTTCCGCATATCCGCTTGCTCGGGACCGCCTGACCGAACGAATACCGCATACCGACTTTCTGAACCTTGGCTGTGGAAATTCCACGGACTTACCGGGAGGCCTTGAAAGATAGTCGCTGATGTTTAGCTATGGAGGAAGAGATGGCTGCATTGCAATCACGTGGTACCTGGAGTTTAGTGTCTGCCCCTCCTGGCACCTCTATTGTTAGTTGCAAGTGGGTGTTTACTATTAAACATCATGCAGATGGGAGCATTGATCGTTATAATGCCAGATTAGTGGCACATGGTTTTACTCAGACCTACAGTGTAGATTATATGAACACGTTCTCTCCTGTTGCTCGTCACTCCACTTTACGTGTTCTTCTTTCAGTTGCAGTAGTATATGACTGGCCCTTATTTTAGCTAGATCTTAAAAATGCATTTTTGTATGGAGATCTACAGGAGGAGGTATATATGCAGCAGCCTTCGGGGTTTGCTACTGAGGGGGAGTGTCACAAGGTTTGTAGACTCCGTAAAGCAATATATGGTCTTAAACAAAGTCCAAGAGCATGGTTTCAGAAGCTCTCGGATCTGATTGAACGGCAGGGGTTCAAGAGGTCAAGTGCAGACCATTCTTTATTTGTGCAGAGAACACCTAGAGGTACAGTTGTTATCCTGGTTTATGTTGATGATATAGTTGTTACATGAGATGATGTGCAGGGAATAAAGATGGCAAATGAATTTCTGGGCCGTCAGTTTGTCACTAAGGATCTGGGCACCCTAAGGTATTTCTTAGGGTTGGAATTTGCTAGGAATGCGCAGGGTCTTGTGATGACTCAAAGAAAATATGTTACATACATGCTTGTTGAGACGAGCATGATTGAGTATCGACCCTCTACTACTCCTATGGACCCTAGCATGAAGTTATACGATGATGATACAAATGAGGTTGATAAGAGGAGATACGGAGAGATGGTGGGAAAGCTCATGTATGTTACTATTACCAGACCAGATATCTCCTTTGCTGTGAGTCGAGTGACTCAGTTCATGGAGCAGCCTCGCCAAGTACATATGGATGCCATATACATGATATTGAGATATCTAAAATCTTCTCCAGGTGCAGTACTACTTTTCAAGAAAGGAGCAACTCTCTCTGTATCTGCTTGTGCTGATGCTGACTATGTAGGGTGTCCTAAGGATAGGAAGTCTACTTTGGGCTTCGCGGTGTTTGTTGGCAGTTCTCTTGTTTCTTGGAAAAGCAAGAAACAAACAGTTGTGGCTAGATCAAGTGCCGAATCTGAATATAGGGCTACGGTGCAAGCAAGTACAGAAATGATGTAGGTTCGAGCAATGTTAACAGATCTGCATATAGAGGTTCCTCTACCCATGAAGTTATATTGTGATAATCAGGATGCTCTATTCATTGCAAACAACCATGCATTCCATGAGAGAACAAAACATATTGAGGTAGATTGCCATTACACTATAGATATGATTCAGAAGGGTTTGATTTCTACCTTCCATGTCAGTTCAGGAGAGCAAACAACAGATATCCTTACCAAGGCATTGCTCAGAGGACCATTTCTGAAGTGTTCGTCCAAGCTGAGCATGATTGACATCTATGCTCCATCTTGAGGGGGAGTGTAGAGATATTTATGTATTTCCATATTCTCTATGTACCTTTTCCTTTATTTTATTTTTCCTGTTTTCATCTTATGTAATTTATCATATGTCTCTCATCTATATAAGAGAGCCAAGGGTTCTCAGAAATAAACAACGCACTCATTTCCTCCAACATATCCCGATGAGAACATAGATAGTCATAGAATAGTATCCCTTTGAGGCGGTTCTCCCATGATTTCATCCCGCTCACAGAGTAGGGTTTCACATAAAATCAAAATATTCTTTATATTTTATTCTTGCTTTGATTCACTTCTGCATTTTCATATTTCTACACTTGGTATTTGATATACAATTTGTTTCCCCATCCCCTACCTTGAAGTTGCTATTTTGAGGTAGTCATATATCTCCAACTATCTTTTAGAGAGAGAAAGAGAGCAAATGGTTTCCGTGTACTTGTACTTTTGAGTGTGATTTATTACCTACTTTTTTACTACTACAAGTTGCAGTCTTATATGTCCCATATCCGGCTGTTGATTCAACTTGGACTTTGTCCCCCTCTCTCTGCACAAAGCTTCTACTTGCTGCTTGCTCCTTGTATTCTTTGCAAATAGAGTATCTCAAAGAAAACACTTCATGGACATACGATTGTCATTGACCTGGTTATTGCAGATGGTTTTACCTCCAAACATGATCTCGATCTATCACGAAAATCTCTCTGGTCCACTCGAGGGATCTTCTTACTCATGTGTCAAGCGGTGCATGACACGTCCTGTTGTCGTGTGTTGAGCTGCATGTAATTAGAGCTAGATAGGTGATTGGACCTTGACAGGATCCAATTGCTACGAGTTCTTGGTCACTCCCAGCTTGCCTCTGTAGAGATTATTTGCCGGGCCAGCTACATTTCAGACTGTCACTACACAACTAATTTTTTTTAAAGCAAAATGAGAATCCAAAGGTTAGGTTTCAAATAATGCGAATCCGTGAATGGCATCCTGGATGACAGAGGAAAAAATCTGAAAAATTTAGTGCTTAACATGGAGAGAATGAGTTCTGAAAATTTGCAGAATTGGCCACCAGTTTGCTCCTGTTATTCTTTTCTGCGTCATCTTACTGATCCATGAACTTATAATAAATTGAACATGCTTGGCATTGCAGGTGGCATTGACAGAGAAATGGGCAGATACGTACAAGACAAAAGGCATCGGATTCTATTCGATGCACCCTGGTTGGTCTGAAACTCCTGGTGTTGCGAAGGCCTTACCAGATCTCAACAGGTTTGATCTTCTTCCCTATTACTTGCATCCTTGTATGGCCCTGATCTCCAACTGCTTAATATGGACAACCTGATCCGATCTGTTTACTTCAGATTAGGAAAGTTGAGAACTAGTGATGAGGGGGCAGACACCATAATTTGGCTCGCATTGCAACCAAAGGAGAAGCTTGTACCAGGTGCTTTTTATTTCGACCGAGCTGAGGCACCGAAGCACCTCCCCCTTGCTGGAACCCGAGGTTCCCACGCTGCGATAGGCTCCATCGTGGACTCTCTGCGTTCCTTGTGTGGCCTTCCTTCCTAAGCTTACTTGCACTTCTGGGAAAGACATGCATGTAAATGTCTCTTTGTATGGATCAGTTTTATTTTTTTAGTAGACGTGTAAATTAATGACAATAGGGAGTTGAAATTATTAGTTGAGAATATGGACCAAAGAAGAAAGAGAGATATTATACTTTCGATAGTAATCTCCGCTTCTCGTCCCTCCTCTTGACACTTGCTCACTAAAGGAGTCAAGCGAGAGCAGCTAATTTAGAAGGAAGAGTGCAACAAGGATCAAAAGATCAGGTGAAAGCAATGTGCTAGATTAATTTACAGTGGTCCGAACGAAAGCAGAGGTTGCAGGGAGAAGGTATTCTCGTAAAATCAATAAAGGATAAGAGGGAGGTCATAATGATATATGGAGATACGTGTATTTTGATTATTTAACATCTTTATATAGAAGTCAAATATATAATTTTTGTATAACATATATAGTTGATTTTTAGCTAGAGGCGTGAATCAAAAAGTTCATATAGAAGGACATTGAGTATTGCTTCATCTAAGGGGATGTCAAGTGCAAGGTTAGTATGCATTGGGTTAGGCAAGATTCATCTAAGGGGATGTCAAGTGGAAGGTTAGTATGCATTGGGTTAGGCAAGAGTCAAGCATTGTTAGCGAGGGAAGCATCGAAGTAGAACAGTTGCTTTCCCCTCTTATCCCTATCACAGAACAGTTACAAATGCTGCAATAGAAATAATGAACAAGCTACTAACCAACCTCATAGGGCGTTGTAGGGGGTAGAAAGCATGATGAGAAAGGGCTGACAAGGAAGGGATTGTAAAACAAATTCAATAATCTCAGGATCCGTTTGGTTATTGGGTTACTTTGAGGTAACCTGGTTTATCCTCCTGCATTTTTGGGTTGGAATTCCATCACAAATCAATGTGACATCACATCACATTCCTTATTTCAACACTCTCCAACCCTTATAACCATCCAAACAACTATTATTCATATGAGGTTACCCCAACCCATCCCATCCCAATAACCAAGCAAACTCTTAGCGTCAGACTCACTTAGCATGTGAGGCGACACTTTGAGCATGACAACTGCAAAGAAAGACAATGAAGTCGTCGTTGACACTAAATGGAGGCATTGACGACAATGTTATCAATAAGTTAGTGCTGGAAGGAAGAGTAATACATAAGGTCTGGATTCCCATGATAGAAAAAGTTGGTAAGGGCCAAAATGCCAATTTTGCCCTCTATGTTGATACAAATGCCAATTTTGCCCTCTATGTTGATACCGGGGAAAAAATTTGGAATATCCTCGAAAATATGCGCAAGTTGCTGAAAAAGGGGAATGCACGTTGTCTTTTTTTTTTGAAATTTAGGTTTCCCCATTGTATTTAAAATAATAAATAAGATAAAAATACACATTTATTTGCTACAATATAGGTTTGGATACAAGTTTTGTGCAGTATACTAGTATTGACGAATACATCACACATATTGATAGTCTGATAAACCGATGTGCAAAACATAAAGGCAATCAAATAGGAATTTAGAACTTCAGAAATATGTTTCTATTTTTACAGTTATATCTGATACTACACCACTAAATTTCAAATCATGCCTCAACAGTCAAGAAATAGAGACTAAATGGACCGCAAATAGCCTTAAGTTTCAAGCAAGTTATAGTTCTGCTTTAGCTTCAACCTTAGATGGCTGAAGTTATCAGGCATGGAGGACTGACACCTTAGTGACGGGACTATCCTCCATATAGAAATTGAAATAACAATTTAAATACAACTCATAATTCACAAAAAAAAAAACAGAAGAACTCGTGTAGGAGAGAATCAGAAGAACCAAGATGAGTGTGGATGGATCATCCATTTGTCCTGGTTGCTCTCGTCCTCTGTGACCGTATCTTCTCCGCGGTCAATCTCCATATTCCACGTAGTTATCCCATGTCATGTAGATGTACATGGCCTTGTAGTCCATGAGAATTTGCACATATATGTGGTCTTCAACATGCGCATATAAACTAACACTAGGATTTTTCTCTCAGAGGAGGTAGAATCGTGAGTAGCTTGAACTATGTGATGCAGTTGATGGAGCAAGAGGTGGAGGAGATGGCATCTGTGGAGGCACTATGGGGGTAAGAATACAGAACTATACATATCTCGTGCCACTCTGTGACTTTGATGCGGTATCACCGTAACCACCAATTCCACCACTATTGTAACAGAGAAGGAGGAGCGTAGAAAATGTACGATTGTTCATGGGATCCATAGTTATATGATTTACGATTGTTCATGGGATCTGTAGTTATATGATTTATATGATCCACCACCATGTCAGCTTGATATAACCCCATTTCAGAGCTGGACATAGTCCCATAGCATCGAGTCTTTATGACGGGTACGGGTATGTCTACATAGGATATGGTGATAATCCATCAACTCTACAGGATCTGGACCTCGGGAGGATTATGATTGTAACGTCCCGGGCTTATGTCCCCAGTCCGTTATCGAGGAAAACTGACCCTGACAACTTGTTGGGTTCGGACCCAAATAGATCCGTTGACAACCACCCAAAATGCTTAAGCCCAAGTTGTCAAGTAGTAATCTCCACCACTTATAAACCACACACACACTTCGTGAGTTTTAGATGTGACACTATGTTTGGGGGTATGGGTGTTACAATGATTATATGCGCCATCAAGGACGAATGGAGGGGGGGGGGGGCAAGGAGGGGCAAGTGCCCCCCTCAATTTTTCCAAAAATTTCCTATATATAGCATCTCTCAAGCCGCCTCTCTCATTCCTCTCTATCGCACTCTCTCTCCCTTTTTCCCCTCTCTCTCCGTACTCTCTCTCCCTATTTCCCCCTCTCTCTCGCGCACTCTCTCTCCCTATTTCCCCCTCTCCCGTACCCTCTCTCTCTCCCTCTTTCCCCCCCTCTCTCTCTCGCACTTTCTCCCTATTTTCCCCCCCTCTCTCCCGTACCCTCTCTCTCCCTCTTCCCCCCCTCTGTCGCACTCTCTCTCCCGTACCCCCTCTCTCTCTCCCTCTTCCCCCCTCTATCGCACCCGCCCTCTCCCTCTTTTCCTCTCTCTATCGCACTCCCTCTCCCCCCTCCCTCCCGTAAAGACTCTCCCTCTTTCCTCCCCCTATCGCACCCGCTCTCTCCCTCTTTTTCCCTCTCTATCGCGCTCTCTCTCTCCCTCTCTCCCGTACCCCTTTCTCTCCCCCTTTTTATCCCTCTATCACCGTCTCACGCTTCTCTGTCCCTCTCTCGTCCTGCACTCTCTATCTCCGGTACTTTTTCTCTCTCAACTGCTCTCCTTCTCTAGATATTCTCTTTTATCATTATCTGATATCTCTCTTGTTTTATTGCTCCTCAGACGCCATCAAATTAGACGAAATTCGACAGCATCAAGATTCAAAGTTGAAGAAAGAAAGGTATATTTTATGTTATATAAATATTTATTAACAATGTTCATTTATTTTCTTATTTTTTTGTTTTTTTACTATTATGAAAAGTTTAATTTGATAGGAACCTTTTATATAAGAAATTTTATTGAATAATATTACCGTATAAGTTTATGCATCTAGATTCTTTTTTAAAAGATATTAGACAATTATATGTTCTTATTCAATTTTTTCATAAAAATGTTAATAGGAAAAAGTAAAAATTGTTTGGTATATTAAATAATTATTTTATAATTTGATGATTATTCGCATGCAAATAATAAGTAAATTTACATGTTAGTCGAGTTATTGACACAATTTACTTTTTACATATAGAATGGAAAAATATTTCAAACGAGTGGGAGGTCCAGATTCATCCATTTCCCAAAGTAGTAAAGATAATGAAGTTGAATCAAGTAACAAGCGTGTATGTTTGGAAGCTACTACAGATCTTGTGGCAGATCCTGGATTGAGACCAAAGATATCTTCTTATGATCCTAATGATCGAGATCGTATTAGGAGAGCTTATATTCAAAAAGGTCCATGTCAACCTCAAAGTCATAATTTTCCGCAAAGAATGATTGGAAATAAATTAAGGCGATTTAACCCAGCTTGGTTTAGTGAGTACAAAACATGGCTAGAGTACAGCATATCAGAAGATGCCGCATATTGTCTTTATTGTTATTTATTCAGATCAGAAAATGATATTCTAAGTGGAGGAGAAACTTTTGTCACAAAAGGCTTTAAAAATTGGAAGAAGAAGGAGAAATTTGATGAACATGTTGGTGGTCCAAACAGTGCTCACAATAAGTTGAAACAAAATTACATTGCTTTGATGAATCAGAATCAAAGTATACATACTTTATTAGACAATCAGACTACGCAGATGAAGAATGATTACCGAATTCGTCTGAATGCAACAATAGACTGTATTAGATTTCTTTCAAGACAAGGTTGGGCTTTCAGAGGAAATGATGAATCAAATATCTCAAATAATCAAGGTAATTTCCTTGAATTGTTGAAATTTCTTGCAGCTCATAATAAGGAGATTGGAGATGTTTTATTGGAAAATGCTCCAGAGAATCTAAAATTAATTGCACCAGAAATCCAAAAGGATATTGTATATGCGGCTGCAACATTAACAACTAAAAACATCATTATGGAACTTGGGAATGAAGTGTTTTCAATTTTAGTTGATGAATCTAGAGATATATCAGTTAAAGAACAAATGATTGTTGCTCTACGCTACGTGAACAAGAATGGGTGTGTTGTCGAGAGATTCCTATCTATAATTCATGTTCCTGATACTACAGCTTACTCATTAAAAGGCTCACTTGAAGCTTTATTTTCATCACATGGCTTAAGTTTTGCAAAATTACGTGGGCAAGGTTATGATGGTGCAAGCAATATGAGGGGAGAATTTCATGGACTTCAAGCATTGATTCAAAAAGAAAACAGCTCAGCATATTTTGTGCATTGTTTTGCACATCAGCTACAATTAGCTTTAGTAGCAGTTCCTAAAAATAATGTTCAAGTCGCATTGTTATTTAATACTATTCTGCGTCTGTTGAATACTGTTGGAGCTTCCTGTAAACGCCGTGATCAGTTAAGAGAAAATCATGCTCTTCAGATTGTTAAAGCTATTGAAATTGGTGAACTTTCAACTGGTAAAGGTTTAAATCAACAAAAAAGTATGTCACGGCCTGGTGATACTCGATGGGGATCACATTACAATTCTCTAATTAGCATCACTTTGATGTTTGCATCAATAGTAGATACTCTTGATATTATTGTGCAAGATGGTTCGAATTGTGAACAAAGAGCTGAAGCATCTTCTTTGTTAGATTCCATACAATCATTTGATTTTATATTCAGTTGTCATCTTATGAAGCTTGTCTTGGGTATTACATCTGAATTATCACAGTCACTACAACGAAAAGAGCAGGATATTATAAATGCCATGACTTTGGTCAAGATTTCTACACAGAGATTGCAACTTTTAAGAGATAGTGGATGGGACTCGTTACTCGCAAATGTAATTTCTTTTTGCATAAAGCAAAATATTGATGTTCCTGAGATGGACAAACCATGGATGGCTCATGGAAGGCCTCGACGCAGAACGCATACTATGACTAATTTGCACTATTATAAGGTTGAGATATTCTATATGGTCATCGACTCACAACTTCAAGAACTGAATTGTCGTTTTACAGAAAGGACAACTGATTTGCTTTTATGTGTAGCATGTCTTAATCTATCACAATCATTTTCCTCCTTCAATAAAGAGAAGTTAGTTCAGATGGCCTCATTTTATAAAGATGATTTTTCAGATGTTGATATGGTGAAATTAGATATTCAACTTGAAACATATTTTTTGGATGTGACTTCTGATGAAGAATTTTCCAAGCTGAAAGGAATCGTAGATCTTGCACAACTATTGGTTGATAAGAAAAAGGACATGATATATCCTTTGGTTTATAAGCTTATTAAATTGGCACTTGTTCTACCAGTCGCAACTGCTACAGTTGAAAGAGCATTTTCTGCAATGAAATACATCAAAAATCGCCTTCGGAACAAGATGGGGGATCAATGGCTTAATGATAGCTTGGTTACTTATATTGAAAAAGATATGTTCACAAATGTCAGCAATGAAGAAATTATTCAACTATTTCAAAATATGAAATCTCGTCGAGGACAACTCTAACAAGGTAATTTTAGAAAGAGCATTTTTTTGTAGATTTTATATATGTTAGTTAATTTTCTTACATCAGTTGTTAGTTAATTTTATTACATTGATAAATGAAATGTTATATTTAATTTGTGCCCCCCTTAATTATCATCCTGGCTCCGTACCTGTGCGCCATGTATATTGGTGTGCTGGTTCATACGTTCTTATCATGCACATAACCCTTCATCATATATGTGCTCCCGTTCACTACTATGTTCTTCACCACTGGAGTATGCCATTTAGTCCGATACCTCTTGAACTATGTCACTGTCGTCGTCGTCGCCATCATCATCGTTTACCTGATTTTGTTTTGGATTTGGGTGTGGTGTAGCCCTCATCAAGCATATCATCTTCTAACCCTTCAACTTGTTATGGATGTCGACTTGATTCTGCCATGTAATCATCAATATTTGCCTCCATCTGTGAGGCAAATTTGTATGTTTGTGTTCCTTCTCTCTCATCAATTATGGGAGCACCATTATCATCAATCTAATTTTGCAAGATGTCTTCATCTTCATCATTCGAATTTTGGGATTTCAAAATGTAGGCAAAATCAAATGGGCATATGTAATCTTATCTTATCATACATCTCTCTTGCATGTTTTATCTAAATCTAAGATTGTTATGTACACAGACAAGATCATTCACTTTGTCTATCTTCAACGCACCTCGTCTATTGTTGTTGATGAGATTGAATATGCTCCACTTCCTCTCGCATCCTCTTGTTGATGTGGTTTGCCACAAAACCTTCACAACAACTTGTCACATGTTGGGAGCATCCATTCCATATATGATCCACTGTTTACCAGTGGAAAACACATGAAGTTATTTTTATATCTCCTTTGCAAGTCAATGCTAAAACATATATAGTTTTTTTTATTATCAGGAAGAGTATTGCTCTGATTGCTTATTGCAGTCCCTCTCACAAAAGAAACCAAAGTCTTCTTGAAATATTTATAACCCAAAGTCTTCTTGAAATATTTTATCTATAAATATTTTATCTATAAAATGATAATAACAAGTCAACAATATATATATATATATATTCAATTATCAATAATTAAAGTAACATTCAATTTTGTAGAAAACGATATTTCATGCAACTTGGATAGTCGTCATAAGATCGGAGCAAGTGCAAGTCCATGCTTATAGTGGTACCTCAGAGTTGCATAATATACTAAAAAACACATTAATATATTGTTTGTCAAAAATGATTAATCTAGGTTTGCGAGAATTTGACACAATGTAGCAATTTACACAATGTAACGACCCGATGAAGAGGGTAGGTTTTGTCCAACGATCGTCTAGTCCTAACACAACACTTTGAGCCATTTCCCAACGCTCTCCTTGACATTCTCCCTCACCATTCGCATGGTCTCATAAATGACACCCCATCATGAAACTTTTGTCGCCATCCCCAATCTTGAAAGTTGACATAATCGATTCCATGATCTTTATTGCATGGGTAAAATCATCTCATAAGTTGTTGCTATTGTTCAAGCTTTCCACCTTCTACCCTATTCTCCTTGAACCTTGGGGATCTCAAACAAACACATCGTCTTTAGCCCCACATTCCTTTGTTGCATGTTTTGCAACACTACAAAATTGGTCGCAAATCTAGTGATTCTCATGCCTCTTGATAACACCCTCATACATTCTCTTCATCAATGATAGGACTCTGGAATGGTTGTAAATGAAATTTGTGATTGATTGTGCTTGATCAACTACGTTCGTGATGGACTTCCTCCTCCCAAAATCCTTCTAGATAAGGTTGTTACAATGTGCAACACGTGGAGTCCAAACAATACCATACTTCTGGGATTTTATTTCAACTCACCGCTCTTCATGAAGTTGCTTCTATTTTCGATCACCACCTACACGATTTTATCAGGATCAACCTCCTTAGCGACATCTTCCAAGAGCATGTGGATATACTTGTTATCCTTCTCATGCAGTGATGCATCCACAAACTTGACAAACACCATCCTACCATCACAATATACAAAGAAGATGATGTTTTCCTTCCTTTTATAACTTCTCCGCCCATCGTACATGGGGGACTCCCCATACTCCAGCCACTTCTTTTTAGATCGACAATGTGTTCGCATATTTTCTCCTTTTCCATGCAAGAATATTTGTTCATGGTCTCATAAGGGATTGGAGCTTTCACACCGCCTCATATCATTGTATTGTGTGTTGTAAGAATGGTCCTCTTGCCACATGTATTGGAATGCCCTCGCCAACAAACAAATTGGTGATCTACCTTTCGACCTGCTCCCTGACGATCGTAAATAATCCCTTCAACATCTTCTGCTTTGGATCTTTCCTCGAGATGGAGTAAGTCGAGCCGGTCCTACCAAGGAATTGATTGTTCCCTTTGCCCTTTTGCTTCTTCTTCGCTAGTGCTTCAACGATTGCACTACTTCCACTGTCGTCGCCGCTTCCTTCTCCAACATTAATAATGAACCTTGCTCTCCTACCAAAAAGCTCAATACCACCATGACCATTTGATGAATCTCGTATTCATCATGCTAAAATTGGTCATTTAGGCTTTGTTCTCCATCATTCACTTGCATTTAATCATTAATAGAGCATTATTAGCATTCATACATGTGTAAATAATATCTGCATTTCATCATGCATAATTGCATTAAAAATCCCAAGTGTAAATTAGCCCAAAAAACTGCTAACTTCTCACATTTTTAATTAATTCATTCTAACTCCGATTGACCCAAAACCAACTCCATTGTGTAGATATTACTAACTTCATTAAATAAAAAATACAAAAAAATACTAACTCCAATAAGTGTCAAATAATCCTAAAGTCTAATTTCACATCTGACGGACTAAAACGAGCATATCTCCCTCATACAGTGTCCGATTTTGGTCTACTCACTTTTAAAGTACTCCATTTTCAAATACCTTCAAAACAAGACCAATTTTGTAAAATTCGGAGCTCATTTGTGAAAATTGGATTTTGGGCCTCTTTTGCGCATTTTGACTTTCTGCTATTTTTGACCTGAATTTTTATGTGCTTAATTAACCCTTTTAATTTTATTTATTTTTCATTTGTGTCCTTTGATGAAAGTTTTAATAAGAAACATGAAAATCCGAATCCAGATCAAAACTGAAATCAAAGAAACTGACCAAGTTCAAGCGTCAGTTGTCGGACTGTACAAAAGTTATGTGATTCTGACTTCTATTTTATTTTCCTATTTTCTTATCTATTAAAAATCCAAAAAAGTTAGATTAGTGTGTAATTAATTTTCTTATATTTTATCGTATTTTTCTAGATTTTTTATCCTCTCTAAAACCACCAAAAAAATACAAAATCTCAAAAATATGGTTTTTCGTACACATGGAGAACCACCAAAAATACCACTTCTCACAAGTGACCTCTTTTGCTCCCGGGTCCTTCATGAAAGTTGTAGATCTCATCGAGACGAACAACTTTCGTGAAGAAAATTTTTCGATCCGAGGTCATCTTCTATCTCTTTTTCCCTCTAAAAATCTGAATTTTTTTGGTGCCACGTGACAGCTACAGGGCGTGCCACGTGGCACCCCACTCTTCCCTCTCACTCCAGCCACGCCTGGGTCACGTGCCCAGCACGTGACCCCACCCTCTTCTTCCTCCAGCCATTCACGCCCGCACAACCTCCCCCTCAGCCATTCCATCTCCTTCTTCGTAACTGCCGCAGCCTCCCTCCTCGTAACGGCAGGCCGCAGCCTTCATTCTCCGGCCGTTACGAGGCTGAGCTTCACCCGCGTAACCGCCCTCTCCCGCTCCTATAAAAACCCGACACCACCAAGCTCCTCGGCATCCGTCAATTCTCCATTGCAGGTCGGTGACAGCGGCCCCTGGACGGCGTGATCTAGAGGTCCACGATCTCTGCTGCCCCCTAGCTCCGGCGAGCGGGCTGAGCTCCTCCGCAACCTCGCCGCGACTGAAGCGAAGACCGGGAGCAAGCTTCTGCTCCTCCCAATCCAGGCGAAGTCGACTCATCTTTGACCGCGCTGCCACTTCGTGTGCCACGTCGATGACATCCGCGCTCCAGTTCAGCCAAAGCAACCTCTCGCCGCCTCGACTCCATCAACACCTCCATCTCCAGCACATCTCCGTCCCTCTACGCTCGGCCATATCCCATCACCACCGAGCACCGCACGGAGCCCTCGACATCTACGAGCTCCACCACCTTCGTCCAGTCCGCAGCCGGCCTCCGATCTTTCGACCACCCCTCCGGCCACCGCCCGCACGGAGGCACCACCTCCGCGCCTCCGCCTCAGCCTCCGCGCGCTGAGCACCACCTCCAGAGCCTCCACCGAACACAGTCGCACCTCGGCCTCGCCGCCAGCGCCGCGCGCCTGTGCTTCCTCTGCCCGCCCCACTACGACGCACAGGCGCCATTGGATCGGGTAGGAGGCCCTTGATCCAACGGTCCTGATCGAGCCACGCACTCCCCCCACCCTCGAGCCTCCGCCCCAGCCTCGAGGCTCGGGGCCCCCGAAGCGCCGCCATCTGTCACGTAGGCTCGGGCGTCCGAGCCTGAGCCTTGGTGCCCGAGCCTCAGCTTCACCTCCAAGCCTTTGCCTCGTGGGCCGAGCCTGAGCTCCGGGCCACCCGAGCCTTTGCCCCGTATCCGTAGCTGCACGTGCGCCTGGTGAAAATTGCAACAATACCCCTGGCACTTTCAGAAATTGCAAAAATACCCCTGCCAGGGGTAAATTACAGAAGGGCCCCTCAGTTTTTCATTAATTACAGATAAGTCCTCCTAGGGACCACTTTGCAAAGAAAACTTTATTTTATTTACATTTTAGTCCCTGAAACTTCATTTTATCATATCTTTCTCTTACGGACTCCGATTTTAGCATATAATATGTCATTTTGAAGCTATTTTCATTCTTTATCACTTAGCATAATTTGTGAACAGATTTGAGGCTGTTTATTGATCATTATTATTGAGTACATCTGTTGACATATGCAGGCTTAGTTTGACATATTTGTGCCACAATTACCTTGGAAAAATTGGTGATTTCTTTTGCAGGAGTTCAGTTGAGGACCTTACATTGATTAACCTCTTGTGCTCTTTGTTGATAATTCCCACAAATTTATTATTTGCAAGGGATTAGATCAAAGATCAATATATTTGACTCTCTATTTGGTTGATCGACTATTAACTTGGAGAAGGCAATTTCCATTGAATTTTTGACATGAATATACATTGATTAATCTCTTTACCTGCAGCTTGGAGTTAATAGATCTTTCTGGGTGTTAATATTATTCGATCTGTGATAATATTTGAGGATTAATTGACTTTATTAATTGTTTGGATTGGAATTCTTAATCTTAGATCATGTGCTGAACTTTTATCTCTGTAGATTTTCTTGTATTGCATTCTCATAGCATTGTATATTTTATCCACACAAAAATTAATCGAGCATTTATTAATTATTTAACTTGATTTAAAACCGCGTAACTAAAAATCATCGTTCCCTGTGTTCGACCTTGGTAAACTTGCCAAGTAAAAATATTCCACAACATTCAAAGATTGTGGTGTTTTGATCGACCGAAATTCACTTTCTATACTACAATTACCGATTTTTAAAGAGGTGAATTTCACGCTCATCAAATGGTGCCGTTGCCGGGGAGCGGTGAATTTTTAGGGTTTTGAATCATTTTTTATAATTAATTTTTGTAAAATTAATTTTTGTGGAATTTTTTTCTTCTGTATTTTATTTTGCATTTCTCTCTTACTTCTGCTACTAACCGTAAATTCTCTCTTCGCAGACTTTTGGGAGCTGAATTTTGATATTAAATCAAGGATCTGCGAGGAAGACTGAATTTTAATTTTGTGAGAGAGAGTTAGTATAGATTTAATTTTCTGCATTATTCTCAGTGTCCCTTTCTTTGAACCCTTGTAATAATTAAGACTGAACTTTCTCTGTGGCTTGACGTAGAATTTAGGAGCACATACGCTAGATTAGAATTATTTGATTGTGCTCGTAATTTTTTTAGGCCACACTTTCACTAATTAAACGCACTATAGATCGTTCAACATTAGCCAAATTCTGAAATCAATTCTTCCCGCTAATAGAACTATCTGCTTAGGGCGTTTTCCATCTGTGCATATCATTTAGTGTAAATTTTAATTCCTTGTCTTGCATCCCGCATGAAGAACGTGAGGATTCACTGTAAGTCCTTCTCTTAAGCATGCATCATTCATTTACGCTTGCATTGGCTTTTTCGATTCTCCCTCCTCGAGTTTTACAACTTAGGAATTAACGGAATTGGGACTGATCGTTAGGCGTGAATTTCTGTGCTCACATAAACTACAGTGATAATCTTAATCTAAAATTGGGACTGCTAATCAAGGTGACTGTAAATAAACTGACCTAAAATTAACTTTTGTTTGGTGGAGAGAAACCCACTCATTGTTTGCGTAAGGACAAGATCGCGCACCTTAGGGTAGAGCCAAAAACCGAAATACTTCATTCAGACTACTGATTTTAAAAACAATTAGCTACTTTTCAGTGAGGGTCTCGGGTAGCCATTTACGGTCCGACTTCCCTTAGCAGAGTAGGGGGTTTAGAGGAGACCGCGGAAGGCTCCATCCTCAAGTAACACGGGTAGCCGTTTACGGTCCGTACTTACACATATACTGGCTGAAAGTAGGTGCAACTAGTTGTATGAACTCGGGACAGTCTTTGTGAAATATTTCGGTACCTAACAGCTCCGCTTAATTTTTAAGACTGTTTTGTCATTAAAATTGAAAAGATAAGCGACCGAACCCTAACGTGCATTCACCAGTGTTGAGTGGGTGAATCAACGTGTTTGTTTTGTGTTTGATTTGTGTGCGTCAAAGACCTTGCAATTGCAAGCAAATCGTGGTTTGCTGATCATCCCATCCCTCTTGACAAGATGTCAGCACAGTGGTCTTCTTTCCCGATCTCTACGACCATGTCCCGATATTCTTCTTCTCACACTCCTCAGGGGAACCTACCATTCAAGTCAAGTTCCCCTCAGCCATCATTCTCTACCCACCCATACATCCCACCCTATGACCACACTTCTTCTTGGAATAGCCATCTCTCACATTCGGACAATCTTATGGACATAAGAGAGAGATCAGAATCAAGGATAAACAATAGAGTGACCGATATTCACAATAGAACATGATTTCCGGTCACTAGGATCTCACAGTCTCTTGAATTATCCCCTACTCACGATAACTATCAATTTTCCTTTGACAACCCACGAGAAAACCAAAGTCAAGGAAATACAACTCATGACCAGATCATAATGTTTATGAACAATCAACACTCTACTCGAGGTTACATGCCAGAATCACGACACATGGAGACTGATTATTCAGTCACTAGTCATGAGATGTTTGAGGATGAGATTGCTCGGATTAATCATAGAGCAGACACTTTAACAGAGAGAATATATGATCTCATCCAGTCTATGCAAAATTCAGAAGAAGTGAGGCACCCACCATGTGAACCACTGCATCAACACAATCAGACACAACCACTGTTGACCTCTGACCCCCCACTGACCATATTACAGAAAATACCAAAAAATTTGAAAATTTTGAAAATTCAAAAAAATTGGACAATTTTGAAATGGAAGCATTTTGTAAGAGTCTGATCTTAGAGCTTCCATTGATCAAAGCCATAGAATATGTGCCCGATCTTAAGAGATTTGTGAAGAGTCGACTAAACCCCAAAAAGACGGGCAAGAAACGATCCAGGACTGAATATCATGTCATATCTATGGTTAGTTCTTTGGTGATGAATCATAAAATCAAAAGCCGTAAAGTCAAGCGGTTGACTCGGATCACATGTGAAACTGAGGATTCAGCATTCACTCATGTTCGGTTAGATGACGACTCCACTTTAAACATCCTCCCCAAGTCCGTCTTTGACCAACTCAAACTCAGACAACTCAAAAAGACTAGGGTGATCGTTCAATTACCCCATCGATCTACCAAAAGACCGCGGGGGATCGTTTCTGTCGTCGTAAATTTCCGAGGTAAAGAACATAAAGTTGACTTTATTGTCCTTGACATTGACCACCCCAGAAGGATGTCTGAGTCTCCTATCATTTTAGGAAAGCCATTCTTAGCCTCCGCTAAGGCGATCGTCGATTGCAAGACTCAGGAAATCAAGTTCCCGAACTTGGACCACAATGAACAAACCCCCAATGACACAACCTGCTCTGATGAAAACCAACTTAAAACCAACAGTTATGATCAGAAAATAAAGATTTCACATTATCAGACATCTCCGCATGACACACTGATACAAACCCTAGGAGAGTCACCTAAAAGACTAACTGTTGGACAAACTTCATATTCTCACCACCCTATCACTGCTCCTAGGAAAATTCAAGATTTTGGAGCTTATGAAGAATTGGACCATCTAATTGAAGATCACCACGATTATTTGAGTGGTCCAATCTTTGAGTCGGCAGTAATCCATGAGATACTTGAACCATATAAGGAACCGACTCTGGAAACATCCGATGTCACCAAAATTCACGATCATCCGGAAGTGACATTGAAAACCCCAGCCATAAACCACAAAATCACCAGGAATAATCTCCCTCGACCGGAGCAGCGCATGACCCTTCAAGAATTGGTCGACTTTTACGGGATTCATCTGATGAGGAACTCACGAATGCCACATCGGTTACTCAAGACAGGGAGATGAAGATTGTCCAACTTCCTCCCAATACTTCTCAAGGAAACAAACCGACCAAGAAAGTCACCTTTGACCTTAGACACCAGGTGATTTCTGAAGAGTCCCCATCCGATCCTGATGTGGTTCATCAGATAAGTGCAATAGGTACAGCTCTGATCCAAGGGCACTTACCTCTGATCGACAAAAGTTGGAGATCCTCTGCGGACGACTACTATTCTCTTGAGGACGACTCTGACGATGGCTGGTCTTCTTCATCGGCCCCCTCTTCATCGCCCTCTACATCTCCATATTATCTCCCTTCGCACTCCCGCAAGAAGGTCCGTTGCAAACCTCCTTGATCTTGTACATCCGCAAATCTACCCCGGTTCCCCATCTGTAATTATTCGATTATACTTAGGCTGACCTGAGCCTAAGTATAGGGGGACCGCTACCATTGTTTATACATCACTTCTCTTCTTTTATTTTTGATCCTTCTATACTTCGTACGAGCTATGTCTACATTTCACTTTGTGCCACGAGGACATAGCACAAGCTAAGTATAGGGGGGTGTGTTTGTATATATTTTGTCTACTTTATCCATAGCTTGGGGATGGGTACAAGTAGTGTGTATAATACATGTTTTCCAAAAACAAAAAAAAACACAAAAAAACACAAAAAAACTTTTTGCATTAAAAAAAATCATCACTCATGGTCTTGCATTTCATCAAGTATTTCATGCATTCCTTGGTTGATATATTCCTGACACATTCACCATCACTCAAGGCTTGAGGATTTTTGAGGACACTTGATTTCTGAGATCTTGAGATTCTGAGTTAGCCTGCCTTAGTCATTAGGGTTTTGAACTTAATAATCTACACTTCCCTAGTTTGAAAGATTTGAGCGCTATATTGCACTCTTCATCTCTACCTTTAAAAAGAATATGATCAGCACAATCACTCCCACAACTGTATGATTGATGAGATGAGTTGAGATATCACATGAGGAATTAGGACTAGAGATTTGAGTTTAGACCCGATCTGATGATTTTCGAGGATGGGATAAAGTTAATGAAGGTTTTAGAAAACCTGAGTGTCAGCAAAAACCTAGCCAGTATGTGAACAAGTTCATATGCTATTTTTTTTAATATTGACCTAAGTGCCAGGGTGTGTTGAAACTTAATGAAAAATTGTTGATCAGTATGTGCCAAGTTTTGGTAAAAGCAGTGGAGCTAGCCAACAAAAGAAAAGAAAAAAAATGTCAAAGAAAAGCTCTATCATCCAAAGTCAAATTTCAAATGAGCTTCCACCAATGGCAAGCGCTCCCAAACATTTTCAAAGTGTCCACTTGGACCAAGCGCTAATTAGGACCAAGGAGTCGGGCTGACACCATAAAAGGGCTCTGCATCGTAAGCATGGAAGGACATATCGATATCGATATCGTTTCGATATCGTGTCGATATCGATATATCGGCGATATATCGCCGATATATCGCTATATCTAGGAATCTTTCTGAAGAAAATGCCTGAAATCGGATATATCGATATATCGATTTCGATATCGATATCGTGTCGATACCGATATATCGGCGATATATCGCCGATATATCGGGATACGGCCTTCCATGATCGTAAGCGATACAAGTCTGGGTGTCGAAGGTATCTTAGATACTCAGAAAAGACACACCCCGGTGTATTCCTAGAAAAACAAGTGCAGAGGACTCCAACTCTCTTGACGAGCAATATTAAAATTTATATGTGTTGAGTAATAAGGCACTCGAGAGGCACCTTGTTCCAATGTGAGGGAGAGAAAATTAGACACAATCCTATGCCCTCCATCATCTGGCCGTCCATCTACACTTTCAAGTCTGACAAACTAATGAGACGGTTGACTGAAGCAAGAATAGACTTGTTCCCTAGTATTGAGGATAAGGTCTAGAGGAGAATCTTTGGGACTGGAACTTTGAGTGATGCCCCGACTCGACTCTCATGAAATGCAGTGCACTTAAAATCATATCCTTATATTATATGTACAAACAGAGAGTCTGCAAATTAGAGAAGTTGGGTTCCTTTCGATTAAAGCTTGGTTGAGCCAGAATTTTAGGATCACTCAAATTAAGGGTCTTATATGAATTAAGCCTTGAAAATTCACATGCACAGTCAGTGATGCATTCAACTAAGTCATTCATTCATGCTCGGGGACGAGCATGGTCTAAGTATAGGGGTATGATGAATCTCGTATTCATCATGCTAAAATTGGTCATTTACGCTTTGTTTCCCATCATTCACTTGCATTTAATCTTTAATAGAGCATTATTAGCATTCATACATGTGTAAATAATATCTGCATTTCATCATGCATAATTGCATTAAAAATCCCAAGTGTAAATTAGCCCCAAAAACCGCTAACTTCTCACATTTTTAATTATTCATCCTAACTCCGATCGATCCAAAAACAACTCCATTGTGTAGATATTACTAACTTCATTAAATAAAAAATACAAAAAAATACTAACTGCAATAAGTGTCGAATAATCTCAAAGTCTAATTTCACATCTGACGGACTAAAACGAGCATATCTCCCTCATACAGTGTCCGATTTCGGTCTACTCACTTTTAAAGTACTCCATTTTCAAATACCTTCAAAACAAGACCAATTTTGTAAAATTCGGAGCTCATTTGTGAAAATTGGGTTTTGGGCCTCTTTTGCGCATTTTGACTTTTTGCTATTTTTGACCTGAGTTTTTATGTGCTTAATTAACCCTTTTAATTTTATTTCTTTTTCATTTGTGTCCTTTGATGAAAGTTTTAATAAGAAACGCAAAAATCCGAATCCAGATCAAAACTGAAATCAAAGAAACTGACCAAGTTCAAGCGTCCGTTGTCGGACTGTACAAAAGTTGTGTGATTCTGACTTCTATTTTATTTTCCTATTTTCTTATCTATTAAAAATCCAAAAAAATAGATTAGTGTGTAATTAATTTTCTTAGATTTTATCGTATTTTTTCTAGATTTTTTATCCTCTCTAAAACCACCAAAAAAATACAAAATCTCAAAAATATGGTTTTTCGTACACATGGAGAACCACCAAAAATACCATTTCTCACAGGTGACCTCTTTTGCTCCCGGGTCCTTCATGAAAGTTGTAGATCTCGTCGAGACGAACAACTTTTGTGAAGAAAATTTTTTGATCCGAGGTCGTCTTCTATCTCTTTTTCCCCTCCAAAAATCTGAATTTTTTTGGTGCCACGTGGCAGCTCCAGGGCGTGCCACGTGGCACCCCACTCTTCCCTCTCACTCCAGCCATGCCTGGGTCACGTGCCCAACGCGTGACCCCACCCTCTTCTTCCTCCATCCATTCACGCCCGCACAACCCCCCCTCGGCCGTTCCACCTCCTTCGTAACTACCGCAGCCTCCCTCCTCGTAACGGCAGGCCGTCGCCTTCATTCTCCGGCCGTTACGAGGCTGAGCTTCACCCGCATAACCGCCCTCTCCCGCTCCTATAAAAACCCAACACCACCAAGCTCCTCGGCATCCGTCAATTCTCCATTGCAGGTCGGTGACAGCGGCCCCTGGACGGCGTGATGCAGAGGTCCACGATCTCTGCTGCCCCCTTGCTCTGGCGAGCGGGCTGAGCTCCTCCGCAACCTCGCCGCGGTTGAAGCGAAGACCGGGAGCAAGCTTCTGCTCCTCCCAATCCAGGCGAAGTCGAATCATCTTTGACCGCGCTGCCACTTCGTGTGCCACGTCGACGACATCTGCGCACCAGTTCAGCCAAAGCAACCTCTCGCCGCCTCGACTCCATCAACACCTCCATCTCCAGCACATCTCCGTCCCTCCACGCTCGACCATATCCTATCACCACCGAGCACCGCACGGAGCCCTCAGCATATACGAGCTCCGCCACCTTCGTCCAGTCCGCAGCCGGCCTCCGATCTTTCGACCACCCCTCCGGCCACCGCCCGCGCGGAGGCACCACCTCCGCGTCTCCGCCTCAGCCTCCGCGCGCTGAGCACCACCTCCAGAGCCTCCGCCGAGCACAGCCGCACCTCGGCCTCGCCGCCAGCGCCGCGCGCCTGTGCTTCCTCCGCCCGCCCCACTACGACACACAGGAGCCGTTGGATCGGGCAGGAGGCCCTTGATCCAACGGCCCTGATCGAGCCACGCACTCCCCCCAAGCCTCCGCCCCAGCCTCGAGGCTTGGGGCCCCCGAAGCGCCGCCATCTGCCACGTAGGCTCGGGCATCCGAGCCTGAGCCTTGGCGTTCGAGCCTCAGCTTCGCCTCCAAGCCTTTGCCTCGTGGGTCGAGCCTTAGCTCCGGGCCACCCGAGCGTTTGCCCTGTATCCGAAGCTGCGCCTGGTGAAAATTGCAACAATACCCCTGACACTTTCAGAAATTGCAAAAATTCCCCTGCCAGGGGTAAATTACAGAAGGGCCCCTCAATTTTTCATTAATTACAAATAAGCCCTCCTAGGGACCTCTTTGCAAAGAAAACTTTATTTTATTTATATTTTAGTCCCTGAAACTTCATTTTATCATATCTTTCTCATATGGACTCCGATTTTAGCATATAATATGTCATTTTGAAGCTATTTTCATTCTCTATCACTTAGCATAATTTGTGAACAGATTTGAGGTTGTTTATTAATCATTAATATTGAGTACATCTGTTGACATATGCAGGCTTAGTTTGACATATCTGTGCCACAATTACCTTGGAAAAATTTGTGATTTCTTTTGCAGGAGTTCAGTTGAGGACTTTACATTGATTAACCTCTTGTGCTCTTTGTTGATAATTCCCACAAATTTATTATTTGCAAGGGATTAGATCAAAGATCAATATATTTGACTCTCTATTTGGTTGATCGACTATCAACTTGGAGAAGGCAATTTTCATTGAATTTTTGACAAGAATATACATTGATTAATCTCTTTACCTGCAACTTGGAGTTAATAGATCTTTCTGGGTGTTAATATTATTCGATCTGTGATAATATTTGAGGATTACTTGACTTTATTAATTGTTTGGATTGGAATTCTTAATCTCAGATCCTGTGCTGAACTTTTATCTCTGTAGATTTTCTTGTATTGCATTCTCATAGCATTGTATATTTTATCCACACAAAAATTAATCGAGCATTTATTAATTATTTAACTTGATTTAAAACCGTGCAACTAAAAATCATTGTTCCCTGTGTTCGACCTTGGTAAACTTGCCAAGTAAAAGTATTCCACAACATTCAAAGATTGTGGTATTTTGATCGACCGAAATTCACTTCCTATACTACAATTACCAATTTTTAAAGAGGTGAATTTCGCGCTCATCACCATTCATGTTTGGTCCTCATCGAGTCCCATATCGCAATCTTCTACGCATTCTTCTTGATCGTGATCTCAATGTCAACTAGATACATGAAATCATCATCCAAATTAGAAGACATGATGCTAAACTCTCTACAAAACATGACCTCATTGAGATACTCTCTTCTGACCCTCTCATTCTTCTTCTCGGCATACCCCTCCAAGATAACCTTCATTTCATCTCGAACCTCTCTCGAGCTGTAGGAGCATTTAGCCACGTTCTTCAAATCACCAATGAGGTGTTGCTTCAGTCTGGTGGTCCCACCTCCTTTAATTATTTTCTCACAAAATTTGCAACGAGGATTATTTTATGTCCATCGACACCAATCACAAAATTCCAACCTATGTCTCCTTCAAATCTAGCATCCGCGTTGTACAAACCTAGCCACGATCTTTGATTCTCAATATCACGAAGAACAAGAAGGCAACAAAACGCAAAATTCTTTAATCATGGAGATCTAACAAAATAATAATAAAAACAAAAACATATTCGTCAAAATATTGAAAACATTTACACAATATCAAGTTATGATCATTAATACCGACAAATCTCAAACAAAACTTGACGATTGAATACTTCAATTGCCATTCTCTGTACTCGAAACATTGATGAAAATGAAGTGGTATACTCATGTCCCTTATTTATTTCTTCTCCCAAGTCGATCCATTATCCCTATGTTAGCAATAAGTATGAGAGAAAGGAATGTTAAAGTAGAGTTTTTAAAGTCCAATTTTTTTGAGTTCTTCGGAGAGAGACTCTTGTTCATTCTTGTGGAAGGGAAAGATGTAAACATCCATGTGAACAAGATTTAGGCTCCATCCTCTTATGGCTCAAAGTCTCCTTTAGAAGTGAGGCTAGTGGCGTTTTTATTACAGTAAATAACAAAAATAACTTCAATACACTGTAAATGCTCAATTATGTTTTTGTGTTATTGCACATACAAAATTTCCTCTCCGATACATATATTTACTGATATTAAAACTCTTTGACGCATGTATTTTATATTTATTGATATCAAACCAATATCTATATCTATTAAAGATACTAAAACTGAGTTCTTGAACCCTTATCCAATAATCTGGCGCGTGTCACTCCTCTTCCCCTTCTGCCTTTTCCCCTCACTGTGCTACACGTCCCCCCTTCTCTATGCGCTCCTCTCCCTTTTCTCTCCATTCTCTCCACCTAACGTTCAGTTGGAATAGTATTTGAATTGGGTTTGGTTTGGCCATTTAGTACGGCAACATGTCCTTATCTAAGAGGGGTCCGTACTCCAGCTTCTAAGAGCAACTCCTTATCTGTACCATATTCCTCTACTTTTCTATTTTCTTTTCTATAGCATCTTTAAAATAATAAAAATAAAAAAGGCAGGTCTTTGTCTGTTTTCTATTTGTGGTAGAATCATTCTTATTCTCCTCCTTTTATTAAGGATCTTTCCTTTTTTTCAGGATATGGTATGTACCTTGACATGATAATTTACTGTTGTGATTAGTTTGCATAAATAATAAGTATCAATTTATACTTATGCCACTTTTAAGTATTATTTTCGATATTTGGTTGGTTTTTGTGATAAAATGGTAATTTACATTTATTTTGATTTGTAATCACACAATTACTATCATGAATCATAATCATGCATGTCTTTATAATACTACATGTACTTTTATGAAAAATATTTTATAATCATTCACTAAACTATTATGATTCACAATTGTACATGCATTATTATGAATCTTAATAATAGATGTATATTTTTATTAATTCATGATAATACATGTAACATGTATTGTTACGAAGATGAATAGTTTGATAATTGTAATATATTGTAAAAATACAATTAATAATATTTTTATAGTGTATTTACATGATTCATAAAAAGTATGTATTTTTATAGTATATTTTTATTAATCAGTATAAATACACTAATATAGTATTATTTTTATGATTTATAATGTGTGTTTTATAGTCTTTAAGGTGTATTTAAAAATTACGAACATATAGATTAATAGATACTTTGTCACGTTTAATAGATAATTTATTATACAGGGTAAGCTTATTTCACTTAGATAATGATAAGTGGCAATTCAATTTTGTCTTATAAAGTAGTATGTTTTTTTAATGTAAAAAAAGTGAACTTATCTATCTAATTTTTCACTAATTGTTTTATATAATTATCATAATAATATTTTTCAATAATATAATCGTAATATTTTCAATAGATATATAATATATTGTTAGATATTGCATGCAATTCCATCTATTAATATCAATGGAAAGGAATTTTTAATATATTTACTGTTATAAGTTCACAAAACTCATGAGCTATTCTTTTCATTCCACTGCAAGGCACGACGACCTCGAGGACATCTCCACTGTGACCTCGACCCACAGTGTGCGCCAAATATTTATGCAAAATGCCACGTTAGTCCTCCTCCACGTCCATGTGCCCTTCCCTACATTTCCAACTGACTTAGTGTTGTCAGCTGTCTATCTTTACATCACCCTCTATTTCCATCCTCCCTCTCCTCCCCACCTATGTGCGGCAAAGGTTGCATCAAAATCGGCCCCAACAGGAAGAAGAAGAAGTGAGAATGAAGCAGCACATGTCCTCACTGCGACGCAAGACAAGGACCTACGGCATTGTCGATCTGTTGAGAATGTCAGCAAGGTGAAGACGTACGTTTTTTTAGGTAGTCGTCATCATGATGGGAAGTCACCATATCGTTTGCCTTTCGAATCAAAGCAACAAGGAGTTGGTGAGATTGCGGGAGGCGACCATGATGGTAAATGAATTGTCAAAGGTTGTAGTGACATCACTCGAAGAAGCTTGGTGAACGCATGAGAGTTTCAAAGAAGATGCGCAACAAGGTTGAGCCTCGATGAAATATCCTTAACCGAAGAATTGTTTTTTGAGATCTCTCTCTGCGATCGTCAATAAAGACAATGACAATGGTCTACATGACATACCATCTCTGGATCCTCCTTTTTCCATGAAGATATGCCACTTAAAAGAAGGTGAAAATCTTAAAAAGATGTTAAATTTCTCAAAAAAGTTTTTTTACCATGTCTCAAGATTTCCAAGCATGAGACATTAGACAAGTTGAAAAATAAAAGCTTTGGTATTTTTATTCGAGAGGAAGAGCTCGAGAAACCAATAGGGTCGGGGGAGAACATGAGGGTAAGGAGAGGAAGCTACTAATGTGACAACTCCTCCGGAAGATTTACAATGCAAGTATTCTAGTGTAGGTCAGTGACAATGGAGATTATCTGCTCTTCCTCTTTTTGTAATCATACTGTGATTCTAAATATTTAAATTTAATCATGTAAAATCATGGTATTAAATTTCATGTTTTATTTACAATACATATATCGTGATGCAAGGTAATATATACTTATGGATCAATTTTATTGTAGGTTGGATGATTGATTAAGTAAATCGAGTTGACGTTGTTTTGCAATTGTCTCAATTTTCATGTGTATTTATATATCACTATGAATAATTGTTGCAATCTCTTTCGCATAATCCTAATATTTATTGACTTGTACTAATTAATTATTTATAAGAAAACTGTTTATTAATTTAAATATTTTTAGTCGATATTAGTTGACAGAAATGGTAGTAAGTTCTTGGCCATGTCATTGTTATTATCATGAATCTTTAAATTCTTGCCATCTAATTATGAGTATCACGAATTTCCGAAAATAGAACGTTCTCCCAATAGGCACATGATTTACATGATTTCACCGGTATTTTAAATTGTAACAATCATCGGTTCATGTATATCAAGATTATTTGAATTCCTACCATGTGATTACCATTATTATGATTTTTTTTTAAAAAATAGATGTTTTAACAAGTAGAAAATAGCTATAATTAGTCGTTAAGGTAAATTTAAGATTATTTTAAATCAGATAATTTTCAAGACATCAAGGACCTACGAACGCGTTTTGCAAAAGATACATGCTAGACATGATTTGAGGTTTCAGAATTAAATTCAGTGGCATATTATTTAACTTTCTCAGTGTGGGTGGCTATCATATTGCTTATTTCAAGAATTATTCTTTTACCTTCAACGTCCCATTTCCATAGGTATATTTGTAATGTTGTTCCCTTCATTCTACTTACTAATCTTTAATTTTTAAAAGAAAGAAATCATTTGAATGTTATATTCAGTGAGGTGTGTCCTATGGTGGTAAGGTATACTATAATTTTGAATTCTTCTGCTCAATCCGTCACCCGAGGTACTTTCTATTGTTTTGCTCATAAGTAAAGGTCTATCACACTAATAACAACTATTTGATTACAACGTATTACATATACGTGTATATATACCTCATATTCCGATATTCAAATGAACTATATATTATGTATTAGACATATACCTCCTACTTTATATGTAGATAAAGGGATAGTCCTCCCTACAATTGAGGTAAGAATAGCAAAAGTGCTACTTTAGTTACATGTATACATGCTCGCTTAATTGATGCTACAGAAGATACAAAATTATTGTTATAAATATTTGTGAAATGTAGCTTCAAAGATTGATGCTTTATATTGTAAACATTTACTAGTAGTGATTGATTCTTTATAATACTATTATTAGCAATTTTTCTTAATAGATGGAAATATTACAAGATAATAAAAATGTGCTAAAATGAATATTTAAAACACATCTTGACGGAAATAATTTTTGATCCAACAAATAATCAAAGTACGAGACTTCAAGGTTACAAATATTACATTTAAATTTTTTAAAGATCATTAAAGATTTATATTAAATAAATACGAAACCATCCATAACATGACATTTGCTCTCATCTATTGACAAGTTGAATCTTTCTTAACGATTTCTCGAACATATACTTTTTTACACTATATCCCTTGCATTTATCTACCCCCGTTTTGTTGTATAACTATTATTCGTGGTAGTTCTATCGTTTCTCAACTTTATTCTGCCCTCTTTCTTTGTTAGATTTGTTGGATAAAAATAATCTATCCTCACAACACATTTTAGGTTTATTCTTTCATCATTCACAAACATTATTTAAAAACCAGTATTCAATTTCAAATAGCAATCACATGATCTAAAAATAGATGTTACTATATGTAATTTCTGTTTTCATTGGAAATTCTACCATGTTTGTCATTTGCATCTTAACCTTTTCATCCAATTCTTCAAAGATTTATATATATCTTCTGTTCTTATTGCTCACAACTACATATTTGTTTACTTTTACATTGCAGTTTTTAAATTATTATACTTTTAATATGATATCCCTGCATATGCTTCGTTTGCCGGTTGCAGATTGATTATCTTAGCATATGTATTCAACCATATGATATAGTATACAAGCATATAGTTCAAAGAGAACCTAGGTTGAAAGTAACAAATGTATTCAAGCATACAATATATAGTAAACACTTAAATTTTAAGACATCCTTATATTATATATAAAAAGTTTTCAATATACAGATACATAAGCTTTTTTATTTCCATGATGGATGACTTTGAATTGTGTTGGAGAATATTCTGTGTGGTTATTTGTTAAGAGAATATTCTATAGAATATTCTCATTTGAGCACCTATATAAGGATCCCCACACCCTCTGTACTCATTGAGAAATTCCAATAGAATATCCGTCCCTTTGAGGGCTTCTCCCGTAATTTCATCTCGTTCCTTAGGGAGTAGGGTTCCACGTTAAATATCTGATCTTCATGTTTATATTTCTTGATTTATCATTTTCGCTTCCACTTCTCTGATTTCAAAATGGTATCAGAGCGGGTTCGATTCTCGAGGATTTTATATTCTTTATTTTTTGGTTCGAGATTCGATTATCAAGAAGATCGGTTCTAGCTTATTCTTGAAGATTATTATTCAATATTATCATGTTCATGATCAAGGTCGATATTCAGTTCTGGGGTTTCTTCAAACCCAATTTTTTCCAAGTTCATCGCCAACGCTAATCTTCATCTCCAATCATTGTTGAGGTTCCAAAAAAACATTTTGGGTTCCATCTACGGAACCCTAGATCCTGCAGCAGGCGGCTCCTGTACAAGTAGAAGGAACCCAATGATTGCCACCCTCCAGATCTGTGGTGTCGCTTGGATATGAACCGGACTTCAACAGTGCCGCCCTTTCAGACGGAGCCCTCTCTGTTGCATATCGGGTGGCGGCGACGACAGATCCCGATAAGTGTCCTCCAAGCGGCGCAAGGCTGGCCGCATCAAGCCCCTCCGATCGTCGCACCTCACCCTCCAGCTCTCCAAGCAGTACGCAAGACTCCCATCACCACTCCGTGCGACGAAGCCTCATCGTGTCGCTCCTCTGCTCCCTCTCGAGACCGCACAGCCCAAGGGCGCAGTTCTCGCTGGCGCAGCACCCCCGCGTGGCGCAGCACTCTCTGAGCGGTTCTCTGGAGGCTCCATCCCTAGCGGCGCATGCTCCTCATCTCGCGGCAAGATCTCCAGGCGGAATCAACCTCCCACACGAGCTCCTCGCGCGGCACCCTCCACAGGCGGAGGCACAGCCTCCAGGCGGAGGCCCATGCGGCGACCCCACTTCCTCTCCTTCAACTCCTTCAGCAGCGGTGCACCCTCCACCGATGATAC
The DNA here is from genome assembly GCA_037367405.1 of Ottelia alismoides. Lineage (NCBI taxonomy): Eukaryota > Viridiplantae > Streptophyta > Magnoliopsida > Alismatales > Hydrocharitaceae > Ottelia > Ottelia alismoides. The sequence goes on from JAZKJV010004995.1 coordinate 386,466, forward strand.
CTACGATCGGCAGCAAGCCCCAACGGGGGCACCTCTCATCTTCAAGCATGGAGGGGGGCGGCGGCTCTGATGATGAAGAGAAAGGGCTTCTTTGGAACCCTAGTGGCGCATAAAATAAAAGGAGTGGCTTGAGTTTTTTTATAAAAAATTGTAAGGCCCACTTTGGCTGTGTACCAAAAAAAGGGAGGCCAGAGGAAGCCCAACTGGGCTGAGACTTGAAAAGAAAATGAGGGACCCAAGTGGGTAGGCCAAAAAAAAAGAAAAAAAAGGAAAAAAGGAAAAAAATTGCACGAAAAGCCGAAAAAAGATTGAACGGCTTTAAAAAATGATTTGAAAAGCCAATTAAAAAATGAACGGCTTATGTTAACAAAATGCATGTTTTTTGGTTTCTCCCAACTTGATTCACACTCTTTATTCTATCAAGTATGGGAGAAAAGAGGAGTAAGAAATGACATTCTTCAGGACTTCTGCATGTCTACGACTGATAAATTGACACTCCAGCTTTCTACAGAGCATCCATTTTCACCGAGCATCAATTTATTCGACAGGGTGTATACTTCTTTTGCGACCCGACTACTACTCCGCGTTGGACTTCTTCTTCTGCAGTGATTCTGCTCCAGGCACGACAGAGATACGTTCCGGTGACATGCAGGCACGACAGAGATACGTTCCGGTGACCTGATATCGCAGCGGTTCTACAGGCATGACAGAGACACGTTCCGATGTCCTGAAAGCCGCAGACACGTCCTCGTGTGTGGTCCTCTATCAGCAGCGGACATGTGTTCTTCTTGTGATGTATCGTATGAAGATGTGTTGTATACTTTTTTTTGTTGCAAACTGTAGCTTTCTCAGCTCCAGCTTGAGGGGGAGTGTTGGAGAATATTCTGTGTGGTTATTTGTTAAGAGAATATTCTATAGATAGTATTCTACAGAATATTCTCCTTTGAGCATCTATATAAGGATCCCTACACCCTCTGTACTCATTGAGAAATTCCAATAGAATATCCGTCCCTTTGAGGGCTTCTCCCGTGGTTTCATCCCGCTCCTTAGGGAGTAGGGTTCCACACTAAATCTCTGATCTTCATGTTTATGTTTCTTGATTTATCATTTCCGCTTCCGCTTCTCTGATTTCAACAAATTGCTTTCAGGTTAATGAATATTTTTTCCTGTAGGTATTACTGTTTGATATTAATGTCCAGTGTCCATATAGATTTGTAATCAACCGATAGGTTGTGCTGATAGAAGCATGGATGGAATTCTAATGTCTATTATACAAACTTCAGAAAGTAGATCTCAATATTCTTGCAATATCCAATAGTTTTATTTTTCATTTCTAATTCTTATAGTTGTTTTTACATTCCTTAGTTGACACAAACAGAAGCATCTATTGATACGATATAGAGACCGAATCCAGGTTTTAAATTGAATCAAGTTTGACTTTGTTTTGCTTTCCACTATAACTACACATTTTCAAGATCTACTTGAAATGTAGAATTCTAAGCCCTTTCTTGCACTATATTTTATATTTACTAGCAAAATTTGCTTCGTATATAATAGAACTTTATAGTAGTTCTTGCATTCCTTTGTTGACACAAAGAGAACCATTGATTTCACCTCAAACTATTTGGGCTTCTTGGCCCATAAAAATTTTGGCTCTTTCATTTATATCATTTTTCCAAGTTATTAATGACTAATTATTGAGTCATATCGTTTAGGTCTCCTATATACTCTTCGTATACTTTTGAGCAAGCCATAAAAAAGTGCCCATCCATGCATTGAATCCCATTGAAGGTCCCAAATTAAAAGTTGATAAACAAATAAGAATAACTTTTTTTAAAAAAAAACCATTGATAAAAGGCATAAAAAATATATAAAATGTATATCACTCCTATTCTTCTCAATGCTTATAATATTTTCTTGCATTCTTTCCTTCTAATTACATATATTTCTCTCACGCCGTCGCGAAGCGCGGGTATGCACCTAGTTTATCTATACATGTTACTAAAGCTTAGTGCTTCTTAGCTATGTGACACATGTAGGTCTCCTTTGCTCCCCCCAACCCCATCCCCTTTACCCCACGAACACTTCCACATATGTGGACACATGTCCTATTTTCCTATCTCATCACCTTCTAGTCCCCCCTCGATCTCTTTCTCCCCATTTTCTCACTCGACTTCTATCCTCCTCTTTCTACCTACGTTCTCCCTCTTTCTCCAATTTATTCTCCACATAATCTCTCTCATCCCCCCCCCTCTCTCCACTATTCATACAACCAAATCTTTCTCTCTCTCAACCCATTTTTGGTCAGTTTGTAAACTTCTCCCTCTATTTTTATCGAGCATTATGTGTGCATATTAAAATTATTCCAATGACATCCAACATCCAACATTAGATTCATTATTTACTAAAAAAATACCACTTTACATCTTTTTTCTATTATTTTTATTTTTCTGTGTTAATTTATCTTATTTTATTACCTATTTTTATCTTTTTATATGAGTTTAGAATACCATTTTTCCTATGACTTTGAAAGGAAAATACGACCATATTAAGTAACTTTTGTATATATTTAGGAAAGTAAAAATATAGGCAATTATAAACGCATATATCTTATCAAGGAAGTAAAATTAAAGTAATAAAAGTAGTTAAAATTTCCTACAACAAAACTTAACTATAATAATATGTAAATTAATTTATATTACCATATTTTTTATGTTTAATTTATAATGATTATTATTCATTATAAAATTAAACTTTACAAAATAAATTTTGGGTATATCTAAAAAATAAAGTATATAAATGTCTACAGATAATATTGGGTAATTACTTAGATTCATGCAACATCCAACTACAAATTTCACTTAAATAATAAGTAGAATAACCAACCAATTAATAGCTTTCAACACTATATTTCTCAAATGACTCATCCCTCTTTCTACGCTTTACTTACTCGAATCCCTCAAAGAATACATATATTGATCAACAATCGACACATTAACCTGAAAGGACATTGTTCTTTCAGCCTGGTAACATTTTTTCAATGTTTTATAGGTTAAACCTATGTTTAATTTCTAATAAATATTATTTGTTGAAAAGTTATATTTGATTCATTATGTTCACTGTCACTTTCTCATGTATCTCTTTCCCTTTCTCCCCATACGAAATATATTTTAAATTTTATATCCAACCTTTCAGAGCTTGTGCAATCACACAGATATTATACTAAAATGATGTAAGATGATTACATATTGTATAAAATATAATGCAAAATGATTTCAGATTAAAAGTTAGAAAGTGACATAAAACATAAATAATCAACGAGATAAAGAATATATATATATAGTTATTATGTATGCTATAAAAATTATTTTAAAAAATAAAAATAAGTTTCATTAAACAATGAATGGTGAAAGTATATAACATAAAGCCATATGATCGAGATTCAAATAATGATCTATTTCAATAGTTAGGTGATTAAACTGTATATCTTTTACGTCATGGACTAAGATATTATACCAATTATCATTTTCTTGAAAAGATTACAATAAATGCTATTACTAAGATGATATTCAATTTCCATCATGACCATCGTAGATCATGAGCATTCCAAAATCTAACACCTCCTCTTCATCATAGTCCCTCTCCCTTCGTATTTTTTTGAGGATATCTCTATTATGTTAAATCCTTCAATATCTCATGTACTAAAAATCACAACAACAAAATTGATCTAAAGCATTGAATACTTTCATATTTATTGGCATATATTCTATAGTTAAATATATAACAACGAATATTATTTGTTGCTTGATTTTTTTATTTCACAAAGAATATTGTATTCATTGATATATCCCTCGCAACGAAGAATATAACAATTGTTATTTGTTGACTTTTTATTCTAATCATCGTTGAATGTAGTAATGATTATTACAAATTTTAATGAAAACACTGATGAAAAATCATTGTCATATGAACTTTTAATAACAAATATGGCATTCTTTGCTAATTAAATAATAATAACTTTGCAACAAATAATATTCATTGTCATATCTTTAACATCGAAAGATATAACAATGAATATTCAAATTATTGATTACCTTAGGTCAATTTTGTTATAATGAATACTTTTAAATTTTAAAAAATAAGATGTTAAAATATAATCTTACTCTCCTAATCTTTATAATATATTAACGTATGAAAGTTACTTTGGTATAGTCTTATATAATAGATGGAGAATAATGACATAAACTAATTATTACTATAATTTTTTTTATCATATTTAAACATTTTCCAATAATGATGGAAGAACCTTCATAAAAAAATCATAAATTATAAGTATTTTAGATTTTTGAAATTTCTTCTTGCATATCTAATCCTAACTATATAAATAAAAAATATTATAAGTTTTGCATCAAATAAATATATGAAATGCGCATTGTTTACATATTTCTGTAATAAACAATAGACATCAAAAATACATAAATAAATATTCATACATATATTATGAACTATGAAGTTAACTAAGTATCTTGTTAATTATTTTCATAATTATGCTTATTTTACCAATAATATTTATTCTGACCCTGCAGTGTAACGCAGGCAGTATTTGCTAGTTTATATCTATTTCGGATATCCAAATTTATTAGAAAAACATGGATGATGAGGAATCGGATCTAACTATATGTTTTCACCGGATAACCCCACAAATTGCAGGTTAGGTCCCTACTTAGAAAATATTTTGCAACAAAATCCGATAAGCCCATCAACCACAAGGAGAGAGCTCCACACACACACAGACGCGCGGCGATGGCGACGACGTTCGCCACCGGTCTCCACCTCGGCCTCCCCACCCCTCCCCTCCGCCTCCCCGCCCCTCGCCTCCGCCCTTCCTCTGCCACCGTCTGGCGTCCCCGCGCCTTCCTGAGGCTCCGCAGAGCGTACCTCCCACCCGTCCACGTTCTCCCCACCCGCGATCACCGCCCCCTCGTCGCCGCCTCGCTCGGCGCGGCGCTGATCCTCGTCGTTCTCTTCGAGGCGCGGGAGGCGCTGGCGTTGGGGCCCGAGGGCCCCCTCGCCGAGGAGTTCTGGGAGAACATGCGGCGGTACGCGCTCTACGCGCTCACTGTCAGCACCGGCGTGGCCTACGCCGTGCTGAAGCCCCTCTATGAGCTCCTCCGCAACCCCATATCCGCCCTCCTCGTGGTTGCCATCGTCGTCGGCGGGGGGTTCCTCCTCTCCCAGGTCCTTAACCTCATGGTGGGCGTCGCTGATTTCTCCTACGACTACGCCCCATGAATCATCATCCGAATCTGCTGTCCAATCTTCTCCCCTCCCGGTTGCAAGTATGTCTGTTTTCTTAGCTTGCAATCTATTAGATCTATTTATTTTTATTCCAATTAAGCTCACTCTTTCACTCAGAATTCTGATGCCACCTTCTTTAATACCACGGAGATGAATCACATGTGCAATGTATAGTTTAGGAAACTTGTCAGGTGTGGAATTGAAATTCGTTGCGATGAACTATGCGATCTTTCTCTTCCATTCTATTCCTACATACCTAATGAGTATCCTTGCCACCCGTGGTATATGATAATCTTGAGATGATTAAAATATTTTCACAATTCTTGTCAAGAATAGGAAGAGGTTGTAACAACTATGGTGGTCGTTTGTTGACAAGTTTTTACCTCCTGATAGGTAAAGCAAAGTAGGAATGCAGATCTCCTTGCATCGTCCTAGTTCTAGGATGAATTGATGGTTTTATACAATGTATAATTTGTTCTCGATTCAGTTTGAATGGTGGGATTAAGGAAGAAAATTCCTCCCCGGGTAGTTTTAAAACAAAATTTACTGTATCCGGTCGAGATTTTTTTTGTTATGTACCGTAGATAAACCGCCTCTTGAAGAGGCGGCTTTGATTAAGAGGAAGCCACCTCTTCAAGAGACGGCTTTGGAGGAAGCTGCCTCTTCAAGAGACGAAAGAGGCGGCTTTGGAGGAAGCCGCCTCTTCAAGAGATGATTTCTTATCAAAGCCGCCTCTTCAAGAGGCGGCTTTTGTCCAGAACAAAAAAAGAGAAGCAGCAGCTCTGCTGCCCGCAGAGCTGCTGCTTTTCTTTTTTGTTTGAGTTATAAATACAAATGAAGTTATAAAATATGGTATTAAAACAAGTTTAAAAGACATGATTCGTAGATTAAGAAAATTAAATGTTCATATACGATGCGCATAACACAAAAGTCAAGGCATCATTTACATACAAAGTACACTCAAAATTAGCACGCATGCCTTATATTACAAAAAATAGCGAAGATATCGATCTAGCCTTTACGCTCCCTTCTCCGTTTGTACTGTAATTTGATCGGTCTGTCATCGGCCATGGAGGTCTCCGGTGTGCTTGGCTCAAATCCATGCAGTTGGTTGTATCGATCGATATCATCGATGTTGCTCGTATCCGTTCCTTCAACTCCGAAGAAAGATAATGGGAGGGGTGAATGACGTGAAGATCCTGCATCCATAACTGCTCGATCCCTCTGTGGTGCAGGCGACGTTGTAGGATCTCTAGATGGGCCATACTCAGGAATTGGGGTCTCAAATTCTATGCCGGACTGAGGTGGTTGTTGCGTCTCAACTGGGACATCTCTCTCGCCAGAAGTCCTCTCTCCCCTTTGTCGGTGAGCGTGTCCCCATCCACGTCCTCGAACACATAGACGACAATGAGATGCAGCTTCTGTCTCGCCATCTTCCTCTAAAATCTCCTCATCTGGGTCATCTCGAAATTGTCGTTGTATAGACTCACGTAGACAAGAACTTGCTTCAGCAGCAAGCTCTCTAATCCCTGGAGCATCGTCATCACAGAGATGTACAATCTCGTCGAAGCGAGACACCTGCAATATCAACAACTCTTATCAGAACAGGATACATGATACCATAATAACTATTTGAAGCTACTTTTTTCTTACTGTATAATTGAGTGTGCATCCATGTCGACCAATGAATCGTCGTGTAATACTACGATACCATGGCAGGTAGTCGACATTCGTATCTGGTCCTCCCAATGGAATGTGAGTCATTGGCACAACGTAGTCCCTACGGATGTTCCATAGTCTAACATAAACTGCATGGAACTCCGTCCAATCGACGTTGCTCCTCATTCGGAGATCGATTGAATGCAAATGAGTTGATGTATCGCAAGCCATCGGAATTCCCTGAATCCCACCAAACTGACCAAGGACTCTATCTGGTGTGTGTAGCTCGACAATATAAAAATAAATCAATGAGACACGAGCCTCGTTTATGTCATACTTAACTCGAGTTATCAGGCATGTCATCACTCGCCTCCTTCAGTCAACGCAAGTGCTTGAGGGGTTGCCTATGCATATTTATGTTGGTTCTTCAGAGAAGGGCGGTCCTTCTTCTAATGTCCAACCTTGCTACAATGCCAGTAAGGTTTGTTCTTTAGTTTTTTGTGGATTTTCCTTTTGGCTTTAAGTTTCTTTTTTTCCCCTTAGCATTGTTGCCTTTTGAGGTCATCACGTTAACCTTAGAGGTTACGTCAGCAGGTACCATGGGTTTTTGTTTCCTATGCTCCTCTTCAATGGCTATATATACCATCGAATCATATATGAAAATTTTCCTTTCCTATGCTTAAGGGACATCCCAAAATCTTCCCATCACTTAGGATTTTTTCAATAATTGACATGACTCGAAACTTATCAAGAAGTTTCATTTCAACATCAGCTAATCCATGGAGCAACAAAAACTCATGAGCTTGTTCCAAAACCGATTTCCCTTCAGTCATTTGAAATTTCAGGAACTTAGATACTAAGTATTTTCCAATACCCAGATCTTCAATGTTATATTTTTTTATCAAGTTCCTCCCACATATCCTTAACAATACTGGTAAATGCGCCATAGACATCGAACAATACGTTCGGCAAGGCAGTCAAGATACACCCATGACACAGGTGATCATGCTCTTTCCACACATCCACTGCCTTAATCGCTTCAAGGTCCGCATCTATTTTAGAGACCTTAGGACACTCAACTTCCATAACCGAAATCAGATCAATCGTAGTCAGTCAAATCTTCATATGTTGTTGCCAACGTTTGAAGTTCTGCCCCTCGAATTTCTCCGGTATGCTGGTGAACTCCACGTGAGATCTAAACCTCAAATCCGACATTTTTCTTATACTCTAAGATTGTTGAGATAAAATCCATACACAAATATAACATTACAAAATTGAGAATCAATTTCCAGATGATATATGTATCAAGCACATTCCATGATATGAAAGACAACAATATAAAATTAACAGGTATGGCAAAATTTAGGTTTACTCCAGAAACAATCATGATCGAACAAACCAATGCGACACAGATCAAAACATAAATAAAAAGTTAGAGATATCACCGAAGCATTCTGGACAACTCCCCTTAGAGAGACAACCCCCCCACTTAACCGATGTCGAGGGTGCTGGCATGTCACTCCCAGGGTACGATGGTCTCGTGCTCGTATATGGTACGCATTGTGCGAGAGCATCCTCAAAAGGTAAGGCACCTCCGTGGACGAAACCGAGATCAGAGAAGAAGGAACAATCACACACGAAGAGGAAGAAAGGAAGCATGTGAGAGAGAGATTGATATGTTCGTAACACTAGATCACGACTTAAAACTTGTATTTAAGTCGTGGTGGAAGATTACACGTCATGGGTGAAAATCTATAACATATATTAAAGCTGGGTTTTTACCTCAGCTACTGCCACGTGGATGGGCTAAAAATCCAGCTTTGGTTCCTCTTCTCCTCCTTTCGTTTTGCTCTTCCTCCACTTTCTCTCCCCATCGCTCTCCTTCCCCTTCTATGTCTCTCCCCTTTCTCTCTTCCCCCACTTTGCGAAGCGTCGTTCCCGATTCTTTTCTCTTCTCGATGCCGACGTCCTGCAGCCTCAAGCCTAGCCTACTCCCATGACCGAAGACCCCATAGTCCCATAGGGAGTTCGTGATGAAATACAAAAAGCTAACAGACCCGCCGAACCACCCATTGATCTCAATTCCTCGCTCGAACCTGAGCAGCAACCCTGCGATCCGACCGACCTCTGCGACACTGCTCTCGAAGTTCCCTCCTCTGCAACCTCACCCCTCCACGTGAACCCACCATCGGTCCAATTTCCCACCTTCCCTTCAACCTCACACTTCCCCCATCTTTCCTCCATCCTCCTCCTCTTCGCATCCACCATCCCTTTTGCCTCCATCATCCTTACTACATGGACTTTCTCTTCTGTTCCTTATCCGCCTCTACCAGTAGCGAGCACATCCTCACGAGCTTCTCCCTTTCCGCCTTCCCCTCCCCCACTAGCGACATCGACGCGATCGAAGACGCCTCATAAGCCCTGGGTCCTCCTCGGGTCCAATCCAAAGCACCGACCAACGGAGAGCCCAAGGATGAGCTCGATCTTCCTAAAGTCCTTTGTCGAGTCCTCGACACCCTACCTTCCCCCAATCCCATTCAACAGATCACTCATGGATACGCAAAATCCTTCAAAAAGGAACCGCCTTTCCCCGAATCAAGCTCGAAATAGAGGTGCCCAACAACTGGGCACCTCCCTCCCGCAAGAACAGCCCTGTCGGGACCGACCCACCTCCATGGGAGCCTGCGAGATCGCACCTTTACCTCCCCACAAGCCTCACGAGCTTGGAATCGAAGGACCCGCCTCAAAAGGTCTGACAATCTTCGCGAGATCATATCTTAAACCAGTGTTGCAGAAGACAGTATTCGGTATTCAGTCGGAGGGGTCACTGAATAGAGAATAATCGGTATTCGGGCGACTATTCGGAATTATTCGATTTTGTATTTTTTAATATAAAAATTATTTATAATACATGTATTCTTATATTTTTATACATATATGGTCATTATTTAACATGAATCCAAGATAGAAGTACCAATCAATATAATTGATATATAGAATTTGACAATTGTGGCGATACCGTGGTAAAATGTAATCCATAAAAATTGAAAATTGAAAATAAAAAATAAAAATTTCAAAAGCTAAACTCTAGTCGGCCTAATAGTCGGGCCAGTCGGCCGACTATTCGGTCGGGCCGACTATTGGCCGACTGGGGGTCTATTCAGTCGGGGACCCCTCCCCCCCCCCCCGCACCGCATAGTCAGACTGACTATTCGGGATAGTCGACCGACTATTGCAACACTGGACTTAAACACTGGATAGAGATAGAGAGAGGAGGAGAGAGAAGGTAGAGGGATGCCACCACCATCTGGTCGTGTTCTAGAGGTTCTGCTTCGTGCCCTCACAGGCTTACGACCGCTCGCCCTCAATTATCATGCTCTATCCACGACCAGGCAATGCTGTAATGTTTCGTCCGATGGAAGCCATAGCCGTAGATCGCGGATTGGATAGAAATGGTGTCCACAAGGTGTTCTATGAAATGGCTATATTGGAAAATACAGGTAAAGTTATGGCAGTCTGTGTATATTTATAATGTAATGTATACATACAAGTTTGGTAGCCCAAATAAAGTAGGATTTTTAGGATCAATGATGTAGATCAGGTTGGTATTTTAGATCATAGCAGCATTTTATCTTTGAAAATACTTGTGAGACATACAACTATTGGCCATGTTATGGGGGAGCAGAGCCTCGATGAGGCCCCCACCCCTGCCTTCCTGTTCCCCTTTCCCGCTCCCCTATACCGCAGTATGCATGTGTCAAAATACAGAAGAACATTTCTGGGGCAAAAATCCATGTGGATATTGGTGTATCTTTATATATATGGAGCTACTGTTGAAGATGGACAAAAAATCCGATGAATTATTATTTGTTTGTGCATGTTGGTGGATAAAGATTTCAGCACCTGTTAAAGATCTAATGATGCGGATGATGCATATCTGTATATCGGGTGTTCTCTTTGACGTGGTTAGGGATGATGTAGAATGGACTCAGTAGCCGTTCATGCTTCCAGGAGACAGGGTATACACCAAACGGTATGGTTTATTTTGTATAATGCTTATCTTCTGTTAAGTCAGACATTGTACATGTTGTAAAATTATATGGAAAATTAATGAAATAAATTTCTGGTGCCATTTGTCTCTTACAGCTTTGTGGTGTTATAAATATGGATGTGAATGTCAGATGCCCATAATTGCAAGCGCGGAAAAAAAATTCTCATAAATTATGCTTTTAATGCGATGTTAAATATATGGAATTTCCGCGAAATGTGTCGTAAACAGGCACCCGGATCCTCGGGGGTTCACATTTTGAGTACCATTCTAGGAAGTGTGTGGGAATGTTTGTTGGAGTTTGATTGGGTATTGTGGACGGAGTTGGTTGGAGAGGAAAATACTTAAAATATAAATTATAGGCAAATCAATTATCTTCAAAATGAGTTATGGTACAATGATCAATAATAATAAGATGATATAGAATCATGTGAAAACCTAAAAATGTAGGTATATTTTGCCTATAATACATATTTTTAATTTTAATTCCTCCATTTTATATATAGAAGTTAGTCTATGTTTAAATAGTTGCTTACTTATAGGAATTATATATGATAGTCCAACGTAAATGTTAGCATTTGACAATAGCACCTTTCTTTATTATTTTAAAATGGTAACATATTTGTTAACGTCTAAAAATTACATCATTTCTGTGTACTTTCACATTCACATTCATAAATTGATTGTTATTAGATATAAAAGTTATGATAATAGTATTGATCACATTTCATATTATAAGCCATTTCACATTATATTCGCATTAAATCACAAAATACTACAACTATTTGTTGATATTCTATTTCACATCATAAGCCATTTATTATCTACGTTCTAAGCTAAACAATATTGAATTTAAACATGCCCATCTTATGTCTATAATATAAAATTCGTAGTTGATAATAATTATGTTACATTAAAGGCTATGATGATAAATCATATCACAATTAAATTTAATAAATAAACCATTTACATCTAAAAATATCAGAGCAATTTAGGGTACCTTTTTATTAACCTAAATGAGCCTATCGATTTCGATATAATTTTAAAGTTCTATTTCCTTATGTATATAATACAAATTTCATCTTTAATAATATTGTTGTACATTAAAGGCAATGTTGATAAATATTATTACAAATAAATTTAATGAATAAATCTTTTAAACCTTAAAATGGTGTGACAATTTATATTGCTTTTTAAGAACCAAATTGCAAGCTTTTAGGGAATCAATGGAAGTTATTGTGAAATTATAATATTTATAAGACAATTGATTTTTTTTAAAATTTTCATTTGTAAACGTTATTTAGTTTTTTACTTCGTATACATTTATTTTGTCATGAAAGTTGTGGTTAGTCCTCTGAGATGAAGCTGTATTTTTTCATCTTAGATAAGTGAACACACCCTTTGGGACGGACGAATCCAACTTTTTAATTTCTATTACTATCAGACATAAAAGTTCTCCTTCGTAAGGAAAATATATTGTATCATTAAGTTATCTTTGCTAATGTATTCAATTTGCATCTTCTTCTGATTCAAATGAATTATGACAATTATATTTTTGATCACATTCTTACTCAAATTAGATTTAAATATGATAGATGGTTGCTAATATTTTGTTCCTTCTTATGAGTGGTATTATTATCTTATATGTTCTATATATTGTTTATTGCTGAATTTAGACGTCATCATTTTATGTATATAATTTAAATTCCATCTAAAATAATACTTATATTAAGTTAATGACAATGATAACAACTCTAATCACAACTAACTATAACGAATAAGGTTTTTTAATCTTAAAATGTTACGGCAACTTAGGATGCATTTCATCGAATCAAATTGTAAACTTTTAAGGATTAAATATAAGTTGTTGAAAAGAAGTAATTATGTCTTATTATTTTAATTTGTATTCTTTCAATTTCATTTATACATGCTATGTTGGTGTTTTATAAAATCAAAAGTATGATAATTATATGCTACTTTACAAGTATGTTAAAGGCAATGACGATCACACCTTGTGCAATTAAGATGATGCGGAGCCTTTTCAATTTCCGCCGCATAGTGTGGGTATGCACCCTAGTAAAGGGGTAAATTAGGGCTTTTGAATTCAAACGACGCATCCAAAAATGCAGATCCGAAAACAAAATGTGGCTCATAGATCAACCCGCACCCGGTCCGGTGGGTGTGCACGTGTGTGATAGTCCAAAATCCCCCCTGGTCTGGTCCCAGACTGTTTTCAGGACTTCCCATATATAAGCTATAAGATAGTTTTCTCTCTCCTCGATGTGTGACTAAAAAACTCAAGGGTTGAAACATTGAGTTCCAGAAATTGAAATACATTAATACAACCTGGCATTGATTATCAAATTGTATCAAACATCACAATTACCAAACTAATTCCAACACTATTGCCATTTAGATGAGGGATAAGGAATAAGATGACATAATGATAGTCATTGTTTATCCTTCTTTCTCTGCCTTCTCTGTCTTGATTTTAGTGATAAGTAGACCTGGCCAAAGTCCGGGCCGGAGTTTTAAAACCCCTTGTCCAAGGCTCAGCCCGGCCCGGTGCACGGGCCATACTTCAAAGCCCAAGCCCGTCCCAGGTCTGGACCGGGCCGACCCATGGGCCGAATGTAAAGTACTTTTTTATTAATTTTAATCAAATTTATGGAGATAATTAAGTTTTTTTAGCATCATCTAATCTTTCTAAATTCATGTAACCATAATATATGTTACTTTGCATGTAAACTATAAAATAAGATGATATTGATAATGTAAAACAAAAACTTGAATTATATTATATTATATGTATCTAAAATATAATTTTTAAACATATATTTTTATGTGCAGGCCGGGCCGGGTTTTATGACACATGCCCACGGGCCGCGGCCCGTCCAATTGACGGACGGGCCAAAGAGCGAGCGGGCAGGGCCGACCCATTCCCGAAATCTCTTGGCCCAAGCCCGACCCATGAGCGGGCTGTGCGGGCGGCCCCCGGCCCATTGCCAAGTCTAGTGATAAGGAAAGAAGAGTAATGTAGAATAGCTTATGTGACCACAATCCAACTACCTTAGTATAGTCCTCTTCTCTTAGACGTATCCCTCATTCAAATGGGAACTTAGTCTGAGTGAACTTATCCGGAGACGAGCTCTTGTTTGAGAATTTTTTTATGCTTATTCTACAACCAAATAAGGCATTAAGAAAGGATCATTTACTTGTCCTAAGGATTTAAAAATGCGGTATGTTAGCACTTTATAGAGAAAAAAACTGGTTGGATGCAATAATGGGTTGGGAGTAATAAGATTTGGAGAAGAATAAACGTAGTATGGTATTTGGGGAAGAAGTGGATTGGAGTAGATGTTGGCAGTCTGAGGCATTACGCGGAAAATATTATTGCGCACGCACATCATCTTTGCAATCAATGGAAAACACATTTGTAATTAATCTATAATCAATAAAAGGAGTTTTTTTTTCTAAGTGTTGACCACCTAAAGGCAATTCACCTTGTTTACATTTGAAAAATGGTATTTGGTTAGAGACTAGAATGCGATTGTGTTATAAACAAAGTGGGCGTGGAGTAGCAGGTGCTTGCCCCATGAAGGGGGAGATCGAAGGTGGGGCTTTTGTGAGGGTGCTTGCCTCATGAGACTCCTTGTCGTACCTTTGTCGAAGGAGCTTGGTAGCTTCAACAAAGGGGAGGAGCAATGGAAGAATGGTTTGAAGGAAGAGGAAGCTAGTGCAAGTGGTACGTTCTGGACTTACATCATTAGACCGTTACTAAGGAAAACTGATCTGACAAGTAGTTGGATTTGGGCCAAATGATCCGTTGACTACCACCCAAAATGTTTAAGCCTACATTGTCAATAGTAATCCCCTAAGTTGTCCAGTAGTTATCCAATACTTTTATAACCATTTTGGGTGGGTCCATTGGACATGAACTCAACAAGTTGACGGGATAGCTTCCCCGCATAACCATCTAGGGACCTAAATCCTGGAATGCTACAAGTTCTAGTGACTGTTGGGAGAATGATCTTAGTTGTGGTTGCGGGTGTTGTAATTTCATGATATTATGAAAACTGGTTTTGAAATTTACTTGAAAGGAAGAATTTTTTAAATTCATTTTCTTATTCGAATGCAATTCTGTAAAAGGAAACCTAGGATTTACTCACACATTTTATATACTGGAGACCTGAATTTTCTGATTTGATTTTGAAGCAGTTAAAATCGATCCAGAGATAACCGGTTCTGTTACACTCAGCTCAGCCCCTTATTGTGAGCTACACAATAATCTGAACAACCTTGAGTGATTGGTTGATCGTGATTTTGCAAGTAGCCTTTGTGTTGCTTTCTTGTTGCTTATTCTACTAAGTTATCCTTGGTGTAGCTGATCTGCAAGTTTCTTGTTCTCATAATCGAAGATTGTTTTATTCTATTTCTTATGACGCGGTCGGACTGAATAGTGCTGGAATGTTTCTATCTTGTTTTCTAGTTTCGCGACAATGCGTACAGGTCGTTTTTTGCCGTTTGGTTCAGGCAAGCGTGTGTCTGTCTACTTACAGTGAGCCTGCCATCTGAAAGACCAGCATTCAAATCTTAACCGTCTAGAACACAAGAAATAGTTTTCGTATTCTCGAGTTGTCGATCGTAGGACCAAAAAAGGAACCTTATAGACCCGACCCATCGAAGTACACCCTGAGCTTCTCTAATTTTTTTGAGGAAATATTTCATGTATCATCTGATTACGATGGAATACAAAAAGTGAGGATCTGTGGACCATTCGCCGTTGACACAGTCACATAACGAGTGTACAACAAGATTATGAGTTGTAACGACGATATCTCTCTTGATGAAATTGATTATTTGGACAGCTCGATGCGGAGTCTTCCACAAATCTCGTGCCTTTCGTTTTCCTCCATTTATACTTATGCCAATTAAATTATATTTGTGTCCCTACTTTCTTATAAAATTCACAGTATTGACCTTCCATTAGTGTAAAATAAGGGCACAAGTATAGTATGATAACGAAAGGGCATTGCTGTGAATCTTATAAGAATATAGAGGCACGAGTGTTGTTGCAAAAAGTTAGTGGTATAAGGTGTCATCGAGAAAATGAGAAGGGCACGCGTTTAAAATCCGTAGTTTTTTTAAAAGAAAAAAATGGTGTAAAATTGTAGAGACGATCACCCAAAAACTTTATATTCACAGGTTAAAATTCATGGTTACAAAGATCAAATATCCCGAAGGATTCTGGCATGTTCTACAACATTCTCAACATGGAATCTTTCTCCTTGGAATAAAACATTGCGTGCTAAATTGCCCACAAGGTGGTGGTTGCCTCAGCCTTTATGATTGCATGTACGTTGTCCGGTGCTCCAACAAATTCCAAGAATGATTTAGAGATCTTCGTGACAACTCCGGCGATAGCAATGTCCTCCCAGATGGTTCTAGACGTTGGACATGTAAAGAATAAGTGATCAATGTTCTCCATAACCCCCTCCTCCGCACCGCTAACATTGGATACATGGGCAGTGGAATAATCCATTACCTTCTTCGGGATCCTCTAAGCCCAAGTCTGCATCAAGGTCGACATAACAATCCCATGATTAAAAACAAAAGAAATATATTGAATTTTGTATACTTTCCTTGTATAAACTGGCCATCAGTCCAGCCATGTACCATCAAAACAAACCTCACCCTCGCTCATCTGACGATTCTAAGCCACCGAAAACGAGCGATGGAATTGTTCACATAAGTTCCCATGACCAGACCAATCGTCCAGCCAGAAGCGGAAGACATCCCCAGTACCAAGGCACGGACACAAGGATGGTGAGAATAGAGGAAAAAAAGAAACAATTCTCCTCCAAATGTTCTAGGGCCTTGAAACAATGCTTTTCCTCCAACATAGGATTCCTGAAACACCATAAATCTGCAGCAGTAAAGAACAGATCCGAACCGTTACCTTATTTACACATCACCCCCATTACCCCATACATGCAGAACTCACTTCACAAGAGGGGCCTTGTTTGTTGCATCGAGATCAAAAACTTGGGCACGTTTGGTTACCATGTTATCTCGGGGTAACTCGATATACCTCATGCTCTATTCTTGCATTCCTAGATTGGAATTAGTTGTATGGACCGTACAATTTCGTTGTTATAATATTTTTCAACCATGTTCAAATAAAAAACTAACATAAAAATATATTATGATCATTAAAAAGTTAATATAACACATGATCAATGTTGCATCATATTACATTTATCATTCCAAACTTCCCAACCAACTATTATTCATAGGAGAGGATACCTCAACCCAACCCAACTCAATTATCAAACATGCCCTTAGACCGCCATCCTTTTCGGAAAGCACAATTGTGTTCCACACAACTCCAGTTCCAGATCAAACTAATCACCGCATCAATATTTCCAAACTATGGGAGATGCTCCGGACCTTCGAAATTACCATACCGGCTAAAAAAACGTTTCCTGATCCCCATTAGGAGGCGCCCCTGCCTTCACTCCACCACAAGCCATCAACACGCAGCAACCGCTCACAAACCAGAGGTAAATCCCTAAGGGTCTGTTTGGTTATTGGGTTGGGCTGGGTTGGGGTGGGTTGGGATATCCTCGTGTGAATAGTAGCTATTTGGAGGGTTGTGATGGTTAGAGTGATAATTGTGATGTGACGTGACATTGATTATGTGTTATATTAACTTTTTTAATTATTATAATATGTTTTTTATTTTAATAAGTGTATTTGAACAAGGTTAAAAACTATTATAGCAAAGAAATTGTAGGGTCAATATAAGTAATCCCAACCTAAGAATGCATGGTTGTAACTAGGGGTATGCCAGGGTACCCCGGGGTACCCTAGCAACCAAACAGGCCTTAAGCAAGTGATCCGAAGGACGTCACGCCAGGAACGCAGAGAGATCCACGCATGCCGTCGCCTCTTTCTCAAGTCAAAAGGGACTAAAATCCGCTTTTTCCTTTAGTTGGACTTTTCTTCCTTTGGTTTGACTCACAATAAACATTTCTGCCAGGCGTAATGAAATCGATTGCACGGAATCAAATCAATTTTAGCTGATTCAAAATCGAACCGGAAATTATCGATTATTGAGTATAACCGGTTTAATTCCGATTCCTAATCAGAGCATGTTTGGTTGCTGGATTAGGTTGAGTTGAGGTACCTCTGGGAATAGTAAACTATGAAAAGGATTGGAGGGTTGGGAGTAGGGCTGTAAGAAAATTCTCAAGTTCGATATTCTTTCAGGTTCGGCTCGCTAAAAGTTCGATTCAGATTCGGTTCGGAAATAAACGAACCGAACCTGAGGACAAGTTTTGGCTCGATTAAATAAACGAACTGAACCTAAAAATCATAGGTTCCCTAAGGTTCGATTGTTAAAAGCTCGATAAACATGCATATAAACATATTTACAGATATGTATCCGTAGAAGTGGACCTTATTTTGAGATAAGTCAATTTTGTCTCAGGATAAGTGAATTTTGTCTAGAGATAACTCGATATTTACGGGATAAGTAGGTTTTATCTTGGTATAAACTATTAAAAAATAAATAGTCATGTCGTGTTTACAACATCCACCATCTATGCGTCAGTACTTTCCCCTTCTTTATCTTCAAATCAAAAAACAAGTATAAATCTTACTTATCGAATATCTCCATATTATTCTTATTCCTTATCCCCATCGAAACAGATGTAAAAATATGTTATAATTATACTTTTTTCAAAGAGATGAATCCATATTAATCCTTTTTTTTCAAAAGATGAAGATGAGTTAGATAAAGAAAAAAACTAAATGAATATGTATTCTAATTGTAAACACAAATATATATATTTCCATTTCTCTTCTTTTCACTCCCTCTGAATTCTTAAGTTCTATATTCGCTTAGGTTCGATTCGTTTAAAAATAGGTTCGATTCGGATTCGATTCGAAAATAAACAAACCGAACCTGACACAAGTTTAGACTCGATTAAATAAACGAACCGAACCTAAGAAATATAGGTTCGCTTAGGTTCGATCCGTTTACACTCCTAGTTGAAAGGAGGGTAGACGGATCTAGCCAACCCAAGTCAGCAATCAAACAAGTAGTCTTATCGAAAATCCGGAGACACCGAACCAAAGTGGGTCTGTACCCAAGGGGTACAGAAGCAGCGGCGATTTGTACTGGGTATATTACATTGTTATAATTTTTCGTTTTTATGCATGTGTCCCTGGAGATTCTACATTTACAGCTACACCCTTATCTTTTTTGAAATAACGAGCGCCTTCCTATATTCTTGCAACATAGTTCCGTCCTCCTATTATGGTAAAATAGAGATATAAGTGTAATAACAGAAGCGTATAGATGTGAATTTTCTAAGAATATAATAAGGATACAAGTGTTCTTGCAAAAAAGTGTAAGAATATGACTGCAACGGTAAAATCCCGGATGGGCACAAAGGGTAAAAAAAACACCCTGTAATTTTTATTTACATGATTGATGCCCCTTCTTTTAACAAATAAATAGTTAGACAACGATGATATTGTTTGATTCATCAAAGCAAAGGTTGTTGATTGAGTGCATCGTGGGAGAATACCTCTTTGACTTGAGTAATTCATAATGGTACGGTCTTACTTGTTGGGCACGTGATTTTGATACAGTCCTCGCTAAAACAAATAGGGATTTTTGATACATCATGAGATTCCAGGTTTTCACAATTACACTTACGCTCCTAACTTTTTTTCCAATGGCAGATGTGCGCTTATTTTCTTACACCATTAATACATGTACTCCTTCGGTTAGTATCGTCACTTCTCCCCAAATGGACGTTACTTCATCCTCTCTGCTTACAACTCCCTTCCACCATGGGTTTTGAATTATGATAAAATTGTCGGATACAGATACGAATATAGATGTTATTATGTCTTTATCTTTTTAAATTTGGATGCAGATACAGGTAGAAATATCATATGAGTGTGAAGAGGTGGAACATAACTATAAAATACGAATACATGTACGAAATACATAACGACAATTCGGATACATGTGTATGAGAAAAGAATGCAAAATAGTTTAAGAATTTTAAACGTATCCTAAATTGGGTAAAGGGATTTTGCCACTTGTATCTTTTTTTAGTTCTTTAGGCAATAATGTTAAATTTATTATATATATATATATAGGGAATAGGGAGTATGCATCATGTAAGTTTACATGGTGCCAAAAACATTCACTTTTTTTAAGATAATGAGATCTTGGGGGATTTAGATCACCACGCATCACCGCACCGTCATTTCAAATTCAAGTTAATCCAAGACTTATATCTCCTTCATCAAGATCATCAAATTTTAATGGTCTTAAAATTGATAAAAAAAACCCCTTCTAGACGAACATATTAGGAATTTTTTACATCAAATTTGATATATATATATATATATATATATATATGAGAAAAGAAGGCACGGAGCAGTTTCCCTCATTTCTTTCAAAAATTCCATCATGTATATTCATCTATATATCCCTCCTACATATCATTCAAATTTCGTGAGAAACATAGACTCTTAAGCCTTCCATCTAGAACAAGTAATTTTAACGGTCTGAATTTTGTTGTAATCGACATGTTCTAGATGAGGGGTTTAGGAGTCTCTGTTTCTCACGAAATTTGAATGACATGTAGGAGGGATATATAGATGAATATACAAGGTGGAATATTGAAAAAAATGGGAGAAACTGCTCCGTGTATATATCCCTCCTATTTGTCATTCGAACTTCGTTAGAAATGGAGACTCCTATGCCCTCCATCTTGACCAGGTAAATTTCAACGGTCTGAACTTTGCTGTAATCTACCTGTTCTAGATGGAGGGCATAGGAGTCTCCGTTTCTCACGAAGTTTGAATGACATGTAGGAGGGATATATAGATGAATATACATGGTGGAATTTTTGAAAAAAAAGAGGGGAATTGCTCCGTGTAACATCCAACTTGGTTGTTACACAGAACAGCTTCCCCGGCCTCCAGACAGTCATTTTTTTAACGGTAACAGGATTTTTTAAATCGATTCTGTTTGGATGGAGGTCGTAGGAGTCTCTGTTTCGCATGAAATTTGAATGACATAATATTGGGATTTAATAATGAATATACACAGTTTTAGATTTCAAAAAAATAAAAAAAATTGTGAAAAAGGGGTGGGGGGAGCTAAGTTAGCTCCCCCCAGGGGGAATACACATTTCCCTATATATATATATATAGGGTCAATGGGGTTGCCCCCTAAGGGTAGCCAACATGGCTGCCCCGCCCTATTTTTTGTCAATTTTTTTTTATTTTTTTAAAATATTGCCATGTATATTCATCCTTATATCTCTCCTATATGTCATTCAAATTTCGTCAGAAACAGAGACTCCTACGGCCTCCATCCAGACATGGTCGATTTGAAAAAATCCCGCGACTGTTAAAAAATGACGTCTGGATGGAGGCTGTAGGAGTCTCTGTTTCTGACAAAATTCGAATGGCATATAGGAGGAATATAGGGATGAATATACATGGCGATATTTTTCCAAAAAAATATAAAAAAATACGAAAAATAGGGTGGGGGCAGCCATGTTGGCTGTCCCCAGGGGGAAACCCCATTTTTCCCTATATATATATATATATATATATATATATATATATATATATATATATATGGGAAAAAGGAGCCTACATCGGGTGATGTAGGTAACTTACCTACATCGGGTTCATTTTTTCATTATTTTTAAATTTTTTTGAAATGAAATCTTGGGGGATTTTCATCACAATATGTCACCGTTGTGTCGTTCCAAATTCAATTTAATTCAAGACTTCTATCCCATCCATCAAGATAGTCAAATTTTAACGGTCTCAAAATTTTTGAAATTGACTCCTTTCATATGGGCATGTTAGAAATATTTTTCCCACAAAATTTGAATCACATAATCCACTCTATATATTAAGTGAATCACATTGAGGTTTCATTCGAAAAATAAAAAAATAACAAAAAAATAGTACGATGTAGGTAAGTTACCTACATTAGCCGATGGAGGCTCCTTGCCCCGCCCCCCTATATATATATATATATAGAGAGAGAGAGAGAGAGAGAGAGAAGGGAGTATGCACCCTAGTGCATGTAATTCTACATGCACCGGGACTTAAATCTCCCACATTTTTTCATTTTTTAGGAAAATATCACCATATATATTCATCTATATATCCTTCCAATATGTCATTCGAATTTCGTAAGAAACAGAAACTCCTATGCCCTCCATCTAGAACAGATAATTTTAACGGTCTTAAAATTGATGTAATCGACATGTTATAGATGGAGGGCATATGAGTCTCTGTTTCTGACAAAATTCGAATGACATATTGGAGGGATATATAGTTGAATATATATGGTGATATTTTTCCTAAAAATAAAAAAATGTGGGAGATATAAGCCCCGTTGCATGTAAAATTACATGCACCAGAGTGCATACTCCCCATTCTCATATATATATATAGATATATATATAGAGAGAGAGAGGAAAATGGGGTTGCCCCCTAGGGGGAGCTAACTTAGCTCCCCCCGCCTTTTTTTTCTTCAAATTTTTTATTTTTTTGAAATTTTTATAATAATGAATTTACATAATTTTTATTTTCAAAAAAATAAAAAAATATGCGAAAAATGGGACGGAGGGAGCTAAGTTAGCTCCCCCTATGGGGCATACACATTTTACCCATGTATATATATATAGAGAGAGAGAGAGTAAAAGGAAGCTATTCTGTGTAACAGCCAAGATGCTGTTACACGGAGCAATTTCCCCCCTTTTTATTTTTTTTCAAAAATTCCACCATGTATATTCATCTATATATCCCTCCTACATGTCATTCAAATTTCGTGAGAAACAGATACTCCTATGCCCTCCATCTAGCATGAGTAAATTTTAACGGTCTGAAATTTGCTGTAAACTACCTGTTCTAGATGGAGGGCATAAGAGTCTCCATTTCTGACGAAATTTGAATGACACGTAGGAGGGACATATATATATATATGAATATACATAATTTTATTTTCGAAAAAAAATAAAAAAGAGGGGAAAACTGCCTTGTGTAACGGCCAACTTGGCTATTACTCAAAATAGCCTCCCTCCCCTCATATATATATATATATATATATATATATGGATAAATGGGGCTGCCCCCTGGGAGAGCTTTCTTGGCTCCCCCCGCCCTATTTTCACCATTTTTTTATTTTTTTTGAAAATTTTTTCCATGAATATTCATCACTATATCCCTATATTATGCTATTCAAATTTCGTGCGAAACAGAGACTCCTACGGCCTCCATCCAGACAGTCATTTTCTAACGGTAACAGGATTTTTTAAATCGACCCCGTTTGGATGGAGGCCGTAGAATGAAATTTGAATGACGTAATATAGGGATTTAATAATGAATTTACACGGTTTTAGATTTCAAAAAAATAAAAAAAATTGTGAAAAAGGAGCGGGGGGAGCTAAGTTAGCTCCCCCTAGGGGGCATACACATTTTTCCATATATATATATATATATATATATATAGTATGCTCCATGGGAGCATATAAGAGTATGCTCCCAGTTTTTCTACAATTTTTTTGACTTTTTGAAATGAAACTTGGGGGGTTTACGTAGAATAATAAGTAGAATATATATTTTAAGTTCCGTATAAAATAAACATTTCTAACATTTCCATCTGGAGGGGGTCAATTTCAGCAATTCTGAGACCGTTAAAATTTGATAGTCTTGATAGAGGGGATAGAAATCTCGAATTAAGTCAAATTTTGAATAACGTCGTGGTGATATATTGTGATCTAAATTCTACTAGATTTCATTTCAGAAAAATAAAAAATAAAAAAATAAGATAGGAGCATGTAAGTTACATGCTCCCAGGGAATATACTCCTTTTGTCCGATATGTATGTGTGTGCATATATAAAGGCACAAGTGCACAATGAAAGGGCATGAGTGTTATAATACATGTGGCACAAGTGCGATAGCAAAAAATAAAAGGAAAAGTGTTAATGGAAATTTTTTAAAGGGCACGATTGTAAAAATACTCTTACTTAAAAGCAATCACAACAAATTTCAATATATAACAAAGTACACTAACTATTTTAATAGTGAGAATTAAAATAAAACAAAATAAATAAATAACAACAAGTTACCATATTTACGTGTACTTATATGTAGAGATGAGCATGGGTCGGGCTGGATTGGGCCCTGAAGGGTCCAAGCCCAAGCCCATTTAAAAACTTCGGACCTTGAGTCGGGCTTAGGCCCGCAAAATTTTCTTTGATTCGGCCCAAGCCTTGGCCCTTCCCAATTCCTATGGGCCGGGTTTGGGCTGGGCCGGCCCATCTCCACCCATTATAGATTATTAACTTTGATTTTTTGTTTAAAGTCAATCTCAATTCAAGTTAGACGAGCCAAAATTGTTTAAAACATATGCCATAATAATTGTGAAACAACTAAAACTCAATTCTATCGGAGATGATTTCTTATTTTATACAAGCACGCTCAATGTTAGATATAATAAACGTCTCTCATTGTAGAAATTGAAAGAGTGAACCAAACTTACACAGTTAACAACAACATGTGCACCAGACATTGCATGTTTAAAAAATGGGCATAATGCCCATATTGGGTAAAGGTCCAATAATAGAAAATATGCTGATGGAAAAAATAAACACTAACAAATTCAAGAATAACCAGCAGAACCCAAACCATAGACTAATTAAGGAAAATTAACTCCGAATTGAAATACCATGATCATCAACTCATATGTCTCACACCTGACTTTCTTGATTTATAAACATTGTACGAAGACATGATACATGAACAGAGTGTGCATGCAATAGAAAAGAGTTTCCAGACGTGTAGGATATGGGAAGGGTTTGGACCCTCTTCGGGCCGGACCTTGGGCCGGGTCGGGCTGGGCTGAGCCCGAGCCCGACCCAAAATAATTTTGGGCCTAAATGCTGGGCCCAAGCCCGGCCCAATGTTTGTTTGGGCTTGGGCTGTGCCGGACTTTTTGGGCTAGGCTTCGGACTGAGCCAGGCCGGCCCAGCTCAATGCTCATCACTACTTATATGGTTCGCATTTTCTAAAATTTTAATATTTATATATCCGTACCTGTGGTCTAAGTATCCTAACAAATGAATATTCCAATTTGTATCTTCCAAAATCTGAACATTTGCTTTCATGTCGGCATTTATTCAAATTAAAGATATTAAATTCATATTCGTACTTGTATTTTTTGATGTTCGAATTTCAGGGCCTGTTTGGTTGCTGGGTTGGACTGGGTTGGGTTGGGATGGGTTGGGTGGGTGAATAGTAATCTGTGAGGAGGAAGTACCCTTGTGAATAGTAACCAGGGTTGGGCCAACCCTGCCCAACCCTGCAACCAAACAGGCCCTCAGTGTCCTTAATCACATTTGTACTTGTCACATATAAGAAAATGACATCTAAATCTTCTATTTACGGTATTTCGATACGGGTATATTTATATTCATTTTCACGCTTAGTTAAAACAATGTAAATATAAGTGTAACCAAAAGCATACTCGATCAGATATTAGTTTGAATAGCGAATACTTTAGTTTGCAGTATAGATGGTTTACTAACAAAAGGATACAAGTGTTAATGGTACAAATAGAGAAAGACAAAGTATTACGACAAAAAAAGACATAAATGTAACTACAAAAATTTAGAAGTACACAAGTATAAAAATCTCTGAGAAATAAATAAATAAATAAGATTGCTTTATTTACGGTTACGTATCCTTTGCTTGTAAGTTATATATTTAGATATTCGGATACGTAAAACTGAAGTAACTTCTTTCATGGATAAGAATATTAAATCATCAATCTTTTAAATCGGATTAAATCGATCAAATTAGACGGAGATATAGTTCAACCAGTTAATTGAACCAATTTAATGATACACGCATATAAATATATGTAAATGGAAAAATTAGGGCTGCTCTGGCTGCAACCTCCTCCTCATTTTTTGGTATTTTTTTTCAAAAACAAAGTTATATATTTTCATCACTATATCACTTTAATATTTCATTCCAATTTTGTCAGAAACAGAGATTCATATGCCTTTCATCTAAAAAGAAATTGAAATAACATATTAGAGAGATATAATGATGAAAATACATGATTTTATTGTTGAAAAAAATAAAAAATACCGGAAAATAAGGCGAGGCGACCATGTGAGCTGCTCCCAGGAGGCAGCCATGTCAGCTAGCCAATTTAATGAACCAATCTACTATATGTATATCTTAAATATAAAATGGATGATATTATCGACGTAAACAGATTAAAAAATTGCAACATTTTCTATTACAAACGAAACCATGTCACGAAATTAAAGAAGAAAAAAATGAAGAAATTATATTCTCCATTAGTGAATTTCCCTAATTCTTACAATGGGAAAAAATCCATCGAGAACAATTTCAAGAAAAATTAAATGCAAAAAAAAAGTCCAAAACAATCGGTAAATTACACATAGGTCCACTATCTGCATTCGATTATTCCATAGACAGATATAGTTCATACATGGTTCCATACGACTTCATCCCAGATTCCTGAGCATGCCCGAGTGATCGGCGTACCGTGACGAGAACGACCGCGTGAGGTCCTCCGGCTCCGCCCACATCTCACCGTCGTCGAAATTCTGCGCGTAGTCAAACGGATCGTAAGCCGCCCGAGGGACGGCCTTTCCCCTTGTGGAGAACACCCTCGCCATCCTCCCCTTCCTCCCGACCACCTTCCTCCAAAACATGCGCCACTTCGACGTCCGCTTTCGCCTGTCGAAAGACTCGAATTCTTCGTCGGGATCAACTCCCCCGTATCTCCGACTCATGCCGAAGCAGTTGCGGCAGCTTGTTGCACGTGCGAAGGCCGGAAACGCCATCTATGGAGGGGCTGCAAAGGGGGTGAGGAGAAGGGAGTGGAGAAGGCATTGCTTTGTGCATGGGGGAGCGTTTTTTGAATAGGAGCATCCGTCTCTAAGATCAAGGTTGACCACCGCAACGCGTTACGGCCGACGGATGGGATCTGGATCGAGATGGACGGTGGGGATTGGATAGTACGGTCTGATTTGGCGAGCCTGGTTGGTGGGCCGCAATTGGGCACACACAGGGGTTGACCAAAGGCGAAGTATTGGACGCCGATTTGGTGTCTTTTTCTTAAATAAACAGTTGGCTCATTTGGTAATTCTCACTCTTCCATCAGCTGTTTGCGTTCCAAGAGGAAAAAGTCGTCGAATCCTACAGAAGATTTGCGTAGATGACGACGAAATCAGCAATCGAGCGGTTCGCACGAAATCGCTCGATCTCGATCAAGCGGCTCGGACGCATGCGTGGGTTACAGCAGATCTCTGATGCACAGTGGAGGATCCGCTCGCCAATTTGAGATCCAGCCAATGCTATAAATTAATTATGTGAAAACATCGTCACTCACTTGGAATGGTTAGACTAAGACGAAAGTTTGACTTGGTTTTATCTTGTATGCATTAAATCATACGAAGTTTAAAATTTTGACTTTGTACTGATCTAAGATTATATATATCTTCTATTAGTTAAGATGGAGAAGGTTTTAAAAGAATGGATTTTTATGCAGTCAGTGCTTAATAACTTTGTCAACTATACCATAACCCGTGACATATTGATAATTATCTCATGATCCATGTAATCTTATTCATCTTACGCCACCTATCAACGTACTGTAATAACTTAATTATTCCTGAGTTAATCTAACTGGACACATAATCCAATGATTTGTACATGAATTTGAAATTATTTTATTTCCTTTTTATTACTACACTCATCTTCTATACCCTGCAGCTTTCCTCACTCTTCTTCCTTCTCCTTTGTGCCCTTCTTCTTCTTCCTTCTTCTTCCTCCTTCTATTTGAATATTTTTTAGAATTTTTTTTAAAAAAGGAAACTTTATTAAATTTCCAATGTCTCGTTACTTTTACAATTTATTTAAATTCCGGTATTTTATTCTTAAGACGAGAAAGATTACATGATATATACATATTATATAATAATTATATGTAGATAAGATGCATTATAATTTTATATATTTAATAAATTGAAAAGAAAAACGTATGATAAACCTAGTTAAGTGATCAAGTAATAATAAAATAAATCCTTGTAGCGTATGGATCTTTTTTCTTTGGATTTTTACATTGTAACCCCTATAATCTTTGTTACTGCACCATCACACTTATAATCGACCTCTGTTTAACACATATGCCCCTGTCTATATGGGTTCATGGTGTATTTTCGATTACATGGGTTATGGTGTAATTAGACAAAATAGGGGTTTCCACACTAAGATCAATTCTTTATAGCTCATCGTTATTCTTTTGAGAATTAAAACTTTTCAAAAGTAGGAGTTTCCAATAAGACATTATAGCTCTTATAGTATAACTCATGCAATTAAGTAAAGAAAGAGATATATTAACGTTAATTACTTTGTTGAACAGAAGAAGAGTACTCGTCGGACCTTGACCAGACAGTAGCCACCGAAGGCAACACGGCAGCCGTGAGGACGTTATCGAGCGATCCATACACCGACTTCCGCCGATCAATGGAGGAAGTGATGGTGGAGTGGCAGGGATGCGCATTGTGCAGATCGGTGGATGGGGCCTTCGTGGATGTCAAGGGTATCTCCCAGGTACGCCCTTCTATATGGCTGCGAGAGAACGAGAGAGAGAGAGATGAAGAGATAGGGATGGGAGAGGGCTCCCTATGGCGAGGTCGTTCTTAGATGATGTGCTCCTCCCGATGGAGGTAGATCTATATATAGGGGTGTGTTCGTCCCCTCGCCAAGTCCGCCCCCTCCCCCACGCCCGGCAGTTACGGTCTTCCTCAAGACCCGACCATGCCACAACCGTCGGAGGCGGTTGTTTGACCACGCCGGTCGCGGACGCGAGCCTTCTACATCTCCCACTTGACCGAAGTGGTCAAAACATATATACTCTCACTATTCGTGTAGTATATACGTGGAGATTTATCATGTGAAGATCATGATCTATGAAATCTCTTCCTTGACTCAAACATTTCTGAGTCCCATTAAACCAACATGTTTAGTGTATGCTCCCGCAGCTATTCCCTTGGTTAGGGAATCAGCTAACATGTCGCTGGTAGGTATGTAGGTTACCGTGATTTCTTGCTTCGCCACTATATCTTGTATATAGTGATATTGGATCTCAATGTGTTTTCCTTTAGAACTATTAGCCACACTATTAATCAAGCTTATCGCAGTTTGATTGTCACAATACATTTCAATTGATCCTTTGACCAATTCAAGGCTTAGATTCTCTAGAAAAAGTCTGATCCACACAGAATGAGCGGTGGCCATGCTACATGCAATGTACTCAGCCTCATGTGTATGTCGAGATACACATCCTTCTTTCTTGCTACCCCAAGAAATGGATGCACCACCAAACATGAACAGATAACCTGATGTGGATTTTCTATCATCCGCATCCCCTCTGAAATCGGCATCGGAGTATCCTACCACTTCAAGCGATTCCGCTTGATACACAAGTTTCAGATGTACTGTTCCTTTCAGATATCGAAGAATCCTCTTTACATCTTCCCTGTGTGTTGGACCGGGATTACTTTGATATCTACTGATTAAGCTTACTGGATAAGCTAAATCAGGCCGAGTACACATCATTGCATACATTAAACTTCACACCGCTTGTGCATATGGTACATCTAAAGGTTTCTGCCCCTTTTCCGGGACACTGACTCTTACTGAGTCTCTTTCCCATCACAAGTGGTGTTGGAGCTGGAGTGCTATTCTACATTCCAAATCTCCTTAATACATCATGCAAATATTTTTCCTGACTAAGGCTCAATGTCCTTGAGTCCCTGTCTCTTGTTATTTGAATTCCAAGAATACAGGATGCTTCGCCCGTGTCCATCTCAAATTCATTGCTCAATTTCTGTTTAATTTCATTGAGCATTTGTATGTCATTACCTGCAAGTAGAATGTCATCCACGTACAATGACATAATTGTAAACCTGCTTCCACTCTTCATGACATACACACAGTTATCCAATTTATTTGAAACAAATCCAAATTGGATAACTTTCTTACGAAATTTGAGATACCATTACCATGAAGACTGCTTCAAGTCATATAATGACTTTCTTAACTTGTAAATCCTTTTCTCCTGACCTTCAACCTGAGATCCATCAGGTTGTCGCATATAAATCTCCTCCCTTAATTCTCCATTAAGGAAGGTCGTCTTCACATCCATTTGGAATAAATCCAAATCCATATATGCGACTATGGCTAAGATCATCCGAATGGATGTAAACTTAGCCACTGGAGAGTAGGTTTGCTGGAAATATATTCCAGCTTGCTGAGTATAACCCTTGACAACTAATATGATTTTGTATTTGTCAACAGAACCATCAACTCAATACTTTTTCTTGAATACCCACTTACATCCTATGGATTGCCTACCTTCTGGCAAATCACATAATTCCCAAACACTGTTTCGTTCGATTGAGTCCAACTCATCTCTCATGGCAGCCGATCATGATTCCGACTCAGACGAAGCCATAGCTTCATCAAAGGATATGAGATCTATATAATCCATGACATCCTCATCTACGGTGTAACACGATGCCTCGCATTCATAGAAATGGTAATCTTCCATCCATGCGGGTTGTGTTCTGGACCTCTTATTACCGATTATACTCGTGGGTTGTGTGGGTCCACTCACTTCCTCTAAAGGATCATCATGTTCTATAGGTTCATTCTCTACATTTGGATGATCGATATCATCCTCAAGTTCTTGTCTAATGCTCAAGTCGTCTTCATTGTCCTGTAAGACAATCAGAGGATCTGATTCCTCTACTTCATGCTCCTTTTCTTGATGAATTTCAAGGAAAGTAGCATCATGACTTTCGATCAGACTTTAGTTTCATGAAAGAACCTATATCCTTTAGAATTCGCACTATACCCAATAAACTTGCACTTTAATGTTCTGAAGTCTAGCTTGTCTCTAAGCTGACTCGGTACCAGAACATGTACTACACATCCCCATTTCCGGAGATGGCCCAACTCGGGCTTTCTGCCATTCCATATTTCGTATGGCGTTGATTCTACGGACTTGGTGGGAATCCTGTTCTTTATATAGTTCGCAGTCAATACTGCCTCTCCTCAAAATTTCTTGGAGAGTCCTAAGTGTGAAAGCATATACCTTACTGCATTCATCAAAGTTCAATTCTTTCTTTCTGCTACACCATTCTGTTGTGGTGTATATGGCATTGTAGCCTGCCTACGAATGCCTGTTTGAATGCAATAATCCTCAAAATCCTTTGAGGTATATTCCCGACCTCTATTTGTCCTAAGAGTCTTGATTGGTTTTCCCAATCTTGTCTCCACTTCCATCTTATATCTCTTAAATGTTTCAAGTGCTTTCGACTTTCTTCCTAAGAGATAGACACAAGAGAACTTCAAGTGGTCATCAATGAATGTTATAAAGTATTCTTTATTTCTATGTGTGTTGACGCTCAGTGGTCAACATATGTCTGAATGAATCAAACCTAATAACTCTGTTGACCGAATTCCGATTAAGAATGGTCTTCTCGTCATTTTACTGGTCAGACAGTGTTCGTAGGGCAATGTCCTTGCACCCGCAATCTTAGGCAACAGATTTGCCTTAATCATTTGATCTATCTTAGAATTTCCTGGATGACCCAGTCGCATGTGCAACAAGTCATAATCAGACAAACAACACAAGGAATAATCGGAAGTGACATTCATTAATTCACTAGAGTTTATTACAAGAAGACAAAATAGGTCATGCTCGGGCACAAACTTTTCCATCACATAGACCTTCTTATTCTTTCCTATAGAGACACGTTTATTATAAAAACGGACTTCAAAATCCTTCTTGAGCAGCACTGGGACAGAAATCAGGTTCGGACATATCCCTGGGGCATGTAGTACATCACTCAGTACCATAATGCTATCCCCCAGGTCAAGTCTGTATGTCCCAACACCTTCTACGTCCAGGTAGGTGTTGTTCCCCATGAAGATCCTCTATTCACCTTTACTCAGCTCATTGAAGTCCACCAGACCCTTCTTTGTCTTCGCGATGTGTTTGGTTGCTCCAGAGTCGATCCACCATCCGTCACTGTCCGTGATGACGGAATTACATTCTACGACAGCCGCGAATTTCATTTTCTTCTTGCCTTTGTTTTCAGGCATTTTAGAATTTCATGGCTTCTTCTTGTTGGGGCAATTGACCTTGAAATGGTCATATTTGCCACAACCGTAGTAAGAGCCACGTGGGTATTTCTCACTCTTTCCCTTGAAATTCGCTTTGGAGGGGCCCAGCCTTTTCTTCACGTGTACGGAATTTGCTTCTTCGTCTTCCTCAACCTCAAAGATCTCGACTTTCGATCTTTGCTTTGAGAGGTCCTGCTCAATTGCCAGCTGTGCAGGTAGGTCCGTCACATACTTAATGTTGCCATTCATCCTCAGAAATGTGGCAACCATGTTGAATGACGGAGGAGACTTCCTAATATGGTTGTGATCTGCATCCTCTCCGGAATCGCGTAATCAGCAACCGTAAGATCCTTGGCCATCACGATCATCTTATTCACGTGCTCGAGGACGCTTTCAGATTCCTTCATTCTACACGAGTTCTACTTGTGTGGAAGAAGTTGGACGCTCACTCCCGACTTGGAGTGATATTTCTCCTTATCCGCGGTCCAGAGCTCGTAAGTTAATTCACAGGTCTCAAAGATCCGAATCAGGTTCAGATCCATGTGGGTCAGCATAAAGCTCCAAGCCCTATTATCTGTTTTCTCTCACTGTTCGCGAGACCTAATTTCCTCCATAGTTGGATTTTCAGATAAAGTTGGGCGGGGTTTATCTATGATGGAGTGTATACTATTGTGCAACAGGCCATAGTAGATCTTACTACTCCATAATTCGTAATTAGTATACTTGCTCGTAGGCGCATAGGGAGCCCTCTCCCATTCCTACTCCATAGGAGTTGTTGCTGTGCTATCTCGACATGAACGGTCGAAGCGTGCGCAAGTACGTCCTCGAAGCATTCAGCGACTTGGCCGTCAGCGCTCGAAGGCGTGGCCAACGACGATGAGTGGTGGAGTGAGGAGGAAGGTGAGGGAAGTGATGGATCTGTGATCCCGTCCTATTTCTCCTTTGGTTCTCAAATTTCCTATGATATTATGGATAAATTTCACATTATTATTGTTCTTTTATATCATTATTTCGTTCGTGTGTTAACTTTTTTTTCATTTTCTTACCCATGACTTGAATGTTTCCTTTTAATCCAAAAACTGGCCACTTTTGGAAATTGGGATCTTTGTTGGAAAATTTCGATGAATAGGGATGGGGTTTTCTAAGAAAGGAATATTTATGTAGACACCAATGCTATGTATAAAATATATGGATTTTTACACCATGACTTATCCGAAATATTGTCCAATTACATGATTACACCATAACTCCTGCTTGGGTCGAATTATAGATACCAATGCCATGTATAAAATATACGGATTTTAATTGGAGTACTCTACTAGGTAAAAGGATCCTGAATGAAGGACCATTTAGCTATCTCCATATAAATTGTACTCATCCTTCACTTTGGATTATTAAATTTCTAGTGAAGAGAGCCTTAATCTCTTGTGAGGGAGATTAGGAAGATTGTGTTCCCGTGGTTTTTCCATCTCGGAAGGGATTTCTACGGAAATCATTACCTCATATTTTTTTCGTGGTAATCTTGCTAGCTTCTACATGGTATCAGAGACGTACGTTACTCGCTGAGCAGGGGCGGAACTAGTATACATTATAGGGGGGTCGTGGCCCCCCATGATTATTATATGTCATTTATATAATGTAATAAGTTTTTAATACGACCCCTTCTTAATTATATTATAACTAATATTGTTAGGAAATATTGCATAATTATTAAATTGTCAAGTGGTAGCATGGCAAGGTTATTATTTTGGAGACCAGAGTTCAAATATTATCTCCATCCATTTTACTTTCTTTTATATGGTTTATCCAATCACTTCCAAAGTATTAAAGTAACTTGATATAAAATTGTATTCTGAGTTACGGGCGGAACTAGTATACATTATAACCCCCTATGATTATTATACGTCACTTATACAATGTATTAAGTTTTTAATATGGCCCCTGCTTAGTTGTATTATAACTAATGTTGTTAGAGAAGTGTTGCAGAATCATTAAATGGTTTAGTGGTAGACTGGTAAGGCTATTATTTTGGAGACCATGGTTCGAATTTTATCTCCATCAATTTTACTTTTTTTATATGGTTTATCTAATCACTTCCAAAGTATTAAAATAATTTGATATAAAATTGTATTCGAGTTTATTTATCTCTCCAATTATTTTTATTACTCTTTATAAATAAAATAAATTTTATTGTTTCCTTTTAACCATGAACTTTTTTGTTTCAAAATTTCACTTGATAATTTAGCCTTTTTAGGATGAATTTAGAGAGACTTAACTTAGTATATTTATCTAATTTTAAAAATATCTACAAAAATACCAATCTATTTGACATTCTAACATTAATAATAGATTTAAATTCTACGTTTATCACGATTGAAAGAGGCACATTTTGAAAATATTAATTCTATTTAAAAATATCGTTCAAATATACATAGATTTTCTATTTTTGAGCATACATAATAGTTGTATATTCGACCCCTCCTTGATGAAATTCCTGGTTCCGCCCTTGTCACTGAGATCTTCTTTTCCATGTGTTTTCGCACTATGAAGATTCCTTTTCCTTTCTTGTGTGTTGGTTATTGTTGTTGTGCGAAGGAGTGCGCGAGCTTGGTGCGAGGTATCTGCTGGCTGCTCACATGAAGGAGTGCTCGCAGTTGCTACGTTGTTACCGTGCAAAGGAGGCTCGATAGTTGCTGAACCTGCATATTGAACCCGTTGGGTCTTCACCTTGAACCCGCTAGAGGTGCTCCTTAGGTCAAGGCTCTCACCACTCATTGAACTTGCGCACTGGGGATTTTTTAGAGGATGTTGTTGATGTGCTCCTCTCCTTTGGGCAAAGATATCACTTTTGTGGGAGTTTAAGTTGGTGGTTGCCAAACGCACTGAAGGCATTAGACGAAATAGTGCAGTGAACTCTAATGTTTAACACACCAAAGTTGTGACTCCTTTGATATTTGAGAAGAAGACATATCTAAAGGAAAGGATTTTCGTTGGCTATTTGTGAACAAAATCCCGTGGGAGGCCTTCTTGCCTGTGAAAGAAAATGGAATGGCTTCCGTCATAGTTTTTGTTGTACGTGTGGCCTCTCCGTGCCCACGTGATGAGGTTTGCTCTGCCTTCCTTTTTTCTCCGTGTGTGGTGAAGTTTTTTTGTTCCTAGTTATCCGTGTACGATGAATCGTATTACTTATGTGGTTGTGTCCCTTAGTTTGGTTCATGTTGCTTCTTTGGTGGTATTTTGTTTTGCAGTTCTAATGAATACTATCAAGAAGTCGCAAGCATTATGCTTCCTTGCACTCTAAAGCTATTTGTTCGGCTTTAAGTATAAGGAGAACATACAGTTCTTGTTCTACCAACGTTAAGTGGATTATTGATAGTGGAGGATCTGACCATGTGGCAGGTGACCCAAAAATATTTCATGACTACAAGTTATCTTCAGGAAGATAGAAAGATACTATTGTGGATGTGTCCTGCTAGTGTCACTGAGAAGGGGATTATTTATGTTGTAGATAGATTCCTTCTTCATGATTTCTGATTTTCCGATAAATCTTCTTTCCGTCAGTAAAATCACAAAAGAATTGAATCGTAAGTTGATTTTTGATCAAAAGTAATGTGTTCTAGAAGATTTGAAGACAATGAAGAGGATTGGAATTGGTTGGGTTGAGTGTGGCATATATCATCTTCTAGCTCGGATTGGTCCAGCCCTTACGTTTGCGATGAAGGCTCGACATGAGAAGGGCAACATTCTGCTAATACAATAGTGGCATGAACATCTTGGTCATATCAATATTTCTTTCCTAAGAAAGAGGATGCCTGAAATTTAATCTGGATTGTATGAGTTTGCTTTGTAATGTGAGGTTTGCCAACTTGCAAAGCAGACATGCGCCACATTTCCTATCTTGACCAGTAAATCCACTTATACTTTTGAACGTGTGCACTCGGATGTCTGGGGTCCATGCAATGCTCCGAGTTGGTAGGGATTTCGTTACTTTCTCACCTTTTTTGATGATTTGTCCATACATCACTATTTTTCTGATAAAGAACATGAGTGAAGTTCACGATATTATCAGTGATTTTTTTGCCCTTGTGTAAATACAACATAATGCCAAGATTTATAAAAAAAATCGCTCAAATAATGCTAGAGAATATTTGGCACATTCTCTTCAAAGAACTCTTATTGGGGAAGGGATTATGCATGAAACCGTGTGTGCATATAGTCCTCAACATAAGGGGATTGCAGAAAAAAAGAATAGACACATTTTGGAGATTACTCGAGCTCTTCTTTTTCAGCAAAATATTCCTAAGAAATTCTAGGGAGAGGCGATTCCTACCAGCATTTACTTGATGAACAAAATGCCATCATGTGTTATTAATGGTGAATCTCCATTTATGTATATGTGTCCAGGTTAAACACTTTTTTCTCTCACACCCATTGTGTTTGGATGTGTTTGCTTCCTTCACGCCAATGATGCTAGGGTAAAGAAATTGTATACTTGTGCTAATATTGGTTTCTTACTTGATTACCCTACGACGCAAAAAAGCTATCATTGCTTTGATTCCATCTTAGGTCGTGTTTTAGTCACTAAAGATGTTACCTTCTTTGAAAACAATACATTCTTTCCTATTGTTCCTCTTCAAGTGGAGACTAGACATGAATAGGGATTTCGTGGCCGTCAGTTCTTGAACGATGATGATTATTGTGTTGATTACAGTGTTCATGTTCATGAGGAGATTAAACCTAATGAAGACAAATGTATTGATGGAGAAGCTGTAGAAATCAACCTCAATCATCCAGAATCTTCCTCCAATGATTCAAGTCCGGAAGCGTTGGATATTTCTTCTATACTTGTTAAAACTAATAATGACTTACATGATACAGAAGTAGAAAAAGCGGATGATTGTATTGCACAAAGGAAGGGTAAGAGAACTATTAAACCTCCGGCCAGATATGCGGGATGAACACAACATCCCATTGAACTCCAAAATTCTTACTCTAAATTGAGCGAACCCTATAAAAGCTTTGTTGCATCTCTGAATACTCATTGCATCAAAAAAATATTATCGAAGTGAAAAATGATCCAAAATAGAAAAGTGTTATGCAAGAAGAAATGGATGCTTTGATCAAGAATAACACTTGGTACATTGTTGCTATTCCAGAAGGTGATCATCTTGTTGGCTATAAATGGTTATACACAATCAAGTATACCGCGGATGGAGATATTGACATATTCAACGCTCGATTAATAGCTAGAGGCTATAGTCAGAAATATGGTATTGACTATCTCGAGATCTTTACTCATGTGGTTAAGATGAACACTGTTAGAGTTGTCGTTTGCTTATATCCTAGAAAATGTATCAACTTGATATGAAAATACCTTCCTAAATGAAATTCTGAAGACATAAGTATATATAAAGATGCCACCCAGATATGAAAAAGGTAAAAGTTCTAAAAAATGAAAAAAATGCCTTCTATGCGCTCAAGCAATCTTCCAGAGTTTGGTTTGAACGACTTCAAGTTGTCATTATAAAAAAAATTTACAAGCAGATGAATGGAGATCGAACTTTATTCATGAAAAGGAAAGGTGAACAAAATGTTATTTTATTAATCTATGTA
The DNA here is from genome assembly GCA_037367405.1 of Ottelia alismoides. Taxonomy (NCBI): domain Eukaryota; kingdom Viridiplantae; phylum Streptophyta; class Magnoliopsida; order Alismatales; family Hydrocharitaceae; genus Ottelia; species Ottelia alismoides. The sequence goes on from JAZKJV010004995.1 coordinate 424,380, forward strand.
ATTGATGACATGATTCTTACATGTGATGATTGTAATGAACTAAGTAATATTAAGAGGATCCTTACAACTAATTTGAATCGAAAGATCTAAGAAAGCAGAAGTACTTTCTTGGTATTGAAATGGCTCGCTCTCTAAAAGGTATGTGTTTGGGTCAATGTAAATACACTCTTGATTTGTTAAAAGACAAAGGAAATGGCAGATATCAAAGATTAGTTGGGAAAATAATACGTCTTATTCACACTATACATGGTATCACATATCATGTTACATTATTAGTCATTTCATGAATGCTCCTGTCACCTCGCACATGAGTGTGGTTATCAAGATATTGTGCTATATTAAAAAATCACGTGAAAGGGTCTCATGATAAAAAAGAAACAGAATATAACCATTGAAAAAAAAAGATGTTGATTGGGCATGTTCTGTTGATGATAGAGGTCTACCTATGGTTATGCAGTGTATCTCTGTGGGAACTCGGTTACTTGGAGAAGCAAGAAACAAAATATTATTTTCAGATCTAGTGTTGTAGTTGAATATTGTACCATTGCAAATGGTGTCATTGAAACTTTTATGGTTGAAGATTTTATTACAAAAGTTGGGTATTAATGCATATGCACCTACGGAAATATTTTGCGGCAACAAGGTAGCGATAAATCTTGCTAATAATTGCATTATGCATGATCGGACAAAGATGTAGAGCTTGATAGACATTTCATTCAAGAAAAGATTGATGCAGGCAATTTATGTCTCCTTTCATGAAATAAGATAATCAAGTTGTGGATCTCTTCACGAATGTCTACGATGCAATTTGAGTTGAATATAGGAAACTTGGGCATGGTTGACATGTATGCCCAACTTGAGGGGGAATGTTAAAGTTGTACTCTAGTGAGTAAACGGATCATGGATGATGGACTGTTTATCCATTTCCATATATATTGTACTCATCCCTCAATTTGGATTGTTAAGTTTTTAGTGAAGAAAACCCTAGTCTCTTGTATTGGAGACTAGGGAGATTGTGCCCACGTGGTTTTTCCCTCTCCGAAGGATTTTCCACGTAAATCATTGCCTTCTTCTTCATGGTAACCTTGATTTCTCTATGTTGCGATCACATTCAGACCATACTTCTATCTGTTGGGACTCGGGAGAGACCTCCCACCCTGATTCTATATTCCATTTTGAGCGCGCTTGGTTGTCGGAAGAGGGGTTTAGTGAGCGGGTGGTTGCGTGTTGGGAGGAGGTGCAACCTTCTGGTTTCGCCTCATGTGATACAGCAGTTCCTCTTGGATTTTAAGGAGGAGGATGTCGTTTCGTAAAGAAGTTCGAAAGCACTGGGAAGATAGCGAAGGATATGGTAAGATTCTTAAGCGCATCACGGAAGCGGGAGGATCGCATCGTATGCGATCGGGAGCGACTAGTCGCACAAGTTGCTCGATGCATCGGAAATTAAAAAATTTCCATGCGATGAAATCACATGATCCAAGAACACTTCTCGGATCGTTTCATCTAAACCACAAACAAGTATTAGGGTTACCTCTTGAAGCGTGGTTGCGATCGAGTCTCTAAACGAAGAGACCTTTTGTCTCAAGTCCGATCCGACGGAGGAGACGCTTGCGAGCATGTTGATGAAACACGTGCTCCTTGCAATCCATGTTGATGATCCAAGCGACGGATCTCCTGATCTCGACACAGGAGATCTGACGTCTTCTTCACGAGCGAGGCGCACCGAAGGAGACGGAGATCCACGAGCAAACGATCGGGCAGCTTAACGACGACGCAGCGGCGATGGAGGATCTCTCTAAGGCATCCATGGTGGACGACCATATGAGAGAGAGAGTGGACGTGTTGAGAGAGAGAGACTTATATTCTCATTGTGTAAAGAAGAGCAAAGGGGTGCCCTCTCCTTTTATAATATTTTGGGATCCATGGATCTCAATCCATGGGCAACGCAAATCCAATGGCTCTCATTATTTGTGTTTTTTTAATGGCCAAGATTTGTATTGGTAAAAACCAATAATTAATTTAATTTAGATTATATATTGATAAAGGGATTGGTGGTCGTCCCCCTCTCCTATTAGGAAAGGGAGAATCTCAATGCAATTTCAAGATTGCATGATTCCATATGTCTCCAATTATTTACAATAGCAATTGTTGTAAATTACTCTACAAAATAATTCATAATCATTTTGTGAATATTGCAATCTTGCCATTGGAAATTTGTGAATCATATTCACAACCCAAAATAAAATGTAAATTACATTTTCAATTTAATGTCTAATGTGAATCCAATTCACATCAACATTTAATTAACAAATGTAAATTACAAATAGCTTTATCTTATATATTATAAATCACATTTATAATATATGTGATTAATACGGATAGTGATGTCTGCATTATCCATGATAATTAAATCACATTTAATCATCTTGGATCTCTATTCTCATGTGCCCAAATAATATGAATCACATTCACATTATTTACATCTTTGATAATTAAACTACATTTAATTATCTAAGATAAATCTCCTTATAATATGAATCAAATTCATATTATTCATGATAATTAAATCACATTTAATTATCCATTTTCTCAATGCTCGGATACATATTATCAACAATGAAATTATCCTGAACCCTTTCAAGGATAATGCGCTTTCTCCGCGAATACTTGGAGATAAGGACATGGCAATTGTATTGTTCCATGTAAAGTGACTTGGATATTGAAATCACATCTCAAATACAGATCTCGAGCCTCCCGTAGATGCTTGATTAAATCAAGACCGCAAATCTAATCTTCTCATTACATCTGAATCATATTCAGATCAATGTCTAACATTTGGACTAAGATTAGATTACTTCTCTACTGAGAGGAGTCACTAAAATCCAGACCCATTTCATCACTCCCTCAAAATGAAAGCGTCATGGTTATACAACCGTTTATGATCACATCACCCTCAGGTATTCCCAATACCTGTACATCCTGCATACTGGAAGACTCAGAATAAACCCGAAGTATAAGATCAATTTTATATTGTCTACTTCAGGGATTTATCATTAAGTTTCTCATTTGACTATTGGGAGTTGGTATCGATCATATACTTTCCAAAAGTATATATCATACCCAGGTGTTGATCATATACTTTCCAAAAGTATATATCAAACCTACAAATTCAGTCAAGCTTCCAAAGCGTGACGACCGTGCATGGAATTTGATTCTTCCCAATATCTCATGAGTGAGCTCATGTTTTCTGGTTCAGTAACTGAACCTGTATGATCCCTTTGAGAGATCGTATTACTCGTATGCCCTTATATGCACACCAGCACGCCATTGTATAGACTTTGATTAGGTCATCAACCTATTGGTCTGTCAAATGTACATACTCAGACATATAGTAATACATCTGTCTCCGGTTAGAGGATGCGTGCCTATATTATGACAGCATACGATATAGGACTTTGGTTATCTCGATCTCGTTAAGTCAACTCTTTGACCTAACTAATCTGACACCTCCGAATCTCTATTCCTATGCAGAGGACCTACATCAAGAGGTCGGTTAGATATCATCCTAACTGAGAAAGGATTGCCATCTCCTACTCAGGCTGGAGATCATTTCTTAACAATCATTTGGCGGTGCTTGATGAGTCCCCAATCTAACTCATTAGATATTCATCCAAGCACCAGCCTCTATGATTCAATAATTGAACCAACAGATCTATGATCATTAAGATGACCATGGTACATAACACTAATTGTACTAAGGGACCTATTATGCAAATTAGTTATTCTTCATTTCAGATCAGGGAATGATATTTGCAATAACATTTATTGCATAATGGCTCATCGTGGGCTCGCATGTCCAACAATCTCCCATTAGCCCAAAGAGCCATTAATGGGTAATCATTTAAACCCGCACTCATGTGACAATCATAGGCTATTTAGAAAAATATCTAGGTAAGTTGATCAGTCACTCTGTTACCAAGAGATTACGCCAAGTCCTTTTACGACACTTGCATATCTCCAAGTAACAGTGCCCGCATCTAATGCGAATGTTGCATCTTATGCAACCAATACTCATTCATGTCAGTCCTAGTGTCCTTGACACTACACCTCAATGATTATTATAACCAGTATTCCCATAATCCTTATCAGATACCTTTATTCCTGGAGATCTCTGTCTCCTAAGGTATCTACAGTTAAGATCCTTATGGATCACTATCTACAAGGTCTTAAACTTTTGAAGATAAGATTTTGAGATCACTATCTCTAAGTTTCATCATCTTTGAAGATATTGTTATTACTGCAATCAAGTGTTTTATCTTTATAGTAGGATTAGTAACAGTTTACTACTCCCATTGCATGGTAGACATCTGGCTTTTGTACACATCTAGCATACACCCGACTTCTCGGAACTGATGCACAAGGGCAAGCAGTTTTAGCATTCACATCCTTAACTCTTTGAGGTGCTATCCCTTTAGATAGGTCAGTACCATATCTTGAGGAAAATAAGCCTTTCTTGGAATTTTTCCAGAAAATGGAAATATCCAAGGTGTAATATTAATGTGACGGTCCCAATACCCTCTTCTCTTTGCTTCTGAACAACTTCAGAACTAAGATCTAAGAGGTATCCTTGAGATCATATCTCGAGGTATGGAACAACCAGATTATAAAACACTTATTATTATCATCCTTATATCATTCTAAATGATTAGGATATTATCTACATTTAACACGGTGAACACAATGGCACTCCCACTAAGCTTCACACGGTTCATCAAGATTCTATCTGAAATCATAACATTCATAATTTCATCAAATCTTATGTTCCAACTACAAGAAGCTTATTTGAGTCCAAAGATGGAGTTCTTTAGCTTTCACACCTTACTTTCCTCAACCATGAAGTCCTGGAGCTACTTCATGTGAATATCCTCAAAAAGGTATTCATAAGGGAATACAATCTTGACTCACATCTTGTAGATGCCATAGTCAAGTTGTGTAGCTAGTGTTAGCAATATTCTGATGGGTTTAAGCATGGTTACTGAAGAGAAAGTCTCATCGCAAGCGATGTCTTCTCTTCGATGTGTAGCTCGTGGCTACGAACCGTGCTTTGAAGGTCTCTACCTTCTCATCGGGTTCCCTCTTTCTTTTGAAGATCCATTTACACAATAATGGATCTTACCCATATAGTTGGATCCTCGAGGGTCTACATACAACATTTGTATATGAAGTCTACTTTAGACTTTATTGCTAACATCCATCTTTTCATGATATGATCTTCAGAAGCATCATCACATGAAGTCAGATCATTGTCAGATTCAACTGACACATGGAATCCATCCTCAAGCTTATTTGAAGAGGTATTAATATTTCATCTTTAATTATCTATTTAGTTTCCTATTTCAGGAGCTTCATTATCTTCTCAAGATTAATGAGTTCCTTTACTTCATTTTCATCCTGATTATCAAGAGAGTCATCCTCTAAGAATCACATTCTCAGAGATGAGATCCTTTAAGAATCTCAAGGTCATAAAGTAGGTATCCAATACCATCCTTTATTTTCCTAATGAAGTAGCACTCTCCAGTGCCAGATTCCAGCTTACTTGCATGGAACCTTATTAAGGATATATATTGTAGTCTCTACTACATATATATCTTAGAAACTAATAGACAATTATGCTAATATTCATCATTGATCATATCATGCTACAGATGATCCAATTGTATCTCTCTACAACTCTACTGAGTTAAGGTATGTTAGGAGGAGTGAGATAGGAATGACATTCATATGTCCATAAGGTATTTATTTGAATTCATCTAATAGGTACTGACTACCTAGATTAGATCAAATTCATTTAATCTTCCTTCAAACTTTGGTTCTAAACCAAAATTGTGAACTCTATGAACATTTCAAAGGTTTCTTAGTGAAGAGAAGAAATCTCCATACGGTGTAGTCAGTCTACAGAGAGTCTAGCGAAGTTATATGTTCATGAGATAATGAAGTTGCATGGTGTACCTGTATCCATTGTCTCTGATCGGGATACACGTTTCACATCCAGATTTTGGAAGAGCTTGAATGATGCTTTGGGTACAAACCTAAAGTTTAGCACATCATTTCACCCGCAGACTGATGGACAGTCAGAAAGAACCATACAAACATTGGAAGATATGCTTAGATCTTGTGCTTTGGACTTTGTTGGGAATTGGGATTTTCACCTTCCACTTGTTGAATTTGCTTACAATAACAGCTTCCATTCTAGTATTGGGATGGCCCCATACGAAGCTCTATATGGTCGACCATGTCGTTCTCCCTTATGCTGGGATGATGTGGGTGAAACGAAAATCCTAGGACCAGAAATTGTCTTGGATACTACAACAAAAGTTGATATAATCAAGAAGAGATTGCTAGCTGCTCAAAGTAGGCAGAAAAACTATGCTGGTCGTCGGAGACGCGATCTTCAATTTGAAGTGGGCGTTCAAGTCTTTATCGAAGTCTCTCCTATGCGTGGAGTTGTCCGATTTGGTAGAAGGGAAAAGCTGAATCCAAGATACGTTGGCCCTTTTATGATCACCAAGAGAGTTGGTGAGGTTGCTTATCAGGTCGATCTCCCTCCTCAATTCAAGAATATACATGATGTGTTTCATGTTTCGATGCTAAGGAAGTACATAGCTGATCCCTCGCATATAATAGAGCATGAGATTCCGGAAGTGCAAACAGATCTATCTTACGTAGAAGAACCCATCAGGATCATCGACCGCAAGGAAAATCAATTACGACGTCGGATAATCCCCATGGTTAAGGTCTTATGGAAACACCAGAAACGTGAGGAAGCTACTTGGGAGTTGGAGGAGGAAATGCGAGCCAAGTACCCCAAACGGTTTGGTAAGTCCTTATACCTTTAAATTTCGGGACGAAATTTTTTTTAGTGGGGTAGATTGTAACGGACATGAATTTTAAGGTCCAAAATTAAGACCATCTTTTAATTAAAAATATTAATATAATGGATTTAATAGAAGAGAGAGTGGGCATGGGGCAATTATGGACCTCTCATTACAACCCTCCACTCCATATACGTGATTCCATCTTTGGAATATGAAAGGGACCTTCATCTCATTACTTAAGAGAGGGAGGAAGAGAGGAGAGGAGTCTAGTGATCAACCTCTTCTTCTTCTTCCTTGGTCGAGTTTTACGCAACCCCATCACCGTGTGGGACGTCATCCTCGGGCTGTGGGGTTGGTTATGAGCGGAAGAGGAGGATCACGATTTAGGTCCAACCCTTGCAACGTATATCCCTTGTGGATACGGTATGTGTTCTATTGTTCCATAATCTTGAATTTTTATCTTGGCTCAAATTATAGGGTTAGCATTATTTTTGTCAATTCCTTTTAACCCGGCTATTATTGATAAACGATTATTGCTCGTAGAAGATGTTAGCCGTCGATTTTTCTCCATAAGGCTGATCATGTTTTCAACGTCAGATAATGATATTGTATATTGTTATTCATAACCCCTCAGTTATTCTCTCAAACTCGATCACTCCTAATCGACCTCCTTGAAGGGCCTTTGCTATCCGATTGAGGGATACTCTATTATCCTTTCTATTAGACTCTATTATCCTTTTGATTATCTAAGATAGATCATACGTGCATAAAATTGAAAGAGGAGATTTCGATTACGGAAACTATGAAAATGATTGAATAATAGCCGTGATTTCTTTTCTTAATTCGCATACACATCTATTGCGAAACCTGACGTTGCCCTTTTTTTCCAATAAGCCACGGATCTATTATTTTTGTTATGCATCATTGCTACATGAGAATAATGGGGTTGGGATCAATATTAAATACTTGTTTTTGGCCATCAATAACCTGCCGTCATTATTATTTATGTTATAATGTGGACATGCGTGGGTTACAGGGAAGAAAATGAGACCATACGTCAACTCCTGGTTATATGAGATAATACATGCGATTATTTTGTATATTCTAAATAATATGCGAATATATGAGTAATACGTTCTCGTATACTGCTAATGACGTAATTACGCCTGTTGTTTTATTGTATTTTCATTATATCCCCGTAAACTTAATCGGATTATCTTGTACGCCTCCAATTTATGTGATTATTTTATTATTGATAATGGGTTGATTATATGCTTTCAACGTTACCATTATATGCTTTCAATGTTATCCATGTTATTATTAATCCTCAGTACCCTACATCTATATCATGCCCGTCATGAGTAAAATCTGTATAATTTAGTCTCAACCTTATCTTGTGACAGCAAGTATACACGTGTATTAATCGTATACCATAGGTAATATTTATGTCGGGAAAATATGTGAGTTAAGGTTTTAGCAGAAGCATGCAAGCTCAATCTATACGAATTAAGTGATTGGCTAAATCTAGAATTTTAATATGATTGATGGCACGAGAACGGTATACGGAGCTAAGTGCTACGCCTCATGGTGGGAGCCACCTCTAGAGTCCGAATACCGGATCCGATACGGATATCAATGGCCTAAAGGGCAACACCTTCCGGGGGTGTCAGGTTCAGTAGAACCTAGTGAAAAGTCCACTTATTGACTCAGCGCTGATGTCATCACGAAATGAATACAAGTGAATGATTGTAAAAGTATGGGAAAGCCGCTAGTGCCAGCGGTAGTTAAGAAAAGACATATTCTATGAAAAGAATGAATATAAGGGTATACGTGCAACTTTAGAGCTCAATTATCAGAATATGAAATCCTCATATATTATGGATATAACAGTAGTGTCATACTCCTTGGTAATTTATCAAAGCACTCTTGAAATTTTTTTGTATCCCTCTTTTCGCATGCTAAGCTGTTTGGCTTACGAGCATTTTTTTTCGCTCCTGTGGTTTTGCCCTGCCGCAGGTTCCTTAGAGGAGTAGAAGAGCATTGAGGCTGTTGATTGGCTGGTTGAAGATTTATCATTTTCTTTTGGTAATGCTAATTTCCTTCTCGTTGCCTTATTATTAGGTGTACCCAAGAAATAATCTATGAGTTGTTCTATTATAGTTATTGTCTTCGTCAATGAGGTCCCTTGAATGATGCAACTTGATCTTTGATTATGTCAAGTTGTTAAGTGATGTTATCCTTTAATTGAAGTATCTCAAGTTATTTATTATTTTGTCCTTCCAATCGTCTTCCTTAATTGTGGATTTGATATGCATGAGTAACACTCAGATCCGATGTGGCATGTCGTTTATTATTGCTTCCGCTGGTCACACGGATCCGGGTCGTTACAAGTGGTATCAGAGCGGTGGAAAGGGCTACCCGAAGGGAACTAAGCCGGGAGCGTGCAACCGCCACTGTCACTGGGAATAAGTGAATGGACCATGTCGCAACGAGGACGTTGCGAATATAAGTGGGGGAGGTTGTAACACCCATACCCCAAACATAGTGCCATACCTAAAACTCACGAAGTGTGGGTGTGGTTTATAAGTGATGGGGACTACTACTTGACAACTTGGGCTTAAGCATTTTGGATAGTTGCCAACGGGTCCATTTGGGCTCGTATCCAACAAGTTGTCAGGGCCAGTTTTCCTCGATAACGGACCGGGGACCTAAGCCCAGGTCGTTACAAGTGGTATCAGAGCCGAGGTTCTCTTGGGTACATTAGGATGTCCTATTTTAGTCGATATACAAATATATCGATGTCTAAATCTCGATCTTATCTCATGATTTTAGATGGAACCTGGACGTGAGCTTGTGCCTGGTGAAGGTATGCTTGAGGGTTCCCAACAACAACAGTTGCAGTTGATGACTGAGATGGGACGGTGTCTCCGTGAAGAACGAGAACGTGCTCGAATGGAGAGAGAAGCCTCACAAGAAGAAAGAAACCATGTCCGCAAGCTTTATGAGAATGCGAAGGTGGAGAGTCTTACTTTACGGAAGTTTTTGCAACATGACCCACCCGTATACAATGGAGAACCTGAGCCAGAGAAAGCAGAACATTGGCTCAAGGAGATTGAGTTGGCGTTTAGTGCCTTGGATTGTCCTGAGGAGAAGGTCACCTTTGCTATGTTCCGGCTGCGAGATCAGGCAAAGGATTGGTAGGAGACCTGCAGAGGTGTGCATTTCAAGGAAGACCAAGACATGACATGGGAAGATTTTGTGAAGCACTTCAAGGATCACTTCATTCCTATGCGTGCAAGGATCAAGAAGAGGCAGGAATTCATTGACCTGCAGCAGAATGAACTGGGCATTGAGGCATACACTGCTCAATTTTATCATCTCGAGAAGTACGGCAAAGGAATTTGTGATACTGAATGGGAGAGAGCGAAGAAGTACGTGATGGGTTTGAGGATTGGACTACGAGCTAAAGTCTTAGGGAGCATGCCTAAGACACTTGCTGATGCAGTGGATGCAGCGGTAGCTATCGATGGGGAGCATCAATTAACCCAAAACCAACTGAAAAGACATGGCAAGGGGAGTGGGAGTCTTGGTATCCGTCACGATACTTTTAAAAGCCCTAGCAAGAAGATAAAGATTGGTCACCATGACAAGGAAGAGGCTAGAGTCAATCCTATTGATAGACCCGGTGTCCCAGTTTGTCCTCATTGCACAAGAAGCCATCGGGGCGAGTGCTACAAGATAACTGGAGCTTGTCTGAAATGTGGTCAGAAGGTCACTTCATTCGCGATTGTCCAAAGATGAAGCACACAGATGATAGGCAGAGGAATGCATATCCGAAGAAGAAGATCATGAGACAAGTATACTCCATCACAGCTGAGCAGTCAGAGGATCCTAGTCAGGTGGTAGAAGGTACACTTCTCGTCTCAGGTTTTGTGGCTAGAGTGCTTTATGATCCTGGAGCTTCTCATTCGTTTATATCAAGTACATTTGCTAGATTGCTTAATTTACAAACCACTTAGATGTCATTTACGCTATATGTTTCTTCACCTGTCGGGAAGATTAGTACTTGTGGATCCTTCTTGCACGAAGTACCTATAGAGATTGAGAACAAACAATTTATCGCAAATCTAGTCCTCCTAGAAATGACAGATTATGATGTCATTTTGGGAATGGATTGGCTCTATGAGAACTATGCACAGGTTCTTTGTAGAGAAAAGAAAGTCCTGCTATGTATGCCGGGGGAATCTGAATTCCAAATCAAGGGTTTTAAGAGACCCATGAGGCAGATGTTTGTCTCCTTATTGAAGGCAAACCGAATGTGGTCAAAAGGCTGCAAGGCGTTTCTTGCCAGTGTGGTGAAAACAGAGGCTCAACATGTTCCTATTGAGGATGTGCCCATTGTTCGGGAGTATGTCGATGTTTTTCCTGAAGACCATCCTGGTTTATCTCCTCATAGAGAGATTGACTTCACTATTGAAGTCATGCCGGGATCATCTCCCATCTCCAAGCCACCTTATCGCATGGCTCCGGCAGAGTTAGCAGAGCTTAAGAAGCAACTTGATGAACTTCTTGAGCAAGGCTTCATTCAGCCTAGTGTCTCCCCATGGGGTGCTCCTGTGCTCTTTGTCAAGAAGAAGGATGGAACACTTAGACTATGCATTGATTACCAAGATCTGAATCAGATTACAATCAAGAATAAGTATCCCCTACCTCGAATAGATGATCTATTCGATCAATTGCAGAAGGCTGCTATCTTTTCAAAAATTGATTTGAGATCGGCTTATCATCAGCTGAGAGTCAAGGCAGAGGATGCTCCAAAGACCGCTTTTAGATCAAGATATGGGCATTACGAGTTTTGAGTAATGCCATTCGGATTAACCAATGCTCCAGCAGCATTCATGGACCTTATGAATAGGGTGTTCCGTGAATTCTTGGATGTCATAGTTTTTGTTGATGACATTCTTATCTATTTAGAAGATAAGAAACAACATGAGGAACACTTGAGGACAGTGTTAGGGACTTTGAGACATCACCGTCTCTATGCAAAATTCTCCAAATGTGAGTTTTGGCTTGATAAGGTGACATTTCTTGGTCACGTCATATCGAAGGATGGAATATCTGTTGATCCATCAAAGGTCGAGGCAGTTCTGAAATGGAACCAACCAAAGACAGTCACTGAAGTTCGTAGCTTCTTGGGTTTGGCTGGTTATTACAGGCGCTTCATTCGGGACTTCTCGAAGATAGTTTTACCTCTCACGAAACTGATGAGGAAAGAAACTAAATTCATCTGGAGTTCACAATGTGAAGAGAGCTTTCAAAGATTGAAGGAGATGCTGACTTCCACTCCAATCTTGACACTTCCTTCGGATACTGGAGGTTTCACAGTGCATACTGATGCTTCGGGGTCAAGACTTGGTGTTGTTCTGATGCAACATGATAAGGTCGTGGCTTATGCATCTCGGCAATTGAAAATTCATGAGAGAAATTATCCTACTCATGATCTTGAGCTAGCTGCAGTTGTTTTTGCCTTGAAGTTATGGAGGCATTACTTGTATGGTGAGAAATTCCAGGTCCTTACTGATCATAAGAGCCTTAAGTATCTTTTCTCTCAGAAGGACTTGAATATGAGGCAATGGAGATGGTTGGAACTATTGAAGGATTATGATTTTTCCTTGGACTATCATCTAGGAAAAATTAATGCAGTAGCAGATGCGCTCAGCAGAAAATGGGAACCTAAGTTTTCTTGCATGAAATTGCAATGGAAGCTTGTCGAAGATTTTGTTCAGTGGAAGCCTTTTATAGATGGGAAACATAATATTTTTGTTGCTGTACTGCAAGTTCACTCAGCATTGATTGAGAAGGTGTTGGCAGCACAAAAAGTTGACCCAGAACTATTGCTGTTGGTTGAAGCATCGAAGAAGCCTTCTAGCGAGTTGTCGATTGCAGTCGACGGTGGATTGAGATTTAGGAATCGATTATGGGTTCCTAATGATCAAGAAATTAAAAAAGAGATCTTAGAGGAGGCACATAGTTCTATGTACTCTATTCATCCAGGGAGTACAAAAATGTACAAGGACTTGCAAAGGAATTTCTGGTGGAAAAATATGAAGCAAGAAATTGCTGAGTTCATTTCAATGTGTCTTGTTTGTCAACGGGTAAAGATTGAGCACCAAAGGCCATCTGGAGTATTGCAGCCATTGGACTTGCTAGAGTGGAAATGGGAGCACATTACTATGGATCTTGTAGTGGGTTTTCCTCCCACAAGAGGTTCCAAATATGATGCCATTTGGGTGATTGTGGATCAATTAACTAAATCGGCACACTTTTTACCTATACGGTGTAGTCAGTCTACTGAGAGTCTGGCGAAGTTATATGTTCATGAGATAGTGAAGTTGCATGGTGTACCTGTATCCATTGTCTTTGATCGGGATGCACGTTTCACATCCAGATTTTGGAAGAGCTTGAATGATGCTTTGGGTACAAACCTAAAGTTTAGCACATCATTTCACCCGCAGACTGATGGACAGTCAGAAAGAACCATACAAACATTGGAAGATATGCTTAGATCTTGTGCTTTGGACTTTGCTGGGAATTGGGATCTTCACCTTCCACTTGTTGAATTTGCTTACAATAACAGCTTCCATTCTAGTATTGGGATGGCCCCATACGAAGCTCTATATGGTCGACCGTGTCGTTCTCCCTTATGCTAGGATGATGTGGGTGAAAGGAAAATTCTAGGACCAGAAATTGTCTTGGATACTACAACAAAAATTGATATAATCAAGAAGAGATTGCTAGCTGCTCAAAGTAGGCAGAAAAACTATGCTGATCGTCGGAGACGCGATCTTCAATTTGAAGTGGGCGATCAAGTCTTTATCAAAGTCTCTCCTATGCGTGGAGTTGTCCGATTTGGTAGAAGGGGAAAGCTGAATCCAAGATACGTTGGCCCTTTTATGATCACCAAGAGAGTTGGTGAGGTTGCTTATCAGGTCGATCTCCCTCCTCAATTCAAGAATATACATGATGTGTTTCATGTTTCGATGCTAAGGAAGTACATAGCTGATCCCTCGCATATAATAGAGCATGAGATTCCGGAAGTGCAAACAGATCTATCTTACGTAGAAGAACCCATCAGGATCATCGACCGCAAGGAAAATCAATTACGACGTCGGATAATCCCCATGGTTAAGGTCTTATGGAAACACCAGAAACGTGAGGAAGCTACTTGGGAGTTGGAGGAGGAAATGCAAGCCAAGTACCCCAAACTGTTTGGTAAGTCCTTATACCTTTAAATTTCGGGACGAAATTTTTTTTAGTGGGGTAGATTGTAACGGACATGAATTTTAAGGTCCGAAATTAAGACCATCTTTTAATTAAAAATATTAATATAATGGATTTAATAGAAGAGAGAGTGGGCATGGGGCAATTATGGACCTCTCATTACAACCCTCCACTCCATATACGTGATTCCATCTTTGGAATATGAAAGGGACCTTCATCTCATTACTTAAGAGAGAGAGGAAGAGAGGAGAGGAGTCTAGTGATCAACCTCTTCTTCTTCTTCCTTGGCCGAGTTTTACGCAACCCCATCACCGTGTGGGACGTCATCCTCGGGTTGTGGGGCTGGTTGTGAGCGGAAGAGGAGGATCACGATTTAGGTCCAACCCTTGCAACGGATATCCCTTGCGGATACGGTATGTGTTCTATTGTTCCATGATCTTGAATTTTTATCTTGTCTCAAAATATAGGGTTAGCATTATTTTTGTCATTTCCTTTTAGCCCGGCTATTATTGATAAATGATTATTACTCGCAGAAGATGTTAGCCGTCGATTTTTTCTCCATAGGGCTGATCATGTTTTTCAACGTCAGATAATGATATTGTATATTGTTATTCATAACCCCTCAGTTATTCTCTCAAATTCGATCACTCCTAATCGACCTCCTTGAAGGGCCTTTGCTATCCGATTGAGGGATACTCTATTATCCTTTCTATTAGACTCTATTATCCTTTTGATTATCTAAGATAGATCATACGTGCATAAAATGGAAAGAGGAGCTTTCGGTTACGGAAACTATGAAAATGATTGAATAATAGCCGTGATTTCTTTTCTTAATTCGCATACACATCTATTGTGAAACCTGACGTTGCCCCTTTTTTTCCAATAAGCCACGGATCTATTATTTTTGTTATGCATCATTGCTACATGAGAATAATGGGGTAGGGATCAATATTAAATACTTGTTTTTAGCCATCAATAACCTGCCGTCATTATTATTTATGTTATAATGTGGACATGTGTGGGTTACAGGGAAGAAAATGAGACCATACGTCAACTCCTGGTTAGATGAGATAATACATGCGATTGTTTTGTATATTCTAAATAATATGTGAATATATGAGTAATATGTTCTCGTATACTGCTACTGACGTAATTACGCCTGTTGTTTTATTGTATTTTCATTATGTCCCCGTAAACTTAATCGGATTATCTTGTACACCTCCAATTTATGTGATTATTTTATTATTGATAATGGGTTGATTATATGCTTTCAACGTTACCATTATATGCTTTCAATGTTATCCATGTTATTATTAATCCTCAGTACCCTACATCTATATCATGCCCGTCATGAGTAAAATCTGTATAATTTAGTCTCAACCTTATCTTGTGACAGCAAGTATACACGTGTATTAATCGTATACCATAGGTAATATTTATGTCGGGAAAATATGTGAGTTAAGGTTTTAGCATAAGCATGCAAACTCAATCTATACAAATTAAGTGATTGGCTAAATCTAGAATTTTAATATGATTGATGGCACAAGAACGGTATACGGAGCTAAGTGCTACACCTCATGGTGGGAGCCACCTCTAGAGTCCGAATACCGGATCCGATACGGATATCAATGGCCTAAAGGGCAACACCTTCCAGGGGTGTCAGGTTCAGTAGAACCAAGTGGAAAGTCCACTTATTGACTCAGTGATGATGTCATCATGAAATGAATACAAGTGAATGATTGTAGAAGTATGGGAAAGCCGCTAATGCCAGTGGTAGTTAAGAAAAGACCTATTCTATGAAAAGAATGAGTATAAGGGTATACGTGCAACTTTAGAGCTCAAGCATATATTATGGATATAACAGTAGTGTCATACTCCTTGGTAATTTATCAAAGCACTCTTGAAATTTTTTTGTATCCCTCTTTTCGCATGCTAAGTTGTTTGGCTTACGAGCATTTTTTTTCGCTCCTGTGGTTTTGCCCTACCGCAGGTTCCTTGGAGGAGTAGAAGAGCATTGAGGCTGTTGATTGGCTGGCTGAAGATTTATGATTTTCTTTTGGTAGTGCTAATTTCCTTCTCGTTGCCTTATTATTAGGTGTACCCAAGAAACAATCTATGAGTTGTTCTATTATAGTTATTGTCTTCGTCAACGAGGTCCCTTGAATGATGCAACTTGATCGTTGATTATGTCAAGTTGTTAAGTGATGTTATCCTTTAGTTGAAGTATCTCAAGTTATTTATTATTTTGTCCTTCCAATCGTCTTCCTCAATTGTGGATTTAATATGCATGAGTAACACTCGGATCCGACGTGGCATGTCGTTTATTATTGCTTCCGCTGGTCACACGGATCCGGGTCATTACACTGAACCTGCATATTCAACCCGTTGGTTCTTCACCTTGAACCCGCTAGAGGTGCTCCTTAGGTCAAGGCTCTCACCACTCATTGAACTTGCGCACTGGGGATTTTTTAGAGGATGTTGTTGATGTGCTCCTCTCCTTTGGGCAAATATATCACTTTTGTGGGAGTTTAAGTTGGTGGTTTCCAAATGCACTGAAGGCATTAGACGAAATAGTGCAGTGAACTCTAATGTTTAACACACCAAAGTTGTGACTCCTTTGATATTTGAGAAGAAGACATATCTAAAGGAAAGGATTTTCGTTGGCTATTTGTGAACAAAATCCCGTGGGAGGCCTTGTTGCCTGTGAAAGAAAAGGGAATGGCTTCCGTCATAGTTTTTGTTGTACGTGTGGCCTCTCTGTGCCCACTGATGAATCTGTGATTCATCACTTCAAAAGTCAAAAATAGAGCCTTGTTCCCGAGAAAATAGATGCATATTTCCCTTTATATTGCACAAATAGCATTCATGCATACATGCATAATTCATACATTTTAGCAGTCCATTTGCATTTAATAAGAATCCAAAAACCCCTTGTAAAATATCTACTCACTAAAATAGTCTCTACTCTATAATATGTGCTCCTTAGTTAATAATATAGGGAAGAATGCCAAAAATCCCCCTTGTAATTTAGCCAATAAAGACTGAGAACCCCTGTACACTAAATTGCACATAAATCCCTCATACAAACTCCGAACTAGGTCTACTTACTCTTAGAATACTACACATGGAAAGACCTTTAAAATGAGACTAATTTCATCCAATTTGGAGCTTGTATGAGAAAGTTGGGTTTTTGGGTCACTTTGTATACTACATATATGTATAATTGTATCTTTGTATTTATGTATCACATTTGACCTCATCTCCGTCTTTGGTCAACATAAAACTTGTAGATCTCATCGAGATCTACAACTTTCATGTTTTGAGTTTTTCCAAATTCAGCTCCCTCTTCTCTATACACATGTATCTTCTTCCAGCCACTCACAGCAGGCCACGTGGCGCCCTCTGGTTGCGCCACGCGGCCCGCTCCCCTTGCCTCATCCGCCTGCATCCTCAACCGTTGGATCCTCCTCTTTGATCCAACGGCTCAGTCTTTTCCACGTACGCACCTTTGCCTGGGCCGTCAGATCTTCTCCCTCCTTCAATCCGCACCATCCGTCCCCGCTCATCCCTCCTTACGCCACGTGGCATGTTGTGAGCCACCCGATCACGCCTTCGATTCTTTGATCTCAGCCGCCCATTCCTCTGACGTTTCTCATCCGCTCGATCGGCCTTAGCTTTCCATCCAAGCCGCTCGCCAGCGCCGCAGCCAAAGCTCGACACGTGGCCTATCCCATCGCCCTTCATTCACATCATCCCGGTTCGATCCTATCCGCCCGATCGCGCCCACTTCTCCACCGTTGGATCTGGAAAATCCAACGGTGGAGCTCCGTCGTCTACCTCCGGATGCCACTCTCCCACGATCTCGATCTTGCGCGAGACGTCGCCCCCTTTCTATTTTCGTCTCCACCTCATCCACCCTCTCCGACCGCCAACACCACCACGATGGAGACCACTCCTCCCTCACCCTCGCCAGCTCCCTCGCTTCCCACGACTTCCACCAGAGTCGCCCCACGTCGACCACAAACCTCACCTCGTCACCAGCCAACCCATCACCTTCATCCTATAAATCATCGCCCTCCGGCCACTGTCACGCCCATCCGCCACTCCAGAGAGCTTCCCTGAGCTCAGACCCTTCAATTGGTGACAGCAATTCAACGAGTCTTCGAGCGAAGAAGGGCTTCTTCTCCGGCGAGATCCTCAGCCCACCGCCGTGTCGCAGCCACTCCTCTGAGCAGCTGTTGGAGCTCGGGACACCACCGGTCCCTCGAGCGAAGACCTGGACCCCAAAAAAGAGGTCCAATCCCCAGGTGAATCCTCCATTTCCCCTCCGATCTTTTTCTTATTTTTCCTTTATCTTCTCCGATTTTATTCGTCGCCTACGGTCACCTTCTCGCTCCCATTCCATCCCGGCGAGCTTCGCGTCGAAGCTCTCATCTTCGTGGCCACATCTACGACCTCCGACGACGCACCTCACAATACCCCGATCTCCAGCTCTGCCATTTGGCCGGAGCTCCATCTCCAGATGCCCTCCTTCACCCTTAGGCCTCTCCGATCACCGTCGAGTCTCCACAAGCACACGCACGAGCTTCGGCTCTATCTTTAACATCTGCAGGTGCTCCTCTGATCATTGAACGGAAGCTCGTCGGAGACGACTTCGAGCTTCATCGCCATCGGCATCCGACCGCCCTCCGTCGCTCCTGAGACCACCAGCATCTTCGCCGCATCACCACGCTCCTGCTGGGATATCTCCGACACCTCGGAGAGCGTCATCGGCACCTGGAGGAACGGGCGGAGCTCACTCCACCTCGCCGGAGCCCAGCCATCTCCTCCGCAGGCGGCGGAGGCCCGTTGAAGGAGAAGCTCCAGCTGCCGTCCGATCACGTTGATCGAACGGCCCCCAGAGTGCCACGTCGACTCTTCACCGGATTTCACAGGAGGCGTTGGATCCTCATTAGATCCAACAGCGCCTAGCGGGCCACGTGTCTTCCCACCGAAGCAGCTATCAGCCGTCGATCGCCCCTCTGATCCAGCGGCTGATCTTCAGCCACGTCGCCGTCCCCATCGAGCCCAGGAGCCGTTGGATCCACCCTGATCTAACTGCCAGAGGTCATGCCACGCATCTTCACCGTCATCCATCGGATCAAGCTCGATCCGAAGGTCCCTAGCTTGCCACGTAGCCTCGGCCCGAGCCTCTTCTCCGAGCCTAGGTTCGGGTCGTCCGAGCCTCACTCCAGACCTCCTGAAGCGTCCGAGCCTAGCTCCGAGCCTCCCCAGCCATCCGAGCCTAGGCCGCCCACGTGAGGAGCACGTGCGGCATGGGTAATTTACACAGAGGCCCCCGGAGCTTTCCATATTTGCAAAAAGGTCCCTGTGAAGCAGACCCCACGTGAGGAGCACGTGCCCTGTGGAGAATTTGCGCACGAGTCCCCAGCATTATAGGTAATTGCATTTTAGTCCCTGTCCGCATATTTGCTTATTGTATTTTTATTTTCCTGTATTGCATTTACACCCCTGTGTTTGCACGCATCCCTAGGTTGCATTTTACATCATTTTGCAAATCTAAAAATTGCATTTTGTTGAGAAATTTGGCCTCTGTCTATTGGTCCATGTGTCACATTTTTGTAATTTCAGTAGAATTATTAATGAATTAATTGGTGCATTTTTGAGATATTTTGCCCAGTGACACCTTTTAATTTGTAGTTAATTCTCTGTGCTTTCAAAAATCATCAAAAATTCACAGTAGCTTAAGGACAATATTCTTAACATACCATAAAAATTTCATGTGATTTGCTCACCTATCGAGGCCTTAATAAATTGTTAAGTGATTTTCTTAATTTAATTTTAATAAATTCATTTCACATTGAAACTCAGATCTTTCAATTTTGCTGGATCCCTTATTATTAGTGCCATCTAGGATAATTTTAGTTCTTGAAGAATTTGTGGTTTGTTATTTATTAAAAATTAAAAATTGAAAATCACCCTGTATGCATATTTAATTTCCAGTAAATCCATTTAGTGTCTGAAAAATCCAAAAAAATTAGTGTAGGTCATTTTCATCATCATTAATCATCTGGCCAATTTTTAGAATTTTTGGACTTCATTTGATATCTTAATTAAATTAAACTTTAAATTGGCATGTATTTTTGCATAAGTCTGCATAAAATTTGAAAAAGACAAAAAAATATACTTCCTCGAAGATCACATACTTGGATACTTGCTAAAATTCACCTAAGGAGACAGATGCCTCCCTGAGATCGACCTTGGACTCCACCAAGTAAAAAAATTCACCGCTTGACATCAAATTAAAGTGGTTTTTGACTAGCCTCTCGTATCCGACTACAACAAACGATCAACATTAATTTGGACATTAACTTGACTAAATTAACATAGGGTGCGGGGCGGTTATCAAAATGGCACTGTTGCCGGGGAGGCACGGCTTAGGTTAAATTTTAGCAAATTTTTGAGTGTTTGATTTTCCTTCCCCGGGTAGTCTGACCCCCGGTTTTTCTTGTAATTATTTTCTCTCCTTTATTTCTTGCATTATTTTATTTTTGTGTCACTCTCTGACCTCAATTTTTTTTTGTGCGAGGACCGCGAGGAGTCGACGACGCTTCGAAGACTTAGCATTTTAATTTTTATTGAGTGGAAGAGAGGCTTTGTATTTTATTTTATTTTTCGCATTATTTCCAGCGGTTCCCGTTTGGGATCTCGCGTGTGTAAGTATAGTGGAACTGTGTTCCGTTTGCTGTGTGGGTGATTGTAATTTAGATTGCACTAGCGGCTCCCCGAGCCAATCTAGGAATTGCTTGTGCTCGTAATTATTAGGACCACACAATACACTTAAAAGACGTACCTAGACCGCAGTACTTAGTCAAAATTAAACTGTTCTTCACGCTAATAGAACTGCCTGTCTAGGAGCGGCTTTCATCGCCTGCATTTGCATGTAGATAAAGTTTTCAATTCTATTCTGCATCCTGCATAAAAAAAGCGAAGGGATCACTGTAAGTATTCTCTACTCAGCATACGCATCATCGATTTCAACTTGCATCGGCTTTTCTCGATTTCCCCCTCTGATTTACACATTTAAATTAAACAGGAAATTGGGACTGTCCGGTAGGCGTGCTTTGTGGTGGACTTAATAAGTGATAACCTAACTTTAAAATCGAGACTGCTAAACAGTATTGACCAAAAAAAAGGGGAATAAAATTTGAAAAATGTTTGCGGGAGATTAATCCCCGATCTTGTATTCAGGCTGAGTGAGGGTACTTGAGTGTATGTGAACACATTAAGGTAGAGCCCAAATCCCCATCTTCCATATCACGTTCTAACTGATCCTAGCAAATATCACAAGCCGAATAATTTCAGATTCTTTGACTAGTACCAAGTAGCCTCCGCCTGTCTCAGGTAGATAGGGGCGAAATTGCGGTACTTTGCAACAAGCTGCCAGTAACCCCCCGGGGTGAAGTTCCGGCCTTGTCAGCCTCCGCCTGCTTGCAGGTAGATAGGGGCGTGGTCATTGAATCCATCGGCTTGGGATAGGAGCGAAGAAAGGAAGGAGCGGCGGTATCTTAGGCGACAGGATAAACAGGGAAGACACATCCGGCTCTGAGCCGACTTCCCTATAGGCCGCGTAATCCTTGCTATTTTGCTTGAAAATCACACTTAAAAACTACAAGATTAATTGGACTCGAGTTCGAGTCCTTCACTAGGTTGAGTGTGAAACCAGGGTCTTGGATTGTTCTTTTTGCTTGCTTCAGGTAGGAGTAAAATCATATCTTCTTCTCGCTTCATCAAGATGAGTGACTGGGGAGATCTCGACGCATTATTCACTGATCTCTCTATTAGTCCCCCAAGCAACTCATCTTTATCGGTCCGAGCGCACCTTGGACCACCCAGGACTCATGACCCTCTTGAGTCCTGGTTCCCCCATGCTCAGGGTGGTTACTCTCAAACCAACCCTTTTATCTCCTCCGAGATTGCCGAGGAAGACCATCACCTCGGTAATCCCTTCCTTGATTTGCCCTCTAACACCGATATTATTTCACAATCCCCAAAACTAGAGGACAAGATACCGCCAAGGATGCCACCAGATGAGGACCAGATACGACAGATTCTTAATCGCCTCGCCGAAGCCGAACAGAAGAATGCAGATCTCACGGCGCGGATGGGACAGATCATAGTAGCTGGAGGGATTGACCGACCAATGGTCGATACCTACAACCCGGCGGAGAACGAGATCCAGAACTGGTTAGCACCCGCAGTTCCCGCCCAGGCTTTCGAGCTGAAGCCCCACTTCCTTAGTCTGCTTCCGAAGTTCAACGGAAACCTCAGCGAAGAACCATACACTTTTCTCCGTGACTTCGAACTGGTGTGCAATAATCTTAACCATCCCAATGTTGGCCAAGATTATATCCGACTGAAGGCCACCCCTTTTGCCTTAGGAGATAAGGCTGCTCATTGGTTGAGGAACTTAGGGGTGGTATGTACTACCTGGATGCAGTTCAAGGACCTTTTCTTGAAGAAGTTCTACCCTCTCAGTAGGACTAATCAGATGAGAACCAAGATCGCCAGCTTCGCTCAAGGACCCAGTGAACCTTTCCATGAAGCTTGGGACAGGTTTAATGACTTAGTGCAGAAATGCCCGTGCCACGGCATTTCGAAGGCGATCTTAGTCCAGACCTTGTTCTGTGGTCTAACCCCAGAGATGTAGGGGTTAGTCAGTGCCGCCTGTGGAGGAAGCTATCTGAACAAAAACGAACATGTTGTATGGAAGATCCTAGAGCAGATGGCGGAAACCGGCAGGTCACAGGCCACAAGGGCCTATCAGTTGTCTCCCTCAATCCTATCCAATGAGACAACTCAAAGGACTGTTGCAGATCTGACTGAAGACCTCATCCCCAGCATGGGGATGATTGCCGACAAGCTTACCATGGTCGAGCAGATCCACAAGAGAGTTGCGGAGATGGAGTCTCTTTCGAGCCTACCAAAGAAAGTGGAGGAGCTCTCTGAAAAGGTAGATAGGATCAAGCTACCTACCCCTTCTGCTCCACCTGCGCCTGTACATCGAGTCCATCTTGTACAAGAATAGGCACCGGGGACTCAGAGCAGCTGGGACCAGACTTACACCCAGCAGAGCCAGCATGCACCCCCACAAGTAGAAACGGGATACGAGGAGCCTCCGCCAGTATACGAGATCAACGGGCTTTGGTATAGCCGTGACCCGATAGTCCGGCAGATCGAAATGGGGAAGGATCAGCCACACCGCCCATCCCCGGTCTACCAAGAAACCAAGCCCGTTGCCATACCGCGCTTCCAGTCTAGGCCAGAACAGGGGTACCAGCCGCAGCAGCGCACCTACCAGCAGGGGCCAGCACCGTCCCATCAGCAGCAGCAGTATCGGCATGGCCAGTAGGGCCAATACAGAACCGCATCACAGCAGCAAGCCCAGCCCACCGAATTGGAGTCCCTCACCTTGGCGATCCAGACCCTGTCTGATAGGGTCCAACAGATGCAGAATGACTACCTGGACATGAGGACCGACATCAATCGGGTCTCTCGTACCCAAGACTAACAAATGGCGCCAAGGACCCCAATTCCCGCACAGGTTCAGGCCAACCCGAACAGCGTACACCAGGGCCAGAACCGACCTCGAGATTAGGTATATTATTCAGATAATTATTTATCTGAACATGAGATCCTTTCGTACGATAATGTAAATCATATGTCCCTCAGGAGCGGAAGGACCGTGACCATACCTGATCGGGCACGAGCGCAGAAGGAAGGAACCTCCACGACTCTACCTGAGGAGAACTCGGAGGAAGAAGAGGAGGAGCATCACCATCACCATCGCCAGCGGAAGAAGAGGACATCTGAGTCCTCGAAGCAGCATTCTCGCATTCGCATAGAGTCAGACGATACCGATGAAGAGCCCGCACCTCCATCTGAGGAGGATCGTCCAGCAGAAGCGGAAGAAGCGTCACCGGTTTCGCCTCAGCATTTTCTTTTTAGTCAGAGTCAGAGTCCGAGTCTGTATCAGAGTCAGAGTCATGTTAAGAACTCAGTTCCCAAAATTAATGAGAAGATTTCAGTTTCCGAACCTGAGTTGGAGTCAATAATCCCTTTCCCCCGAGCTCTCAAAGGTGGAAAGAAGAAAATTAAAAAAATCCAAAAAGATGACCCTGAGATGGCTGAATTCTGCAATAAACACATCAAGGTCACAATCCCTTTTGACAAGTTTGTGGAAATGACCCCTGCATTCCAAAAATACCTTAAGGTGAGATGAACACCTACTAGGGTTAGCAGGAAGACCAAAAGCCGTGTTGAGAAACACATCTTATCAGTAGCCACGACTTGTGCAATAAAGAACTCGTTTCCTCGGAAACGAAGAGACATGGGTGCACATTATGTAGTGAGTCATGTTGATGACATCGCGTTTGCACGCACTCTCCTGGACAATGGTTCCTCAATCAATTTGATGCCCACAACCCTCTATGAGCGGCTTAATCTCGGACCTCTTAGGAAATCTAGAGCTCTTCTACAGTTCGCTGACAAATCAACTAAGAGGTCCCAAGGAGAGTTGAGGAACATTGTGATCAAAGTCGAGGGGCAAGAATACATGGTGGACTTCACTGTCCTGGATATGGAAACCCCTCGTAATTGGAGAGATTCCCAGATTATTCTAGGTAGACCCTTCCTCAGAACAGCAGGGGCCTTATTTGATTATAAGAATGGGAAGATTCAGTTCCAAACTCCAGGCGGAGATGAGGAACTTGAAATGAAGCAGACAAGATGGCAGAGACCGGATTCCGAATCCAGCACCGAGTACTCTTCTACCGGAACAGACTGCGAGCATGTAGACTTAGTTGGACCATGGAGACAGAACCCAGCCAGCACCGATGTGTCCATCTCCTTCGAAGATGATCCAGTACATGAGTCAGTCTGCGAGATCCTCAGGAACGAGTACAGCTCTGAGCCTGCATCGCCCTACATCTTCGATGACGTAGAGGCCCAGTGGGGCCTGTCAGTCCTTACATCCTTAGGACAATCGGAAGATGAGGATGACGAGTCGGACGAGGCGTTTGCCGATTGTATGGAGACTTTTGACGATCCGACTCCAGAGCCGAACTTGGTGGCAGCTATCACAGAAAACGATCCAGCCACTTTCAACACTGAACCAGAGCAGATTGAGCCAGATTTCTTAGACGATCACACTATTCCTTAGCTCAAACCCCTACCCACAACCTTGAAATATGCCTTTCTTGCGGGCCAAGACAAGAAATTTCCGGTCATCATCAGTTCGAAATTGACCGAGGAGTAGGAATCTCTCTTGCTAGAGATCCTGGAGAAGAACCGCAAGGCGATAGGCTGGAGCATTTCCGATCTCCACGGGATAAATCCCGCTCTGTGTTCGCACCATATTTACTTGGAGAATGAAGCCAAACCTTCTCGTGAATTCCAACGCCGGTTGAATCCAAATTTACGAGAGGTCGTGAAGAAGGAGATAGAAAAATGGTGCGACGCGGGTTTCATTTACCCAATCTCCGACTCTAAGTGGGTGGCCCCAATCCATGTTGTCCCGAAGAAGTCGGGAATTCAGACGACCACCAACGAGGACGGAGAGGAGATCGTGACGAGAGTACCCACGTCGTGGCGCGTCTGTGTGGATTATAGACGCATGAATGCCGCGACGAAGAAGGATCATTTCCCCCTACCGTTCATTGATCAGATCTTAGAAAGACTAGCGGGGAAAGAATTCTTCTGTTTCCTAGATGGGTTCTCGGGCTACAATCAAGTAGCCATAGCTCCAGAGGACCAGGAAAAGACCACGTTTACATGTCCCTTTGGTACCTATGCTTTCAGGCGCATGCCTTTTGGGCTATGCAATGCTCCAGGTACTTTTCAAAGGTGCATGATTGCTGTATTCGCCGAAATGGTCGGCGAATTCCTGGAAGTCTTCATGGATGACTTCTCGGTCCACGGCGATTCTTTCGATTCCTGTTTTAGGAATCTGGACCGAGTCCTCAAGAGATGTTGTGAGGTTAATCTGGTGCTCTCCTGGGAGAAAAGTCACTTCATGGTGACGGAGGGCATAGTGTTGGGGCATGTCATCTCCAAGAGAGGAATGGAGGTTGACCCTGCCAAGGTGGACGTGATCAGACGACTCCAGCCACCAACCAACGTAAGGCAGTTGCGGTCGTTCCTCGGGCATGTTGGATTTTATCGGAGATTTATTAAGGATTTTTCTAAGATTGCCCGACCGCTAACTGAGCTTTTAGGCAAAGACATGGAGTTTATTGTGGATCACAAATGTCTTGAGGCCTTTAAGCTTTTACAAGGAATGATCATGGACGCACCCATCCTACAAGCCCCAGATTGGTCTCTACCTTTTGAGATCATGACGGACGCCTCTGATTATGTTGTAGGGGCTGTGTTAGGACAAAGAAGAGATGGCGTCCCGTTTGCAATTCACTACGCAAGCAAAGTGCTTGATTCTGCTCAGCGTAACTATACAGTTACAGAAAAAGAAATGCTTGCGGTAGTGTTTGCCTTGGACAAATTCAGATCTCACCTAATTGGATCCAAGGTAACTGTGTTCACGGACCACACGACACTACGGTATTTGATGGAGAAGAAGGACGCGAAGGTGCGTCTTCTTCGTTGGATTTTACTTATCCAGGAGTTTGATTTGGACATCCGTGATAAACCTGGAAAGAAGAATGTAGTGGCCGATCATCTTTCTCGTCTCGAAGATCTTAATACTTCTGAGGTTTCACCGATTCGAGACTCCTTCCCTGACGAGTCGATTTTTGTTATCGACTCACTCCCATGGTACGCCAATATCGTGAATTATCTTGTCTCCAAGAAAGTTCCCGAAGATTGGTCCAAGAGCCAAATCGACCGACTAAAGTCGGACGCAAGACACTACCATTGGGAGGATCCGATCCTTTTCTTTGAAGGACCGGATTGTGTCCGGAGACGTTGTATTCCTCAGGAGGAATACCAGAGTGTCCTTTCTTTATGCCATAGCTTAGAGGCAGGAGGACACCACTCCGGGAAGAGGACCGCATGGAAGGTACTTCAGTGTGGCTTCTACTGGCCGACTCTGTTTCGTGATGCCACCGCCTTCGCGAAGTCGTGCCCAGTTTGCCAGAGAATGGGAGGAACCGTTGGTTCCAAGGATGACATGCCAATGCAGCCGGTCATCATTTGTGATGTCTTTGACACCTGGGGCATCGATTTCATGGGCCCATTCCCTGTCAGCCACGGGTTCGAATACATCCTTCTTGCGGTAGATTATCTGTCTAGATGGGTGGAGACTATCCCGACCCGAGCCGCAGACAGCAGGACTGTCTGTAAATTCATCAGAGAAAACATAATCTCTAGGTTTGGGATCCCCAAAATGATGATATCAGACGGGGGTAGCTGATGAGCGCAGAGTCGATCACTCGGATAAAGGTACTAATCGGTCGTTGTGACCCAAGCAATCAAATGCACTTGATCAAGAAAAATGAACCACTAATAGAGATAAAACGGATAAAACACAAAATAGCGGTTCTGCTATTGGATTAACCTGGTATAGCGACCAGGGTCGAACTCAAGGAGCACGGGTTGGCCTCTCGGCCTACGAAGTAGTAAAAAGAAATAAAATAAAAGGAGAAACTATTTTTAGTGGTTTTTTTATTTATTTTATAATTTTTTTGGATTTTTTTTAATGTATAAAGAAAATAAGAAAATCAAGTAAACACACACTTTAACAAATTATTTAAAGCACTAAAAATCAACCAAAAATTCAAACAAAAATATTTTTATGTGTTTTATAATTTTTAGTGTTTTTGATGAATTTTTGAGAATTTTCTGATGTTTATTTAATTTTCTAAAAATCAAACAGTAGCTGAAAGTAATGGTATTGTCCAGTCGAGCCAAAAAGCCCTAGATAAAATATCTAAGAGCCCCAAAATGGCTGGGAGGTAATTTTCCTATAAAGAAGATAAAATGAGGAAAATTTGGGCACCAATTTTATTATTTTTGGATTTTTATTTAATTATTAGAATTTTTATAAGTTTTTGAGTATTTTTAAGTTTTTAGTGGTTTTCAGTAATGAAAAAATGGCCAAAATTGGCTAGAAAATCAAACTAAGCAAGACAAACAGTGGGTAATTTTTAAATGAGTTTTAATATTTTTTTGTGATTTTTCAAGTGAGACAGTAGCAAAATTAAAGGTTTTTTATTTTTTAAGAATATCAAATGAAATCAAAAATGTCCTCAAAAATCCACGAAAATTTTACACCATGGCAGGAGCCATGTGTCCAATTTTTGTTAGTTTGGAGGTGTTTTTCTATTTTATTCAAAAATAAAGAAGAGGGTACAGTGCACAGGGACCAAAGTGCAAATACCCAAGAGTCTGGGGGGTCTGGTGCAATTTTCCCAGTAAAACACGCGCCACGCGCGTGCCTGGGGCACTCAGGGACCCAAATGTAATAAAAATAAGTCCCGAGGACTTATTGGTAACAGGTACCAAAAGTCCAAGGGCTTATCTGCAAAATACCCAACATATAATGCACATGCTCAAATACACCACGCACAGGGGTATAAATGCAAATAGATAAAAACTTTCATTCATTCAAGAACAACCAGAACTACAAGGGTCTCTATTGCAAATAAACCAGCTAAACACGTGACGAAGCACGTGGCATACAACGCACAGGGTTATAAATGCAAATAAACTAAAGTACGGGGTCCACTATGCAAATAACCCTAAAACTAAACAACTGAAATAACGAGTTACAGGACTAAAGCAAAATAAAATAAGCAAGGGGGCCTAAGGGTAAATTACCCTTTATTATGCGGACTGCTGGATGTGCGCCACGTGTAGATCGGACGGTCTGGAATCAGGTGGCACTCCAGCGCTGAGCCTCTCGGACGAATCCAACAATCAGGGCCGAGACACGTGTGGATCTGACGGCTGGGATCAGACCTCCTCTGATCTGACGTTGTCTGCAGCCCTACGAACGAACGACTGGGATGAAATCTGGAACTAGGAGGCTGATCTGACGGTAGCTGGAGGAAGTGGAAGAACAGGCGGCCGGCGAACTTCGCCGGCCTCGTGGAAGCGCTCCCGGCCTCCGCTGCTGCGCCTGAGGATCGGAGAAGCTCCGGCGTGGTGGTGCGCAGCTACTGATGCCCTCCGTTGGCCCAGCCGAGCACGGGAGAGCTCCGGCGAGGGCGGCGGAGGCGAGGCTCCTGGTCTGAACGTCGAAAGGCCTCAGATGGACTTTGTTTGACCTGCAAAGCAACCCAGAAGACTCGCGGGTCGAGGGCAAAGTGCCTCGACCCGGTTAGACGAGGTGACGGTGGCTGATGGGTCGGGATGGCGAGCTCCGGCGAAGGTGGTAGACGGAGGAGCTCGGTTCCCAGCTCCTGTGCAAGCTGGGATG
This sequence comes from Ottelia alismoides, assembly GCA_037367405.1. Classification (NCBI taxonomy): domain Eukaryota; kingdom Viridiplantae; phylum Streptophyta; class Magnoliopsida; order Alismatales; family Hydrocharitaceae; genus Ottelia; species Ottelia alismoides. The sequence continues at coordinate 453,969 of JAZKJV010004995.1, forward strand.
GATGGACGGGTCAAGAAGATGCGCGGGAGGTCGGCGAGGGCTATGGCAATGCCCGATGATCGGATAGTGGTCGGAATCGGGAGGAATCGAAGAAATGCGGCGGCGGAGCGATTTGGGGGTAAATGGAAAATAGCGGAAACGGGAAGCCTAAGGGGATACCTGGGTGGTCGAAGAGACTGGGGAGGAGCTGCTGAAGCTCCTGGTCGTCGCCTCAAGGATCGTCTCCCTCCGAGGCTCGGTGCTCACGCAGGTGGCGGAGCAGCAGCGGCGTAGCTCGCCGGATCGATGGCCAAGCTCCCTCTCCTCGCTTCGACAGGTCGAGACGCAAGCTGTCACTCTAGCGGACTCTCTGGAGCTCACTGGGGGTGGAGACAAGTGACCAAAGATGGAGAAATGAGGTGGCGGAGCTTGCTTATGTACGCTGGAGGGGTCCGAGAAAGATGGCTCGGGTAGGGCGTGGAGGCGCGCGGATCCCGAGGTGGATGCCCGGCGAGGATGTCGGATGTGGTCGGATCAAAACGGACCCGGGGTTTGGTGGAATGGCGATCGGGTCGAGCGGGAAAAATTTCGAGAAGTCGGGTCCACGACCCAGATCCGCGGGAGGTGGTCCTGGGGGGGTAGTTGACTGGGCGGTCAACACTCCCCAGGACCAATAGGAACAGGCCACGTGGCTGAATCTTAGAGATGAAAATTAAGGTAGCAAATGGCCGAATTTGCAAAAAGTTAAAACATGAAATATTTTTATTTTATTTTTTTCTATTTTTTAGTGATTTTTAATAATTTTTTCGAAATAAAAATAAGGTATGTACACTATATGCACTATATAGGTATATGTACAATATTAGGGTTTTTAATTTTTTGATTTTTTTAATTATTATTTTTCTACAATTTTATCCCCATTTTATATTTTATTTATTTTTATTATAAAATAAGGAATAAAAGGCTATTTTTATTTTATTTTTATTATTTATATACATAGGTAAAATATATATATATATGTACATCTACATACATGGTATCGGTACAATGTATTTTTGTATTTTTAATTTTGCTATTTTATTTTGCTTTTGTTTTAATTGTTTTTATTTTATTTGTTTACAAGGTTAAATAAATACATAGAAGTGGTTTATGTACATGCTGAAAGGGGTGTTTTAATTCTTTTTGATTTTTAACTTTTTCTTTTGTTTTTATATTTTATAAATATATACAAGTATTTACAAGCATATTTTTTGGTGAGGAAAATATCTTTATTTTATTTACATAAATACTTACACATGAGCCCCTATCTCCCTCTACTTTGGCTTTTATGCGGTCAGGCCCATGCTGAGCCCTCCCTTGGGTTAGGTTGCTCAATATTTATTCTAAGTATTTCCCTCTTTTTCTTTTTAATCTTTATTCTTTTATTTTTGCACAAAAACATGCTAATTATAGGTTTTTACACAATGCATGCTTTTGGTAATTATTTGTATTTACATATATCTACATGCATTTGCAAAGGTTTTTGTGGTTAAAATATAAGAATAAAGAGTGATGAATGAGTATTCATCACCCCCCTATACTTAACTTTGCTAGTCCCTTAGCAAACATTTATTTGAAAAAGAAGTGAAAAAGAAAGAAAGAAAAAGAAAAAGAGGATGTACATGGATCAAGGTTGATTATTAAACTTGCCTTCATTAAATTGGGGTATGGAGCTCGATCAGATCTTTGGATTATTAATGTGTCGGAACCTTATTTAGACTTAAGCTTAAAACTCAACAGCCTCCAAGTTCCAATAATCTATAACCAAGACTCCTCAATGCTCCAGATCAGAACAAGTCATCAATCACAAACCCTGAAGACCATGAATCTTTTCTTGTCCTGTGAATGTGAGGTCTAAGCTCTCCACCTCAGAAATGGCAACTTGACAACCCTCCCCAACAAGGTAACTCTATGACCTCAGTCTGGCCACTCTTTCCTCGAGGAGCGGAGTATTCCCTTCTAAGTTCAAGTTCAACCGGCTCAAGAAGAGGAGGAAGAAGAGAATGGGTCAAGACCAGTGTAGCTAAGTACCCTTGGGAGCTTGACCAGTGTAGCCAAGTCTCCCTGCTGCAAGCTACATCAGGTGGATCATGAAACCAAGCTTTGCTTATTGCACTCTATAAACATACTCCGGTGGGATTATCATTTTCTATCAGACCCACCACTTTTTTGGAGTTCTTTTCTTTTTGCACATTTCTTTCAAGTGCATCTGTACAACATATACATGTGCAGCATATATACAAGGAGTTTTTCCTATTGAGCCAGTAGACTATCCCTCTTTTGAAGCTTTATTGCAACCCACAACTCCCGTCGTTAGACCTCATGGCAACCAGACCAAGTTGAGACGCACTTCCTTCACTAAAAGAAGAAGAGAGGTTCCGCCTAGAAGTACTACCCTCATATGCTACCCCAAGTCAAGGAAGACTGCCTCCTCACCACCTCATCCGTAGAGAGCTCGGTGCATAGTGCTGGTGTCCAAGTAAAGCCACTGTCTATATGAGTCATGTGTTGTTGTTAAGTGCTCTACTTAAGCTCATTGAGATGACATGTGATCATAGCCTAGTGGACTAAAAGAATTAAGTCACCATGGACCTGAAAAGCCTTAAACCTAGGCCCTATAAGGTTCCTCTTAGAAGTTAGGTGGATTAAGATCTTAACCAAGCTCCATTTCTCAATTTGATTCCAGGCTAGTTTAAATGTCAACTATCATCCAGAAAAACTATATACATATGTACAAAAGATGCTTATTTACACATATTTTACAATCATGCAAAATTTTTGAAAAATGTTTTGAAATCATGTAAGGATGATGCATGAAGTGCAAGTTTTGCAAAAAGATATTTACACACATTTACACATAATTTTTGCAAACTTTTGATTTTCAAAACATTTTGGAAAAATTTTGTACTATATACATAATTTTGATAAGAAAATATTTACACAAGCTTTACACAAAAGATTTTTGAAATCATTTTTACAAAAATAATTTGTACACTAGCTATTTATGTGCAGATAAAAGAAGTTTATGTACATGAAAAAATTTTAATTTTTCTGGTTTTTTAGCCATTTTATTTATTAACACACTCACACAAAGTACGAGTTATGGCTAAAGTATATATGAAATATATACACCCCCCTATACCTAGCTCGAACGATGTCCTCAGAGTCAAGAGCGATGAAGAAGACATAACTCGTGCTCGGTATAGGGCAGTGAAAAGAAAGGCTATATACAAAGAAGAAGAATAAAATAGAAGAGTGAAGAGGGTCTCAGGTCTTCCCCCTATACTTAGGATTAAGTAATCCTAAGTATAGCAGGCTGTAGACTAAGGGAAAACCTGAGTGGAGAATATACAGGGTCTACCCCCCCTATACTTAGGGTCAAATATCCCTAAGTATAGGCAGCAAAACAGGGGTAGGCAGAAACAAAAGAAATACCCAAATGGTCCCACATCCCCCCTATACTTAGGGTAAAGTGCACCCTAAGTATAGCATAATCACAAGATGAAGAAAGGGATGTGGGACTAAAGAATGTAGCGATATGGACATCTGGATCTATACAAGGCGGAAGATCAGTGAAACTCAGGCGTGAGATGCATTAGATGTGAGTCAAAGACCACATCTCACGCAAAATGAGTAGGGGCAAAATCAGCGACCCGCGGCTCATGATCTAGAAATGGCTTGAGCCGCTGGCCGTTCACTCGAAAGTTACTCTCAGAAGACAACTCAGATATATCGATGCTACCGTTGTCGTGTACCTTTCTGACCAAGTAGGGTCCCTTCCATTTGCTCTGTAGCTTCCCTGGAAATAAACGTAGCCTCGCATCAAACAACCATACTCTCTGTCCAATCTCAAAATGCTTGTGGCTGATATGAGAATCATGCCACTCCTTCACTTTCTCCTTATAATGTAGGCTATTTGAGAATGCTGTATCTCTAAGCTCCTCCAGGGTTGCCAACTCTGCCCTCCTCTGGTCTCCCATACCATCTGGATCCATAAGAATATCTGTAACTGCCCAAAGTGACTTGTCCCTCAGCTCAACAGGTAAATGGCACGGCTTGCCATACACGAGGCGAAAGGGAGATGTACCCAAAGGTGTCTTGAAAGACGTCTTATATGCCCACAAGACCGAGTCCAAAAGCTGTGACCAATCCTTTCGGTCAGGGCGGACGACTTTCTGCAATATAGTCTTAATCTCCCTATTCGACACTTCAGCTAGACCATTCGTCTGTGGATGGTAAGGTGTAGCAACACGATGGTCTATACCGAACTCGCTAGCAAGTGCCTTTACCTGGTCGTTGATGAAGTGAGATCCCCCATCAGAAATCAGAACTCGTGGAACCTCGAACCGCGTGATGATGTGTTTCCTCAAAAATCTGCAAACTGTCCTCGCATCAGCGGCTCGGGCGGGGATAGCCTCAACCCAACGACTAACATAATCTACGGCCAACAGAATATACTCAAATCCCTGACTCTTAGGGAATGGACCCATGAAATCGATGCCCCATGCGTCAAAAACCTCACAGAAGTGAATGGGCTGCATCGGCATCATATCACGCTGTCCACAAGTGCCCATCCTCTGACAGTCAGTACACCTCTTCACGAACTCATCAGAGTCCTTGAAGAGGGTAGGCCACCACAAGCCGGATTGGAGCACTTTCTGTGCCGTTCTCCTCCCAGAATGATGTCCTCCTGCCTCAAGCTTGTGGCAGTAAGTGAGGACACTATGGTGTTCCTCCTGAGGAATACACCGACGCCAGACGCTATCCCCTCCTTCGTGGTAAAGGATGGGATCCTCCCAGTGGTAGGACTTGGCCTTCGCAAGGAAGGTCTCAAGCCTCTGCCTGGGCCAATCTTGTGGGACTTTCCCAGCAACGAGAAAGTTCACAATATCGGCGTACCACGGGAGTGAGGCGATAGCAAGGATCGCCTCATCTGGGAAGGTATCTCGAATAGGATCAATCTGCTCAGACTCCTCAGGATGCTCTAAACGGGAGAGATGATCCGCCACCACATTCTTAACTCCATGCTTATCCTGGAGTAGAAGGATCCATCTAGTCAGTCTGGCCTTGGCATCCTTCTTTGCCATGAGGTACCTGATGGCGGTATGATCGGTGTACAAAGTCACTCTAGATCCAATGATATAAGATCGAAACTTATCTAGGGCGAACACTACGGCTAGCATCTCCTTCTCTGTGACCGTGTAATTCCGCTGGGCGGAATCCAATGTGCGGCTAGCGTAGTGAATGGCAAATGGAACTCCATCCCTTCTCTGTCCCAGCACTGCCCCTACGGCAAAATCGGAGGCATCCGTCATGATCTCGAATGGGAAAGACCAATCAGGCGGCTAGAGGATAGGAGCCTCAATAACACACTGCTGGAGAGTCGCAAAGGACGAAAGACACTTGTCATCGACAAGGAACTCGGTGTCTTTCGTCAAGAGGTCAGTCAACGGCCAGGCAATCCTGCTGAAATCCTGAATAAATCTCCTATAAAATCCAACGTGCCCTAGGAATGACCGTAGTTGCCTCAGATTGGACGGCGGTGCGAGTTTCCTAATGACATCAACCTTGGCCGGATCAACCTCCATGCCCTTGTTGGAGATGATATGGCCAAACACCATCCCTTGAGTCACCATGAAGTGACTCTTCTCCCAAGATAGAACCAAATGGTACTCAATACATCGCTGGAGTACTTGGTCTAAGCAGTCAATACAGGAGTCGAATCCGTCGCCGTAGACCGAGAAATCGTCCATGAAGACCTCCAAACACTCCCCTACCATGTCCAAAAAGATCGACAGCATGCACCTCTGAAAAGTCGCAGGGGCATTGCATAGCCCAAATGGCATGCGTCGAAAAGCATATGTGCCGAAGGGACAGGTAAAGGTGGTCTTCTCCTGATCCTCAGGAGCGATGGCCACCTGGTTGTAGCCCGAGTACCCATCCAGGAAGCAATAATGGCTCTTCCCTGCCAGTCTCTCAATGATCTGGTCAATAAAAGGCAGGGGGAAATGGTCCTTCTTGGTGGCCTGGTTGAGTCTCCTATAGTCAACACAGACCCTCCAAGAGGTGGGTACTCATGTAGCAATCTCCTCTCCCGACTCACTGATCACAGTCGTGATGCCCGTTTTCTTGGGCACCACATGCAAGGGGCTAACCCACTTGGAGTCGGAAATGGGATAAATAAAATCTGCACTCCACCACTTTGATATTTCCTTCATCACAACCTCTCTCAGGTTGGGGTTTAGTCGCCGCTGGAACTCACGCGACGGCTTCGCCCCCTCCTCGAGATAGATATGGTGGGAGCACACTGATGGACTAATCCCATGGAGATCCGCTACGCTCCATCCGATTGCCTTGCGGTTCTTTTCAAGAATCCCCATCAAACGGGATTCTTGCTCTCCAGTCAGATCGACGGAGATGATGACTGGGTACATCTCTGGCTCGCCCGCAAGGAACTGATACTTCAACGAAGTAGGGAGCGGCTTCAGCTCTGGAAGGCTGGGTGCTGGCAAATCTGGCTGCGGAAGGAAATGAGTGAATGCTGCTAAGTCTGCGAAATCTGCCTGGGAGAAAGAAAGCGAACTCTCTCAAACTGGATCTGGCGAAGGCTGCTCAACTGCACTGTCTCTGATCTGCTCTGCATCTACCTCCTCCTCATCTGTAGGCTCAGATGGACTCAAGTCTGGCATCTAATCATCGTAATCTGCCCAATCAGACTCTAAATCCGAGGGATCTGTATCAACCGCGGTGGCATCAGTACCACCGTAAAGCAAGGTGGCCTCAGCACCACCATCACTGAAACTCGTGTCAAGATCAAGGACCAACTCCGCTGCCTCTGTGGTATCCTGAACCAGGGCTGTGCTCTCCAGACTCTCCTCTGCTATCATCTCGGCATCAGCTGTATCTGAAAATGAGAGGATGGCCTGTGCTGCAGGATCTGGCCATGCTGCCTCATCGTCTGTGATCATAAAATCACAGTCCTGGTGGATGTTTGGCTCGGCGTCTGTCAGCTGCTCTGAATCTGTGCTAGCCTCTGAGCGTGCTCTCTCTCTAGCTCTGTAGTCCTCGACCGTCTCTATTTGTATACTCTCTCCCTCAACGCGAAAGTATACCTTCCCGCTATCATGATCAGTCACCGCCTTGGCTGTGGCCAAAAACGGACGACCGAGGATGATGGGGGTATCGGCCACTGAGTCAGGGATCTCCATGTCCAACACTACGAAGTCCACAGGGAATTTCAGGCCCTGAATCGTGACGATAACGTCTCGCAACAACCCCTTCGGCCTCTTGACAGATCGATCAGCAAACTGAAGGACTGTCCTGCTCTGTCGAAGAGTGCCCAACTCGAAGCGGTCGAGAAGGGCTGCCGGAAGTAGGTTGATCGACGATCCGCTATCTAATAGAGTCCGGTCGAACCTCTGCTCACTAATCTGGCATCTGACATACGGGGCCCCTGAATCTGGCTGCTTGGCTGGCAGACGGTTCTGGATCGCAAAACACGTGGCTTTCGTCAGCACATGAATCTCTGAAGTGTGGTTCCTCCTCCTCCTCCTGACTGTGGTCCTGTCTCTCAAAGATCGCTGAAGAAGGGGGATGTGCTGCAAAGCCTCCTGGAGGGTCAGCTGTATGTGGAATCTATCGATCATGCTCTGGCTGAACTCCTCCTGCTCTCTCTTTTTTGGATCTTTTTCTTTTTTCTTCCCCTTCCCCATCTGAAGGGCTCTAGGGAAGGGGATCACAGGGTCCTTCGCAGATGAAGGACTAGGAAAAGGCCTAGACGGCTCGACGGCCGGATCCGCACATATATCAAGCACCACAGTGGGACCAGAAGAAACTAAACCTTTTCCTTTATTCAAAATAGAGTTCTGAGATACATCACTACGAGGAAAGACAACATCTCTATCAACATGGACACCGGTGGCCTCAGTACCACCTCGGGCTGGCTCTACAACTGGATGTCTCGCGGCCTCAGTACCGCGGACTGGCTCGACTCTACTGGTGGCGTCAGTACCACCTCCTCGATCTGGTGAAGCGGAGGCCTCAGTACCGCTGGTGGAATCAGCATCCTTGGTGGCATCAGTACCACCATCATCATCTGGAGCGGCCTTAGTACCGCTCTCCTCCTCCTCATGTGGCGCCCCGGAAGTATCCTCTTGGTGTAGCTCAGATGAGGCGTCGCCGCCTGCTAGTGTCCTACCGCTCCTAAGTGCAACAAAATCAGCATCAAACAGATCCGAAGATGTATCAACAAATGGATCACTAGGAGTGGTGTACTCAGTGGAAACTACCTGCTCAGATTTCCTCTTCAGGTTGTTCGGATTCGGCTCGATCTGTGCAGGAATGGCGGCCTTCCCTCTCACAAGGTCTCGCATCTCCTGGCGGAACTCGTCCATCTCCCGTCTGAACGTAGCCTGCTGATCCGTGAGGAGGCGGGCGATGTCATCCAAGGCGGGGCTCTCATGGGAGCCCGACGGGTAGCCTCTCTGGTGATGAGGCTGCTGGAACTGCTGTTGAGGGGGGTAGGAGGAAGGATGCTGCTGGTATGCTGGGTGAGCCTGCTGCTCACGTCTCCAAGACTGTCCCTGCTGCTGATAGGGACGAGGACCGAAGGACGAAGGCTGATGTGACTGGTATGTTGGGGGCTGCTGCGGCTGGTGATCTCTCTGCTGGCCGTACTGCCCTCCCTGACCGGCTGGCTGCTGCTGGGGCTGGGTACCTCCACTCCCCCACCAAATCCCGTTGACATCCATCAACGGCTCTGCATCGTAAGGGGCTGGCGGGAGTACTGCCAGAGGCTGGTCCGGCTGCTAGACCACCATCTGCATGTCTGGAGATGGTGGGGACTGGTAAGAGGGCTGCGGCTGCTGGTACGGCTCCGCCTGTACAAGATGAACCTGTCTAGGCTGCGGAAAGGTGTTGGAGCGCTGGGACGAGTTGTCGCTGCCGCCGGAGTCGCCTCGCGACTGAAGACGGGGCTGTGAAGCCGTCTGTGCCTCCTGGAGACACATGAGCTGGGTCTTCATGTCGCTCAGAGTCTGTGCCATCTGTTCCATCTGCGTGATTCCCTGGCACTGCTTCTTCTCTATCAGCTCCATGCGGTCGAACTTCTCGCTGATGATGCCCATATCCGCAGCGGACGACTCTGCCTGTGCTGCTGCAACTGCGGATGAACTGGATGGACCGGCGTCGACCCGTGCTATCCTCTGGTACTGCACGGGTCCTGGCTGCTGTTGGGGTCTCTGTGTGTACAACCGGGTCTGGGACATCACCATGTAATTCTCGGCCATCTCCTCGTAGATGGCCCAGACCTGGTCGTGGTCCTTGGCGAAATAGGACCCGCCGCAAGAAGCATTCACCAGACCCTGGAGCTCTGGTGTCAACCCGCTGAAGAAACTCTGAACTAGGTTCGTCTTGGAAATGTCGTGGTGCGGGCATCTGTCTGTGAGCTCTCGAAACCTCTCCCATGCCTCGTGGAATTGCTCATTGGGGAGCATGGTTGTTGATCAGGGCCCTCGCTGCATTCGTCCGCCCGAGTGGATAGTACTTATTCAAGTACTCGGTGCGGAGCTGCTCCCAGGTGTAAACAAACCTCCCCAAATGCTTCAGCCAGGTGGCTGCTCTGTCAGCTAAGGAGAAGGGGAAGGTGATCATCCTGATCGTGTCCTGGTCCACCTGACGGTCGTGGACAGTGCTGCATATCATCAAGAACTCCTGAAGGTGGAGATGGGGCTCCTCTATCGCGAGTCCGTGGAAGCGGGGGAGTAGCTGCAAAGTGTTCGGGGGGAACTTGAAGTCCCCCACGATCGCTGGAAGTACTACCCAGTGGTGCGTCAGCGTCGATCCGGGGTTGTGTAACTCCCGCATCGGTCTCGGTGGTCCTCCGGCCGCGGCTGCGGCGGCTGCTGCTGTTGCGGCTGCTGCATCCGCATCATCTGGGATCCTCGGTCCCTCTCTCCTCTGCTCTCGCTCTGCTCTCATCTGCTCCATCTCTCTCCTCATCTCAATCATAAAAGCTCCCTGATCTCGTAACTGCTGCTGAACTGTCTCTAATGAGGCGATCATGGTGGAGTTGATCGCTCCCTGGTCTAATACGAAGTGCTCGGGCTGACGGGAACGATCCTCAGAACTGCCGACCATGACGTCTGCAAAATCAAACGAGCCCAACTCAGGTGCTGTCAAATCCATCAATCTCTCCTCGGGCTCATGTCTCTCAGATTTGAAAGAAAGGGGGTCGAGGGAGAACAGGGCGGAGTCGTACTCGGGCTCGGAGAGCTGGTCTTGGCTCTCGCGAGCCAACCTAGATGACTGGGTAGACGTGCCCGAGAGCGGTGCTGCCAGAGGCTGCCTAAGAGAGCGTCTACCCATCATCTTGATCTGGCGAGTAGTGCGGATGAGATCTGGAGAAACTATGATCAGAATGCAAACCCCCGATTCACCAACGCAACACGAGCTGAAGACCGTGAAAGTTCGGTCAAATTTATCTTGTCAATTTTTATTAGGTGAACACACAAGATATCAGAGCGCTTACGTGACCTGTTAGGATACTCGATGCTACCCCAACCGACTGGCCCGCACGGAAGAGTCGGTAATCAGTCGGGACTAGCACCGAGGGCTCTACCTAGGGTGCGGGTCACTCTCTCGCGCATCCAAACCATACAATAAGGGGGTTGCTCTCCCCAAGACAAATTTTTATGGTGAGTGTCTTTTAGAATCAATAGTGTTAACCAGTCCCAATTTTATGGTTTTTCTTTTTAATATTTTTTTCAAATAAAAACAAACGGCCTAACGAATTTTTCGGTTCTCCTGGTTATTTAGTCCAAAACCGGGGGGAGAAGACGAAAAAGCCGATGCGCGATGAAATCAATGATGCATGCTGAGTAAGAAATGCGTACCTTGTCTCCAGCACTCTACATGCAAGTGATCCGCGCAGAATTTAAAGACTGGAAGTAAACTACCTAAATGATGCAACGGGAAAAGCCAAGTCCTAGATGAGCAATTTTTACACGCAGAACCGTCTAACCGGTCACCGACCTCCAAGCCAAAGGGTCCGATCTTGGCCCACCCCTCCTCTGTCCGACAAATCGGGGGTAGGAGAAAGCGCTTTACAGGATGGGCTGCGGCACGTAGGCTACGAAGGAGATGAGTCGGTTATTTTTATTAATTGATTATTAGTGAGTCCAATTAGCGCTCTATAGGAACAAGCAAGCAATTAGGTGTGGGGACCCTAGTAATTACGGCTCAAGCAAGTGAAATTCCTAAGTCTAGGGGCTCGATCAAAAACCGCGTAAACACCGGAAAAGGCAGTAAGAAAAGAAAAGAAAATCGCGTCAAAAGCCGCGAAAAACTCCTAAGGGTCCCCCGAGCACACCGGTGCTCGGCGAAACAGACCCGCTAAGTCAAAAGTCCACAAATGTCCAGTCTGAGTGTCCCTGTATTATTACAATAATAATGAAATAAAAAGAAAAATCCTCTCCCACTCAACTCTCTCTCACTCTCTCCTGCGGCTCCGCAAAGAAAAGAGCCGCCTCCGAATCTCACGGTTGCGTCGTCTTCTCGAGATCAGCCGCCTCGGTCCTCGGGCCCTCGCAAGAAAAAGCTGAGTGGTCAGACCAAATAATCAAATAAATAAAAATGGAAATAAGGGTATATGTGCAAAATAAAATAAACACTCAAAATAAAGCAAGAACAAAAATAAAAGAAAAGAAAATCAAACAAAATAAAACAAAAATAAAATATAAACAAAAGCCGCGAAAAAGCCGCAAGCTCTGAAAGAGCCGCGAAAAGCCGCGAAAACAAAAACGAAAATAAAAATAAAACTACTAAGCCGTGCTCCCCGGCAACGACGCCATTCTGATGAGCGCAGAGTCGATCACTCGGATAAAGGTACTAATCGGTCGTTGTGACCCAAGCAATCAAATGCACTTGATCAAGAAAAATGAACCACTAATAGAGATAAAACGGATAAAACACAAAATAGCGGTCCTGCTATTAGATTGACCTGGTATAGCGACCAGGGTCGAACTCAAGGAGCATGGGTTGGCCTCTCGGCCTACGAAGTAGTAAAAAGAAATAAAATAAAAGGAGAAACTATTTTTAGTGGTTTTTTTATTTATTTTATAATTTTTTTGGATTTTTTTAATGTATAAAGAAAATAAGAAAATCAAGTAAACACACACTTCAACAAATTATTTAAAGCACTAAAAATCAACCAAAAATTCAAACAAAAATATTTTTATGTGTTTTATAATTTTTAGTGTTTTTGATGAATTTTTGAGAATTTTCTGATGTTTATTTAATTTTCTAAAAATCAAACAGTAGCTGAAAGTAATGGTACTGTCCAGCCGAGCCAAAAAGCCCTAGATAAAATATCTAAGAGCCCCAAAATGGTTGGGAGGTAATTTTCCTATAAAGAAGATAAAATAAGGAAAATTTGGGCACCAATTTTATTATTTTTGGATTTTTTATTTAATTTTTAGAATTTTTATAAGTTTTTGAGTATTTTTAAGTTTTTAGTGGTTTTCAGTAATGAAAAAATAGCCAAAATTGGCTAGAAAATCAAACTAAGCAAGATAAACAGTGGGTAATTTTTAAATGAGTTTTAATATTTTTTTTGTGATTTTTCAAGTGAGACAGTAGCAAAATTAAAGGTTTTTGATTTTTAAAAATATCAAATGAAATCAAAAATGTCTTCAAAAATCCACGAAAATTTTACACCATGGCAGGAGCCATGTATCCAATTTTCGTTAGATTTGGAGGTGTTTTGCTATTTTATTCAAAAATAAAGAAGAGGGTACAGTACACAGGGACCAAAGTGCAAATACCCAAGAGTCTGGGGGGTCTAGTGCAATTTTCCCAGCAAAACACGCGCCACGCGCGTGCCTGGGGCACTCAGGGACCCAAATGTAATAAAAATAAGTCCCGAGGACTTATTGGTAACAGGTACCAAAAGTCCAAGGGCTTATCTGCAAAATACCCAACATATAATGCGCATGCTCAAATAAACCACACACAGGGGTATAAATGCAAATAGATAAAAACTTTCATTCATTCAAGAACAACCAGAACTACAGGGGTCTCTATTGCAAATAAATCAGATAAACACGTGACGAAGCACGTGGCATACAACGCACAGGGTTATAAATGCAAATAAACTAAAGTACGGGGTCCACTATGCAAATAACCCTAAAACTAAACAACTGAAATAACGAGTTACAGGACTAAAGCGAAATAAAATAAGCAAGGGGGCCTAAGGGTAAATTACCCTTTATTATGCGGACTGCTGGATGTGCGCCACGTGTAGATCGGACGGTCTGGAATCATGTGGTACTCCAGCGCTGAGCCTCTCGGACGAATCCAACGATCAGGGCCGAGACACGTGTGGATCTGACGGCTGGGATCAGACCTCCTCTGATATTACGTTGTCTGCAGCCCTACGAACGAACGGCTGGGATAAAATCTGGAACTAGGAGGCTGATCTGACGGTAGCTGGAGGAAGTGGAAGAACAGGCGGCCGGCGAACTTCTCCGGCCTCGTGGAAGCGCTCCCGGCCTTCGCTGCTGCGCCTGAGGATCGGAGAAGCTCCGGCGTGGTGGTGCGCAGCTACTGATGCCCTCCGATGGCCCAGCCGAGCACGGGAGAGCTCCGGCGAGGGCGGCGGAGGCGAGGCTCCTGGTCTGAACATCGAAAGGCCTCAGATGGCCTTTGTTTGACCTGCAAAGCAACCCAGAAGACTCGCGGGTCGAGGGCAAAGTGCCTCGACCCGGTTAGACGAGGTGACGGTGGCTGATGGGTCGGGATGGCGAGCTCCGACGAAGGTGGTAGACGGAGGAGCTCGGTTCCCAGCTCCTGTGCGAGCTGGGATGGATGGACGGGTGAAGAAGATGCGCGGGAGGTCGGAGAGGGCTATGGCAATGCCCGATGATCGGATAGTGGTCGGAATCGGGAGGAATCGAAGAAATGCGGCGGCGGAGCGATTTGGGGGTAAATGGAAAATAGCGGAAACGGGAAGCCTAAGGGGATACCTGGGTGGTCGAAGAGACTGGGGAGGAGCTGCTGAAGCTCATGGTTGTCGCCTCAAGGATCGTCTCCCTCCGAGGATCGGTGCTCATGCAGGTGGCGGAGCAGCGGCGGCGTAGCTCGCCGGATCGATGGCCAAGCTCCCTCTCCTCGCTTCGACAGGTCGAGACGCAAGCTGTCACTCTAGCGGACTCTCTGGAGCTCACTGGGGGTGGAGACAAGTGACCAAAGATGGAGAAATGAGGTAGCGGAGCTCGCTTATGTACGCTGGAGGGGTCCGAGAAAGATGGCTCGGGTAGGGCGTGGAGGCGCGCGGATCCCGAGGTGGATGCCCGACGAGGATGTCGGATGTGGTCGGATCAAAACGGACCCGGGGTTTGGTGGAATGGCGATCGGGTCGAGCGGGCAAAATTTCGAGAAGTCGGGTCCACGACCCAGATCCGCGGGAGGTGGTCCTGGGGGGAGGGGGGGTAGTTGACTGGGCGGTCAACACTCCCCAGGACCAATAGGAACAGGCCACGTGGCTGAATCTTAGAGATGAAAATTAAGGTAGCAAATGGCCGAATTTGCAAAAAGTTAAAACATGAAATATTTTTATTTTATTTTTTTCTATTTTTTAGTGATTTTTAATAATTTTTTCGAAATAAAAATAAGGTATGTACACTATATGCACTATATAGGTATATGTACAATATTAGGGTTTTTAATTTTTTGATTTTTTAATTATTATTTTTCTACAATTTTATCCCCATTTTATATTTTATTTATTTTTATTATAAAATAAGGAATAAAAGGCTATTTTTATTTTATTTTTATTATTTATATACATAGGTAAAATAAATATATATATGTACATCTATATACATGGTATCGGTACAATGTATTTTTGTATTTTTAATTTTGCTATTTTTATTTTGCTTTTGTTTTAATTGTTTTTATTTTATTTATTTACAAGGTTAAATAAATACATAGAAGTGGTTTATGTACATGCTGAAAGGGGTGTTTTAATTCTTTTTGATTTTTAACTTTTTATTTTGTTTTTATATTTTATAAATATATACAAGTATTTACAAGCATATTTTTTGGTGAGGAAAATATCTTTATTTTATTTACATAAATACTTACACATGAGCCCCTATCTCCCTCTACTTTGGCTTTTATGCGATCAGGCCCATGCTGAGCCCTCCCTTGGGTTAGGTTGCTCAATATTTATTCTAAATATTTCCCTCTTTTTCTTTTTAATCTTTATTCTTTTATTTTTGCACAAAAACATGCTAATTATAGGTTTTTACACAATGCATGCTTTTGGTAATTATTTGTATTTACATATATCTACATGCATTTACAAAGGTTTTTGTGGCTAAAATATAAGAATAAAGAGTGATGAATGAGTATTCATCAGTAGCCACTTTGTGAATCGGGAGGTGAAGAAACTCCTGAAGGACTACGGCATCGAACACCGTGTCGCGAGTCCTTACCACCCACAAACCAATGGTATGGCTGAGGTGTCAAATAGGGAGGTAAAAACCATATTGCAAAAGCTTGTCCGCCCGGATAGGAAGGACTGGTCTCAAATCTTGGATCAAGTCCTCTGGGCGTATAGGACGGCTTACAAGACACCGTTAGGCACCTCCACATTCCGAATGGTATTCGGAAAGCCGTGCCATTTGCCCGCAGAGTTAGTGCACAAATCAGAATGGGCAAGCAAAAAGGTCAACTGGAACACACACCTGGGTCAGAAGCAGACAGATATGGATCTGAATGAGCTTGTGGAAGTCAGAAACCGCGCATATGACAACAGTTTGGTGTACAAGGATAAGGTGAAGCGTTGGCATGATAGATATATCAGACGAAAGACCTTTGTTCCTGGACAGAAGGTATGGTTGTTCAATGCTAGGCTTAAGATCTTCCAAGGCAAGTTAAAGTCTAAGTGGACGGGACCATTTGTCGTCCGTACGGTGCATGATAGTGGATGTGTCGAGATCTCAGATCTCGCAGATGACGCACCGACATTCCTAGTGAATGGACAGTTGTTGAAGCACTTCATCGAATCCAATGAGCAGCTAGTCCATGTGGAGGAGATTGTATTCATGCACGAGACAGATACAGCAGATACACCTCAAGCCGCGTATGAGACCTTGCAGCAGTGAACCCCAGCCATCAGCAGCATCTCGAAAGATTCAGACCGACTCATCTGTGTATACCATCAGTCTTGTACATCCTATCCTTTTCCCCTGCGACTCTAGTAACCCATCCCCACATCATCGAACCATTATCTTGGACTATACTTAGGATGACCAGATCCTAAGTATAGGGGGGAGGGGTCACCTGAGTCGGTTCACTGTACATTCTCCAGATCACATTGGTCCTCATACTCATTTCCTACCGATACTTAGGCTGACCTGAACCTAAGTATAGGGGGGACCGATGCCCGCATTGATACTCATCCACTTCTCATCTTTCCCTCGTCTGCCCCATTTTTCTGATCTTCTTCTACACTTAGGCTGCCAAAGCCTAAGTATAGGGGGGCAGGACGACTTCTATACTTTTGTTCTTTTAGCTCTCCTATGCTTAGCACGAGCTATGTCTTTTTCCTCGCTCTTCGTGCTCTGAGGACATAGCACACGCTAAGTATAGGGGGGCGTGTATATATTACATATATACTTTACCCATAGCTCGTACTTTCGCGTATTTTTGTATATAATTTACAATAATTACGGGTGGGTAAAAATCCAAAAAAAATGAATGAAAATGAAAAGAGGCTTCTTATTTACTCGTGCATATCATCTCTGCATCCAAGAAAAAGAAAAAAAGAGTCTTGCATTTTCATAGCATGACATCTCATCTCATCTGCATAACTTTGCATATGCAAAGTGAAAAGCTAGTGGGTTCTGGACCAAGTTATGAGTAGATATTAAGGATGGACTTGATTTGACCTTAATCCACCTAATTTCAGAGGAACCTTATAGGAACTGGAGTTAAGATTTCTCAGGTCAAGTGACTTAATTCTTTGAGTCCGCAAGTCTATGTTCACATGTCATCTTGATTAGTCTAAGTAGAATATCTCGGGCATACGCAGGATTCTTTTAGATAATGACCTAACTTGGACAAGCACAATGCACGTAGCTCTTCATGGATGAGATGGTAAGGAGGTAGAATCCTTTATCTTGGAGTAGCGCACGGGTGGAAACATCCGTCCTCCTCTAGGGAGGGTAGTGCATCTCAACCTAGTCTGGTGGTGTTGACATCTAAGGACAGGATGCTGTGGGTTGCAATAATGCTACAAAAGAGGGATAGTCTACTGGCTCAAGAGGAAAAACTCCTGATGTACATGCTGCACGTTATGAAAAAAATTTGCAAAAACTCCAAAAAAATCAGACAGGTTCAAGAAAAAATAAAATACCTGTCGGAGTCTGTATACTAGTAAAGAAATGCAGCTGGATGACTTGGCTACACTGGTCAGGCATCCCGGGATAGGTAGCAACACTGGCTACCGTCCATTCTCTTCTCTACCCCCTCCTCTTGAGTTGGTCGCACTTGAACTTAGAAGGGAATACCCCGCTCCTCGAGGAAAGAGTTACTGGACCGGGTTACTGAGTTACCTTGTTAGAGGAGGCTAGTTCTGAGCCATTTCTGATGTGGAGAGTTACATCTCACTTACACAGTACAAGTAAGAATTATAGTCATCAGAAATTTGCGTTTGAGGATTTGTTCTGACCTGACTGTTGAGGCGTCTTGAATAGAAGACTTGTGGAACTTGAAGTCTGTTAGGTCTTAAGTTCAGGTCTAAATAAGGTTCCGCCACACAACTAATCCAAAGGTCGAGTCAGGCTCCATTTTTAACTTTTGTTCATGACCTTGGTATGGAACCCAAAATCATTTCACTCTTGCATTTCATTTTAGTTGCTCGGGGATGAGCAAGGTTTAAGTATAGGGGTTTGATGAATCTGTGATTCATCACTTCAAAAGTCAAAAATAGAGCCTTGTTCCCGAGAAAATAGATGCATATTTCCCTTTATATTGCATAAATAGCATTCATGCATACATGCATAATTCATACATTTTAGCAGTCCATTTGCATTTAATAAGAAGCCAAAAACCCCTTGTAAAATATCTACTCACTAAAATAGCCTCTACTCTATAATATGTACTCCTTAGTTAATAATATAGGGAAGAATGCCAAAAATCCCCCTTGTAATTTAGCCAATAAAGACTGAGAACCCCTGTACACTAAATTGCACATATATCCCTCATACAAACTCCGAACTAGGTCTACTTACTCTTAGAATACTACACATGGAAAGACCTTTAAAATGAGACTAATTTCATCCAATTTGGAGCTTGTATGAGAAAGTTGGGTTTTTGGGTCACTTTGTATACTACATATATGTATAATTGTATCTTTGTATTTATGTATCACATTTGACCTCATCTCCGTCTTTGGTCAACATAAAACTTGTAGATCTCATCGAGATCTACAACTTTCATGTTTTGAGTTTTTCCAAATTCAGCTCCCTCTTCTCTCTACACATGTATCTTCTTCCAGCCACTCACAGCAGGCCACGTGGCGCCCTCTGGTTGCGCCACGCGGTCCGCTCCCCTTGCCTCATCCGCCTGCATCCTCAACCGTTGGATCCTCCTCTTTGATCCAACGGCTCAGTCTTTTCCACGTACGCCCCTTTGCCTGGGCCGTCAGATCTTCTCCCGCCTTCAATCCGCACCATCCGTCCCCGCTCATCCCTCCTTACGCCACGTGGCATGTTGTGAGCCACCCGATCACGCCTTCGATTCTTTGATCTCAGACGCCCATTCCTCTAACGTTTCTCATCCGCTCGATTGGCCTTAGCTTTCCATCCAAGCCGCTCGCCAGCGCCGCAGCCAAAGCTCGACAAGTGGCCTATCCCATTGCCCTTCATTCGCATCATCCCGGTTCGATCCTATCCGCCCGATCACGCCCACTTCTCCACCGTTGGATATGGAAAATCCAACGGTCGAGCTCCGTCGTCTACCTCCGGTCGCCACTCTCCCACGATCTCGATCTTGCGCGAGACGTCGCCCCCTTTCTATTTTCGTCTCCACCTCATCCACCCTCTCCGACCGCCAACACCACCACGATGGAGACCACTCCTCCCTCACCCTCGCCAGCTCCCTCGCTTCCCACGACTTCCACCAGAGTCGCCCCACATCGACCACAAACCTCACCTCATCACCAGCCAACCCATCACCTTCATCCTATAAATCATCGCCCTCTGGCCACTGTCACGCCCATCCGCCACTCCAGAGAGCTTCCCTGAGCTCAGACCCTTCAATTGGTGACAGCAATTCAACGAGTCTTCGAGCGAAGAAGGGCTTCTTCTCCGGCGAGATCCTCGGCCCACCGCCGTGTCGCAGCCACTCCTCCGAGCAGCTGCTGGAGCTCGGGACACCACCGGTCCCTCGAGCGAAGACCTGGACCCCAAAAAGGTGGTCCAATC
Organism: Ottelia alismoides; assembly: GCA_037367405.1. Classification (NCBI taxonomy): domain Eukaryota; kingdom Viridiplantae; phylum Streptophyta; class Magnoliopsida; order Alismatales; family Hydrocharitaceae; genus Ottelia; species Ottelia alismoides. Next base: position 473,477 of record JAZKJV010004995.1, read on the forward strand.
CCCAGGTGAATCCTCCATCTCCCCTTCGATCTTTTTCTTATTTTTCCTTTATCTTCTCCGATTTTATTCGCCGCCTACGGTCACCTTCTCGCTACCATTCCATCCCGACGAGCTTCACGTCGAAGCTCTCATCTTCGCGGCCACATCTACGACCTCCGACGACGCACCTCGCAATACCCCGATCTCCAGCTCTGCCATTTGGCCGGAGCTCCATCTCCAGACGCCCTCCTTCACCCTTAGGCCTCTCCGATCACCGTCGAGTCTCCACAAGCACACGCACGAGCTTCGTCTCTATCTTTAACACCTGCAGGTGCTCCTCTGATCATTGAACGGAAGCTCGCCGGAGATGACTTCGAGCTTCATCGCCATCGGCATCCGACCGCCCTCCGTCGCTCCTGAGACCACCAGCATCTTCGCCGCATCACCACGCTCCTGCTGGGATATCTCCGACACCTCGGAGAGCGTCATCGGCACCTGTAGGAACGGACGGAGCTCACGCCACCTCGCCGGAGCCCAGCCATCTCCTCCGCAGGCGGCGGAGGCCCGTTGAAGGAGAAGCTCCAGCTGCCGTCCGATCACGTTGATCGAACGGCCCCCAGAGCGCCACGTCGACTCTTCACCGGATTTCACAGGAGGCGTTGGATCCTCATTAGATCCAACAGCGCCTAGCGGGCCACGTGTCTTCCCACCGAAGCAGCTATCAGTCGTCGATCGCCCCTCTGATCCAGCGGCTGATCTTCAGCCACGTCGCCATCCCCATCGAGCCCAGGAGCCGTTGGATCCACCCTGATCTAACCGCCAGAGGTCACGCCACGCATCTTCACCGCCATCCATCGGATCAAGCTCGATCCGAAGGTCCCTGGCTTGCCACGTAGCCTCGGCCCGAGCCTCTTCTCCGAGCCTAGGTTCGGGTCGTCCGAGCCTCACTCCAGACCTCCTGAAGCGTCCGAGCCTAGCTCCGAGCCTCCCCAGCCATCCGAGCCTAGGCCGCCCACGTGAGGAGCACATGCGGCCTGGGTAATTTACACAGAGGCCCCTGGAGCTTTCCATATTTGCAAAAAGGTCCCTGTGAAGCAGACCCCACGTGAGGAGCACGTGCCCTGTGGGGAATTTGCACACGAGTCCCCAGCATTATAGGTAATTGCATTTTAGTCCCTGTCCGTATATTTGCTTATTGTATTTTTATTTTCCTGTATTGCATTTACACCCATGTGTTTGCACGCATCCCTAGGTTGCATTTTACATCATTTTGCAAATCTAAAAATTGCATTTTGTTGAGAAATTTGTCCTCTGTCTATTGGTCCACGTGTCACATTTTTGTAATTTCAGTAGAATTATTAATGAATTAATTGGTGCATTTTTGAGATATTTTGCCCAGTGACACCTTTTAATTTGTAGTTAATTCTCTGTGCTTCCAAAAATCATCAAAAATTCACAGTAGCTTAAGGACAATATTCTTAACATACCATAAAAATTTCATGTCATTTGCACACCTATCGAGGCCTTAATAAATTGTTAAGTGATTTTCTTAATTTAATTTTAATAAATTCATTTCACATTGAAACTCAGATCTTTCAATTTTCCTGGATCCCTTATTATTAGTGCCATCTAGAATAATTTTAGTTCTTGAAGAATTTGTGGTTTGTTATTTATTAAAAATTAAAAATTGAAAATCACCCTGTCTGCATATTTAATTTCCAGTAAATCCATTTAGTGTCTGAAAAATCCAAAAAAAAATTAGTGTAGGTCATTTTCATCATCATTAATCATCTGGCCAATTTTTAGAATTTTTGGACTTCATTTGATATCTTAATTAAATTAAACTTTAAATTGGCCTGCATTTTTGCATAAGTCTGCATAAAATTTGAAAAAGACAAAAAAATATACTTCCTCGAAGATCACATACTTGGATACTTGCTAAAATTCACCTAAGGAGACAGATGCCTCCCTGAGATCGACCTTGGACTCCACCAAGTAAAAAAATTCACCGCTTGACATCAAATTAAAGTGGTTTTTGACTAGCCTCTCGTATCCGACTACAATGAACGATCAACATTAATTTGGACATTAACTTGACTAAATTAACATAGGGTGCGGGGCGGTTATCACCCACGTGATGAGGTTTGCTCTGCCTTCCTTTTTTCTCCGTGTGTGGTGAAGTTTTTTTGTTCCTAGTTATCTATGTACGATGAATCGTATTACTTATGTGGTTGTGTCCCTTAGTTTGGTTCATATTGCTTCTTTGGTGGTATTTTGTTTTGCAGTTCTAATGAATACTATCAAGAAGTCGCAAGAATTATGCTTCCTTGCACTCTAAAGCTATTTGTTCGGCTTTAAGTATAAGGAGAACATACAGTTCTTGTTCTACCAACGTTAAGTGGATTATTGATAGTGGAGGATATGACCATGTGGCAGGTGACCCAAAAATATTTCATGACTACAAGTTATCTTCAGGAAGATAGAAAGATACTATTGTGGATGTGTCCTGCTAGTGTCGCTGAGAAGGGGATTATTTATGTTGTAGATAGATTCCTTCTTCATGATTTCTGATTTTCTGATAAATCTTCTTTCCGTCAGTAAAATCACAAAAGAATTGAATCGTAAGTTGATTTTTGATCAAAAGTAATGTGTTCTAGAAGATTTGAAGACAATGAAGAGGATTGGAATTGGTTGGGTTGAGTGTGGCATATATCATCTTCTAGCTCGGATTGGTCCAGCCCTTACGTTTGCGATGAAGGCTCGACATGAGAAGGGCAACATTCTGCTAATACAATAGTGGCATGAACATCTTGGTCATATCAATATTTCTTTCCTAAGAAAGAGGATGCCTGAAATTTAATCTGGATTGTATGAGTTTGCTTTGCAATGTGAGGTTTGCCAACTTGCAAAGCAGACATGTGCCACATTTCCTATCTTGACCAGTAAATCCACTTATACTTTTGAGCGTGTGCACTCGGATGTCTGGGGTCCATGCAATGCTCCGAGTTGGTAGGGATTTCGTTACTTTCTCACCTTTTTTGATGATTTGTCCATACATCACTATTTTTCTTATAAAGAACATGAGTGAAGTTCATGATATTATCAGTGATTTTTTTGCCCTTGTGTAAATACAACATAATGCCAAGATTTATTAAAAAAATCGCTCAAATAATGCTAGAGAATATTTGGCACATTCTCTTCAAAGAACTCTTATTGGGGAAGGGATTATGCATGAAACCGTGTGTGCATATAGTCCTCAACATAAGGGGATTGCAGAAAAAAAGAATAGATACATTTTGGAGATTACTCGAGCTCTTCTTTTTCAGCAAAATATTCCTAAGAAATTCTAGGGAGAGGCGATTCCTACCAGCATTTACTTGATGAACAAAATGCCATCGTGTGTTATTAATGGTGAATCTCCATTTATGTATATGTGTCCAGGTTAAACACTTTTTTCTCTCACACATATTGTGTTTGCATGTGTTTGCTTCCTTCACGCCAATGATGCTAGGGTAAAGAAATTGCATACTTGTGCTAATATTGGTTTCTTACTTGCTTACCCTACGATGCAAAAAAGCTATCATTGCTTTGATTCCATCTTGGGTCGTGTTTTAGTCACTAAAGATGTTACCTTCTTTGAAAACAATACATTCTTTCCTATTGTTCCTCTTCAAGTGGAGACTAGACATGAATAGGGATTTTGTGGCCGTCAGTTCTTGAACGATGATGATTATTGTGTTGCTTACAGTTTTCATGTTCAAGAGGAGATTAAACCTAATGAAGACAAATGTATTGATGGAGAAGCTGTAGAAATCAACCTCAATCATCCAGAATCTTCCTCTAATGATCCAAGTCCAGAAGCGTTGGATATTTCTTCTATACTTGTTAAAACTAATAATGACTTACAGGATACAGAAGTAGAAAAAGCGGATGATTGTATTGCACAAAGGAAGGGTAAGAGAACTATTAAACCTCCGGCTAGATATGCGGGATGAACACAACATCCCATTGAACTCCAAAATTCTTACTCTAAATTGAGCGAACCCTATAAAAGCTTTGTTGCATCTCTGAATACTCATTGCATCAAAAAAATATTATCGAAGTGAAAAATGATCCAAAATAGAAAAGTGTTATGCAAGAAGAAATGGATGCTTTGATCAAGAATAACACTTGGTACGTTGTTGCTATTCCAGAAGGTGATCATCTTGTTGGCTATAAATGGTTATACACAATCAAGTATACCACGGATGGAGATATTGACATATTCAACGCTCGATTAATAGCTAGAAGCTATAGTCAGAAATATGGTATTGACTATCTCGAGATCTTTACTCATGTGGTTAAGATGAACACTGTTAGAGTTGTCGTTTGCTTATATCCTAGAAAATGTATCAACTTGATATGAAAATACCTTCCTAAATGAAATTCTGAAGACAGAAGTATATATAAAGATGCCACCCGGATATGAAAAAGGTAAAAGTTCTAAAAAATGAAAAAAAATGCCTTCTATGTGCTCAAGCAATCTTCCAGAGTTTGGTTTGAACGACTTCAAGTTGTCATTATAAAAAAAATTACAAGCAGATGAATGGAGATCAAACTTTATTCATGAAAAGGAAAGGTGAACAAAATGTTATTTTATTAATCTATGTAATTGATGACATGATTCTTACATGTGATGATTGTAATGAACTAAGTAATATTAAGATGATCCTTACAACTAATTTGAATCGAAAGATCTAAGAAAGCAGAAGTACTTTCTTGGTATTGAAATGGCTCGCTCTCTAAAAGGTATGTGTTTGGATCAATGTAAATACCCTCTTGATTTGTTAAAAGACAAAGGAAATGGCAGATATCAAAGATTAGTTGGGAAAATAATACATCTTATTCACACTATACATGGTATCACATATCATGTTATATTATTAGTCATTTCATGAATGCTCCTGTCACCTCGTACATGAGTGTGGTTATCAAAATATTGTGCTATATTAAAAAATCACCTGAAACGGTCTCATGATAAAAAAGAAACAGAATATAACCATTGAAAAAAAAGATGCTGATTGGGCATGTTCTATTGATGATAGAGGTCTACCTATGGTTATGCAGTGTATCTCTGTGGGAACTCGGTTACTTGGAGAAGCAAGAAACAAAATATTATTTTCAGATTTAGTGTTGTAGTTGAATATCGTACCATTGCAAATGGTGTCACTGAAACTTTTATGGTTGAAGATTTTATTACAAAAGTTGGGTATTAATGCATATGCACCTACGGAAATATTTTGCGGCAACAAGGTAGCGATAAATCTTGCTAATAATTGCATTATGCATGATCGGACAAAGATGTAGAGCTTGATAGACATTTCATTCAAGAAAAGATTGATGCATGCGATTTATGTCTCCTTTCATGAAATAAGATAATCAAGTTGTGGATCTCTTCACGAATGTCTACGATGCAATTTGAGTTGAATGTAGGCAACTTGGGCATGGTTGACATGTATGCCCAACTTGAGGGGGAATGTTAAAGTTGTACTCTAGTGGGTAAACGGATCATGGATGATGGACTGTTTATCCATTTCCATATATATTGTACTCATCCCTCAATTTGGATTGTTAAGTTTTTAGTGAAGAAAACCCTAGTCTCTTGTATTGGAGACTAGGGAGATTGTGCCCACGTGGTTTTTCCCTCTAAGAAGTATTTTCCACGTAAATCATTGCCTTCTTCTTCATGGTAACCTTGATTTCTCTATGTTGCGATCACATTCAGACCATACTCCTATCTGTTGGGACTCGGGAGAGACCTCCCACCCTGATTCTATATTCCATTTTGAACGTGCTTGGTTGTCGGAAGAGGGGTTTAGTGAGCGGGTGGTTGCGTGTTGGGAGGAGGTGCAACCTTCTGGTTTCGCCTCATGTGATACAACAGTTCCTCTTGGATTTTAAGGAGGAGGATGTCATTTCGTAAAGAAGTTCGAAAGCACTGGGAAGATAGAGAAGGATATGGTAAGATTCTTAAGCGCATCACGAAAGCGTGAGGATCGCATCGTATGCGATCGGGGGCGACTAGTCGCACAAGTTGCTCGATGCATTGGAAATTAAAAAATTTCCATGCGATGAAATCACATGATCCAAGAACACTTCTCGGATCGTTTCATCTAAACCACAAACAAGTATTAGGGTTACCTCTTGAAGTGTGGTTGCGATCGAGTCTTTAAACGAAGAGACCTCCTGTCTCAAGTCCGATCCGACGGAGGAGACGCTTGCGATCATGTTGATGAAACGCGTGCTCCTCGCAATCCATGTTGATGATCCAAGCGACGGATCTCCTGATCTCGACACAGGAGATCCGACGTCTTCTTCACAAGCGAGGCGCACCGAAGGAGACGGAGATCCATGCACTACAAAAAAAGGCGGGATTGGCGTGCACATAAGAGCTCGTTATGTGCACGCCTAGTGCACGCCATGTGCACGCCTGACGAGTGGGCGAGCACATGTGCTCGTTACGTTCGTGCTCGCTGATCTGAGAGTCGCTACGGGTGGTGGGCGAGCACTATGGGACGCTATGTGCTCGCCCGCCCGTAGGGCGTGCACATATGTGCTCGCCGGTGTGATCGCCTTCTCTATAATCGACGATTACACACGGAGCACCGGGCGAGCACATGTGCTCGCCCAAAGTGATTTCCAGGAAAAAAATATACAGGTTCGACAGGGTTTTGACGCCCCGTCGAACCTGTATAGCCTACCAATAAACCACTGCAGGTATCTTCCTAAGGATATATATATTATAGCAGATCGTAGATTAAGATAACTAGCACTAAAAATTTAAAGGAACGCAATATACATGAATTCAGAAATAAACAATATAATATAAGATCTAAATATTACAAACAAGTCAACGCCAGCAAAGTTCATATAAATTAAAAGATGTTCTAAAAGTTTAAAAGAAAATACAGGTACAAACCACAAAAAATTTACTTCTTCTTTGATCTAAAAAATTTGGAGACTAAACCCTGCTTTGATTTCTTTTTTTCTTTTTCCTTTTCTTTGAACCTCGCATACATGCGTGCCTCTTCTTCAGGGTCATTCTCCTCCTCCTCTTCGTGATCAGATTCAATCTCTTCCGGTTGAGATGCACGCTCTTGCGACCTATATTATATATGGAAGATATTTATCTATTAAATGCATTTTGTAGATATAGAAATTTAATTGTATTACTCATTCTATAAGAAGAATACTTACATGTACGCCGTGAGCTCCTCTCGGAGCTTCGTCACCTGCTCCACCATCATCGCCATCTGCGACTCCATTGGAACTGAAGATTGGGACGTATGTGGTTGCGTATACGACGGCTGAGAGTATGCAGAATAGGAGTGACGATGTTCCTCCACATAGTATGGAGGAAGACCACCAAGCGTCTGCTTCCTATTCGCCACAACGTCCCTCTCCTCCAACACCTTATAAGTTTTTCAATTTTTAAAATAAAAGTATATATTAGAAATAAATATAGTAAGATAATATTTATCCATATATACCTGCTTCCAGATCGTTTTATCAAATGGTGGTTGCTCTCCGGTTGGATCGACACCCCATTTATCTGCAGATAGTGCCAGATAACGATCCTGAAATACAAAGTTTACCATATATATAAATATGTTATAATATATCAATTAATTTTAAATAAATTGATAGACTTACCAACAATTGTCCGGCTTCAGGAGTGGACCATTGCGACTCTCCTTCTCTCCCACTCATGTGGGACCTCGACCACCACTCCTGAAAAGAGGGTTCCCTTTCCAACCTAGCAGCCTGAAAATTTTTTCAAGATCTATTAAAACATTGCATTATTTTAAAGTAGATCTCCAAAAAATAATTTTAAATCGTAATACCATCTCCGCTCTAATCTGATTGTGGCTTTTAGAGCCACTGGTAGACTTGATCCTTTGTTTTTGGCGGTTTGTCTTTCCCGCCGAAGATCTTCGTCCAAACTCATCATCCGCAACGAATGCATCACAGAAATCGGCCCATCTGCAAGGATTACGTTATGATAATTGATTATTTTAAAAAGTGTAATAAAAATTATTTGACAAGTATAATACCTATCCTCCGTACACCATGACGGCGGGAACCTCTTCATCTCCTCAAAATTCATCTCCTCGCATCCCGTCTTCGCATGCGAGTCTCTCCTTGCCTTGAAAAATGTATCGCTCATTCTCTTTTCTGCCAAACGAATGAAGGCTCTACGATAAACCTCCTTCCCCATACCAGTGCCAAGGCGAAACCTACTCTGAAAAATAATAACAATTTATAAGATACAAAAAACTTGATCAAAAAATTCTGTATCACTTCTAAGAAACATTTCTTACCAAAAACATGTCAAAAAGTCTCTCCTGCTCTGCAGCAGGGATGCGACACCACCTAAATTGCATGGAAGTCAAGTGTGTCTTTATTATGTTGGTTATCTCCTTTGCCACCCTGTTGTTGTTCAAAAAATCCCTGCATTTACCAAAAAAATTAACTTCCATACAATTTAAAAAAATTTGGAAAATATTTAAAGATAAAATCTATAAAATTTTTACCTCCCATCAGCCGTAACCTCCAACAAAGGGTGGGACGCCGACGTCTGTCCAACTACAGTGGGTAAAGGCACGGATGTGCTCGGCCGTCTAGAAGAAGGAGAGTCAGAACCCATCGATGTCCGGGCTGGTATGGGGACCTGGACTGGGAATCCTGTAGGGGCTGCTGAGGTAGATGGCTCTCCATAGCCTCCTACGTAAAAGGGTGGCGGAGGACAACCAAGAGACTCGTAGTAAGCTATCACCCGGCGAACCTCGTCGGACTGTGAATCAGGAGCAACATCTGGGGTGGGCTGCCTACTGGAAGAAGGTGTGTCTGAGGAAGAAGGACGATTGGATCTATGTGATCCATGCGACCCACCGCGTCCAAAACCTGCCATGACTGTAATAATGATGCATTACATAGTTATTATTTAAGATTTTAGTTAATTCAATTATAATTGTATACAAATACTTACAACTAATCTTCATCACTTATTTCGGTGGGATTAAATGATATTTCTTCATTTTCTGAGTTTTCTGAAAAATCATTACTGGAGTCCGTATCATCTTGTAAGTCAACACACAAAACTTCATTATCAGCCAATCGAATCGATTCGATTACTGGGACTTCTTCCGTTAAGTCTATTCTTTCATTTGTCGGTGTAAATGCTTCATCTATATCATCTTCCTGATTACTGGAATCATTGGAGATATAACTTCGAGAATTTATCTTCACAACAGTTACTGTTTCAATGCCCTTTCTCTTCTTTGATATTTGTGGTAGATAACATACTTGATCCGCTTGAGATGCTAAGACGAATGGTTCAAATCTGCGTATAAATTTCCTTTGCACCACGTCGACAATGTTATTTCTTTTATCAAGTACTACACCTCCATTGGGTTCATACCAATCACACAAGAAAAGAACTACTTTATTCAAGCCTGGTATACTATATTCCACTTCTATAATCTCCTTTAAAATTCCGTAATAATTCAGATGATCTTCCTCATAACAAGATCCGCGAACCATCACTCCATGATTTTGAGTTGTCAAATATTTACCGGAATTTAAGGTATGAAAACGATACCCATTACTGTAACATGAGTTGTACGATCGAACCTTATAAACATGTCCTTCTCCAAAATATTTCATAATATGAGAATAGAAATCGCCACCGTCCAACTGTTTTGATCGGTCTTTAAACCACGCTGGAAATTGATTTCTATAAGTGCTCAAAACTTCTTCATCTGAATACATAGGATTTTCCTCCATAATTTTCTGTCTAAATTCCCTACAATTTATAAGAGAAAAATATTCATTACTTGTAATGAATATATACATAAAGCAATTCAAATACTTACTGAACATATGGTGTTATTTCCTCGCAATTGTCTAATACGTATAACTCTGCAGCATCCTTCTCTTGTTTCGATAAGAAACGTTCAGTTGCTTTGCCTATTAGATGAGTGGATGGCCGAAAGATACTGATACAAGGTTCTTCATCGGAAGAAATTGTCTCATTCCTCCCGCATCTATTGTGGATAGTCTCTACATCTTCTGGAAGATATCTTGCGCAGAATGTTGCAACTTCCTCATATATATATTGTGAACTTATAGATCCTTCAACTTTACTTTTGTTTCGGACCTTTCTTTTAAGAAAGAACATAAACCTATAAGAAAATATGTTAAACATTTAGACCAAATAGTAAAGAAAGAATGACTTTCCAATACATTTATTTACCTTTCAAACGGATACATCCAACGATATTTTACCGGTCCACCAACTTTTGCTTCCCATGGAATATGAATCATCAGATGCTCCATCAAATCAAAAAATGACGGAGGAAATATCTTCTCCAGGTTACACATAATCACAGGAATATTTTTTTGAAGATATTCCATCTCCATGCGGTGTATGCGTGACGAGCATAACACCTGGAAAAATCTGCTTACATCTGAAAGAGCATCGATAATATTTTTTGGTAATAATCCTCTGAAGACTAACGGTAGTAATCTTTCCATAAAAACATGGCAGTCATGACTCTTCATTCCCTTAAATGTAAACTTCTTCAGATCGACCAAATTGGAAAAATTTGATGCATATCTGTCTGGAAACTTCAATTTACTTGTCCATTCACAAACAAGCTTAACTTGATTTCTATCTAAAGTATACTTTGCTTTTGGAACTTCAACCCTTCCACTATCATGCTCCTTGATATGCAATTCTGGGCGATTACATATGAGTTGTAAATCACGACGAGACTTTACTGTATCTTTTGATCGACCGGTTACATTCATTACAGTGTAGAAGATGTTATCGAACACATTTTTCTCTATATGCATAACATCTAAGTTGTGTCGTATCAGTAACTTACTCCAATATGGTAACTCCCAAAATATACTCTTCTTAATCCAATTATGACTGTCACCGAAACCAGGAAGGTTTTTTGTTTTATCTCCATTTTCTAAGACTGATTTTTCTAATTGTTCCAAGTACGATAATATCATATCGCCTGTCTTAATTGGTGGAGGATCTGAAAGATCAATTGTATTTCTTTTGAAAGAATGTTTCTGTCTTCGATATGGATGATTACTTGGAAGAAATCGTCTGTGACAATCAAAAAAACATGGTTTCTGACCGTGTTGAAGCTGAAATGATTTAGTACTATCCATACAATATGGACAACTTTTACGTCCATGCGTACTCCATCCAGATAACATTCCATATGCTGAGAAATCATTTATCGTCCAAAGTAGAGCTACTTTCATGTTAAATGTTTGACTCTTATTAGCATCATATGTATCAACTCCATCGACCCATAACATTTTCAACTCATCGATAAGAGGACGTAAATAAACATCAATGTACTTTCCCGGATGTGTAGGTCTTGGTACTAACAACGAAAGAAACATAAACTGTCGCTTATTACATAACCATGGAGGTAGATTATATGGCGTTGTCATTACTGGCCAACAAGAGTAATCTTTACTTCTTCCATGAGGATTAAACCCATCTGTACATAAACCTATAACGCAATTCCTCTTTTCATCATTAAATGTAGGAAAAGCTGACATCAATTCTTTCCAACAATCAGATTCAGATGGATGCTCCATATATTCATCGACTTTATGTTCCGCGTGCCATGTCATGTATTTCGCCGTTTCTTTACAATAATATAGTCGTTTCAATCTCGGAGTCAGCGGGAAATAACGTAGAATCTTTCTCGATATTTTTTTTCCACTCTTACTAGCTGTCTGATATCTTGGCTCATTACATTCAGGACATCGGTCTAAATGTTGATGTTCACCGTAATATAGAATATGGTGATTTATGCATGAGTCTATTTTAATTTCTGCTAAACCCATCTTCCGCATCATCTTTTTGGTTTTGTAATAATTATCAGGTAATTCCGCATCTTCTGGTAACATCTTCTTAATAATCCTCAGCATTGCATCAAAATTACGATCGGTCATATTATATTCCATCTTCATCGATAGAAGATCCGAGACCGCAGAAAGTTTTGAATATGTCTTGCAACCCAACCATAATGGCTCCTCCGCTTTTTTCAACAGCTCGTAAAATTCTGCAGACTCTCCATATGGTTCCTCATCATCTAACAAAGTATCATTGAATTCTGGACCCGCAACATTCATAACCATATCTGCAAAGGGATTAATATTGTCAGCTTCTTCCACATCATTCATTCTGTTCTCGAAATTCTCACCATGCCTCCACCAAATATGATATCCTTCCATGAAACCCATTCTATACAGATGTAACTGAGTTTCATCTTTTGATCTCTTCTTCATTAGACGACATTTCTTACACGGACACAAGATAGTTCCATCTGAATCCACAATACGGGAACCTTGTGCGTAAGCAAATTGTATGAATTCCTGAACACCTCTTTGAAAAGCATCTGCTATACGCCCATCTACTACACGGTTGTACATCCATTCTCTATTGGTCATATTTATGAACCTGAATTAAATAATCTAAAATGTCAAATCTAAAATATTGAGGATATCTAAACGTATCACATTTTTGAGATAAAAGATGAGAAGAGAAGTGTATTAATTATGTTATCACTTTAGCCCGTCCATAAGGATTCAAATTTACTAAAAGATGATTGTTGTCACAAGTATCTTTATTTCTAACGAAAATTCGGCAGCATAACCCTGCACCTCTCCCGTATACCCCATAAATCATTCATAATTAATTATCAAAATAATCATATTATTGATTATTTCAATAATAAATATGACTGATTTGGTATACAGAAGAGGAAGGGGTTATGAACCGAATTTCCGTAAGAAATAAAGACACTGTGACACGGATCACCTTTTAGTAAATTTGAATCCTTACGGACCCCCTTAGTCCGGGACCTCCGAACTAAGGAAAGCTAATATAAATGTAATACTTTAAGATCATTTTACGTCATACATTTGTAAGTGCTACAAATGAGACTATAAAATAATCTTAAAATATTTATTCATTTATATTAGCCGGGCATTTACGTATATTTGGCTGATTAACGATGGGGATAGGGATAAGTGTGATCCTTATTTAGTGCCTAATACAGTGCTTGGGTCACTAAAAGGTAATGGGCACCTGCAAAAAAAATTCGAACCTGCATACATCAAAAACCACGACCATTGGTCTGGGATAAACATCCCAAAGTGAGTCCAATAGTGCTGTGAAAAAATAAAAAAAATATAACACAGTTAGAGGTGATCAAATCCTCTAACGTGTTGCACACGCCACCCGTTGTGCAGGGCCACACACCACCCGGTGTGGAAGGACGCACTGTGTGTGAAGAATTTTGTGTGATTTTCTAATAATTACTAAATCATATTTTGGACTTATTATAAACCTAAGTATAAGTTAATGTGATATAATTGGTCACATTAACTAAAATTTAATGTGATAATAAATTATCACAAAATAAACAATGGTGTATATCATATCTCATATCAAAACGATATGAAATTTTAAAACCGTTATTAATGATATTGATAATATCTAGTATCTACATTATTGAAGTTGAGTAACTAAAGTTATTCACAAATTTCATAACTAATCATTTTCGAACATAATGTTTGTTGAGGCATTTTATCTACATTATTTCGAGGCATTATAAAAGTTGAGTAACTAATCTTTTCTAAGCATAACTAATCTAAACTAATCATACAAGCATTTTGTCATTTAAAATTTACAAAATTTAAACATAATTTTCGTTGAGGCATTTTATCGAACACCTACAGGGCATACAATTCTACATATTATTTAGACAACCAAATTCGAAATAACAATACAATAGTGATCTACTATTATCCTTAATGTGTAAAAGACATATAAACTAACAAAATACTACACTACATTTAACAAAAATTTTAAACCCTAAACTATCCAAACAATACAACTACGTAATGAAATCAAATAAAAAAAGAAAGGATTAAAGATTATACTGAGTAGTAGATGTAGATCTACTCAAAACACGAAAACCACGGGCGTCGGGGTCGGAGCGGAGGGCTTGCGGGTCGCCGGAGGGGAGGATTTGGGAGGAGTTTGCGTGAGAAATGAGGAAGAAGGGCGCCGCAGTTTCTGTTATCGGGCTTGGGCGAGCACACTTAAGTGCTCGCCAGGCCGTCGCCCGGTGCTCGCCCATATATTTCCAGCCGCTAAAATTTTCCGCGCAATGAAATTCAAGTGGGCGAGCACATTGGGCGAGCACTTGGGCGAGCACATGTGCTCCTCAATACTGGTAACCGCGCCTCTCCGCAAAATTCAAACCAGCGACCCTCATGGGCGAGCACATGTGCTCTTAGTGTGCTCGCCCATTACGAGGCGAGCACATGTGCACGCCATGTGCACGCCGAGACGTGCACGCTAATCCCGCCTTTTTTTGTAGTGATGAGCAAACGATCGGGCAGCTTAACGACGACGCTGCGGCGATGGAGGATCTCTCTAGGGCATCCATGGTGGACGGACATATGAGAGAAAGAGAGTGTGTGGGCGTGTAGAGAGAGAGACTTATATTCTCATTGTGTAAAGAAGAGCAAAGGGGTGCCCTCTCCATTTATAATATTTTGGGATCCATGGATCTCAATCCATGGGCAACACAAATCCAATGGCTCTCATTATTTGTGTTTTTTTAATGGCCAAGATTTGTGTTGGTAAAAACCAATAATTAATTTAATTTAGATTATATATTGATAAAGGGATTGGTGGTCGTCCCCCTCTCCTATTAGGAAAGGGAGAATCTCAATGCAATCTCAAGATTGCATGATTCCATATGTCTCCAATTATTTACAACAACAATTGTTGTAAATTATTCTACAAAATAATTCATAATCATTTTGTGAATATTGCAATCTTGCAATTGGAAATTTGTGAATCATATTCACAACCGAAAATAAAATGTAAATTACATTTTCAATTTAATGTCCAATGTGAATCCAATTCACATCAACATTTAATTAACAAATGTAAATTACAAATAGCTCTCTCTTATATATTATGAATCACATTTATAATATATGTGATTAATACGGATAGTGATATATGCATTATCCATGATAATTAAATCACATTTAATCATCTTGGATCTCTATTCTCATGTGCCCAAATAATATGAATCACATTCACATTATTTACATCTTTGATAATTAAATTACATTTAATTATCTAAGATAAATCTCCTTATAATATGAATCAAATTCATATTATTCATGATAATTAAATCACTTTTACTTATCCATTTTCTCAATGCTCGGATACATATTATCAACAATGAAATTATCCTGAACCCTTTCAAGGATAATCCGCTTTCTCCGCGAATACTTGGAGATAAGGACAGGGCAATTGTATTGTTCCATGTAAAGTGACTTGGATATTGAAATCACATCTCAAATCCAGATCTCGAGCCTCCCGTAGATGCTTGATTAAATCAAGACCGCAAATCTAATCTTCTCATTACATCTGAATCATATTCAGATCAATGTCCAACATTTGGACTAAGATTAGATTACTTCTCTACTGAGAGGAGTCACTAAAATCCAGACCTATTTCATCACTCCCTCGAAATGTAAGCGTCATGGTTATACAACCGTTTATAATCACATCACCCTCAGGTATTCCCAATACCTGTACATCCTGCATACTGGAAGACTCAGAATAAACCCGAAGTATAAGATTAATTTATACTGTCTACTTTAGGGATTTATCATTAATTTTCTCATTTGACTATTGGGAGTTGGTATCGATCATATACTTTCCAAAAGTATATATCATACCCAGGTGTTGATCATATACTTTCCAAAAGTATATATCAAACCTACAAATTCAGTCAAGCTTCAAAAGCGAGACGACCGTGCATGGAATTTGATTCTTCCCAATATCTCATGAGTGAGCTCATGTTTTCTGGTTCAGTAACTGAACCTGTATGATCCCTTTGAGAGATCGTATTACTCGTATGCCCTTATATGCACACCAGCACGCCATTGTATAGACTTTGATTAGGTCATCAACCTATTGGTCTGTCAAATGTACATACTCAGACATATAGTAATACATCTGTCTATGGTTAGAGGATGCGTGCCTATATCATGACAGCATACGATATAGGACTTTGGTTATCTCGATCTCGTTAAGTCAACTCTTTGACCTAACTAATCTGACACCTCCGAATCTCTATTCCTATGCAGAGGACCTACATCAAGAGGTCGGTTAGATATCAGCCTAACTGAGAAAGGATTGCCATCTCCTACTCAGGCTGGAGATCATCTCTTAACAATCATTTGACGGTGCTTGATGAGTCCTCAATCTAACTCATTAGATATTCATCCAAGCACCAGCCTCTATGATTCAATAATTGAATCAACAGATGTATGATCATTAAGATGACCATGGTACATAACACTAATTGTACTAAGGGACCTATTATACAAATTAGTTATTCTTCATTTCAGATCAGGGAATGATATTTGCAATAACATTTATTGCATAATGGCTCATCGTGGGCTCGCATGCCCAACAATCTCCCACTAGCCCAAAGAGCCATTAATGGGTAATCATTTAAACCCGCACTCATGTGACAATCATAGGCTATTTAGAAAAATAGCAAGGTAAGTTGATCAGTCACTCTGTTCCCAAGAGATCACGCCAAGTCCTTTTACGGCACTTGCATATCTCCAAGTAACAGTGCTCGCATCTAATGCGAATGTTGTATCTTATGCAACCAATACTCATTCATGTCAGTCCTAGTGTCCTTGACACTACACCTCAATGATTATTATAACCAGTATTCCCATAATCCTTATCAGAATACCTTTATTCCTGGAGATCTCTGTCTCCTAAGGTATCTACAGTTAAGATCCTTATGGATCACTATCTACAAGGTCTTAAACTTTTGAAGATAAGACTTTGAGATCACTATATCTAAGTTTCATCATCTTTGAAGATATTGTTATTACTGCAATCAAGTGTTTTATCTTTATAGTAGGATTAGTAACAGTTTACTACTCCCATTGCATGGTAGACATCTGGCTTTTGTACACATCTAGCATACACCCGGCTTCTCGGAACTGATGCACAAGGGCAAGCAGTTTTAGCATTCACATCCTTAACTCTTTGAGGTGCTATCCCTTTAGATAGGTTAGTACCATATCTTGAGGAAAATAAGCCTTTCTTGGAATTTTTCCAGAAAATGGAAATATCCAAGGTGTACTATTAATGTGATGGTCCCAATACCCTCTTCTCTTTGCTTCTGAACAACTTTAGAACTAAGATCTAAGAGGTATCCTTGAGATCATATCTCGAGGTATGGAACAACCAGATTATAAAACACTTATTATTATCGTCCTTATATCATTCTAAATGATTAGGATATTATCTACATTTAACACGGTGAACACAATATCACTCCCACTAAGCTTCACACGGTTCATCAAGATTCTATCTGAAATCATAACATTCATAATTTCATCAAATCTTATGTTCCAACTACAAGAAGCTTATTTGAGTCCAAAGATGGAGTTCTTTAGCTTGCACACCTTACTTTCCTCAACCATGAAGTCCTGGAGCTACTTCATGTGAATATCCTCAAAAAGGTATTCATAAGGGAATACAATCTTGACTCACATCTTGTAGATGCCATAGTCAAGTTGTGTAGCTAGTGTTAGCAATATTCTGATGGGTTTAAGCTTGGTTACTGAAGAGAAAGTCTCATCGCAAGCGATGTCTTCTCTTCGGTGTGTAGCTCGTGGCTACGAACCGTGCTTTGAAGGTCTCTACCTTCTCATCGGGTTCCCTCTTTCTCTTGAAGATCCATTTACACAATAATGGGTCTTACCCATATAGTTGGATCCTCGAGGGTCTACATACAACATTTGTATATGAAGTATACTTTAGACTTTATTGCTAACATCCATCTTTTCATGATATGATCTTCAGAAGCATCATCACATGAAGTCAGATCATTGTCAGATTCAACTGACACATGGAATCCATCCTCAAGCTTATTTGAAGAGGTATTAATATTTCATCTTTAATTATCTATTTAGTTTCCTATTTCAGGAGCTTCATTATCTTCTCAAGATTAATGAGTTCCTTTACTTCATTTTCATCCTGATTATCAAGAGAGTCATCCTCTAAGAATCACATTCTCAGAGATGAGATCCTTTAAGAATCTCAAGGTCATAAAGTAGGTATCCAATACCATCCTTTATTTTCCTAATGAAGTAGCACTCTCCAGTGTCAGATTCCAGCTTACTTGCATGGAACCTTATTAAGGATATATATTATAGTCTCTACTACATATATATCTTAGAAACTAATAGATAATTATGCTAATATTCATCATTGATCATATCATGCTACAGATGATCCAATTGTATCTCCCTACAACTCTACCGAGTTAAGGTACGTTAGGAGGAGTGAGATAGGAATGACATTCATATCTCCATAAGGTATTCCTTTGAATTCATCTAATAGGTACTGACTACCTAGATTAGATCAAATTCATTTAATCTTCCTTCAAACTTTGGTTCTAAACCAAAATTGTGAACTCTATGAACATTTCAAAGGTTTCTTAGTGAAGAGAAGAAATCTCATACCACAAATAATCATTAATAGTAATCACATATCCGTAATGTTTACTATGATATAGATGATTCACATACATCAATATGTATGAGATCCTGAATACCTTGACATCTTACACCTTTCTCAAAGAAGGGTGTATTGGACATTTTTACTTTGAATACAATATTCATAAGTATGCAAGTTTTGAAATTTTAGACATTCTAAAGTTCCATCTCTTACTTGTCCATTGATCTCATCAACAGACATATGTCTAAAATATGATGTCAGATCATTGTCAAATGATCTTTATCCTCCTATTGATCTTTAAAGGTTTAATTTTCAGTATTAGAAATTTTAATGAACCACTCATTAATTTTCTAATTTAGCGGAGTCCACTAGATGTTAGATTACTATCTGAAATATATCCATCATAACTCACTATGATAGGTTTATTCCAGAATTCATGTTTATTTCCAACACATTTAGAAATAAACTATGAGAGTGTTCTAATATCCAGGTCACAGAGACATTATCTAAGATTAAGGGCTCCCACTGAAAATATGAAATCTATTGATCCAATAGAAATTGTTGCAACAATCGCATCAATTCCAACATGGATGATCATTAAACCTTAAGATCAAATTTCTAATATTCTAATACGTATGCAACCAATTGCAAGTGTCATTAAAAGATTGAGATACAATTATTAGACTTTATCTTATAAAATAAGTAAGTCAATTTCAATGATTATATGTAGATTATTCTGATGTACTATCTGATTCCTTCTCTAAGGATTCCAGATAGATTTGATAGTCATACTATAAACACATCATTCTATTGCAGTAGTGGCATTCATCCAACTCTTTGGATGTCATATGGAAGTTAGAGAAGTACAGTCAATTCTTTGACTCTACTTCTTACTTGGGTCCAACCCATGCTTCCACTGCGCTCCCTTTATCTATAAGCAACCATTGCTCAAGACAAAGGATCTCTTATGTTGAAATCAAAAATTTCAATATAACAGTATTTCAACATTTATACATGCTTCATTCAATTCATACAATATGAATATTATGAAGCTTCATGAATGACTAGAGTATAGATAGTAGAATGATGACACTCATCGTATCTACATCCATTTAAACTCTTAAAAACTTAGGTTCATGTAAGTACTCAAACAATTTGAATACATCGTCTCCTATAGAGCCACCATTATGCATAATGCAGAGAACCATGTCATTCATGATTATATGTCGAGAGCACATATGTATGTCAGAATATCTTCTTAGATTTTATAAGGATTATTTGATAATTACGATCATTATTGACATGTCACTTCAAAAGTACATTCGACGAGATTAAGACTTATAGAGACATACAAACCCTAGGGTTTTAGTCCTATTGTCTATTTGATTATCATTCCTTATTATTATGAGGAAACTTGCACATTGCAACCACACATAGTATGTGTCCAATTGCAAGTACAATATCTGGATCATGGATCCAATCCATGATATTCTACTGGTTATTATTGAGTAATAACATTGACTGGGATTAAAGAAGGATTATTTGAAATAAGAAATTTGCATAAACATATATAAATATGTAATTTACATTACTTTGATTTAGGAGTTTTTATATCAAAGTTGTCTTGCCATGTCAACAATGAAAGTTCATTCCCTTAATCACTTTCAATGTAAGAGATATACTTACCATTATATCTCAAACAAGATATGGGATCTCCTTCCTTATCTTTGTTACATCCTAATAATATGAGAACCTGTAACTCAGATAAAAAGAAGCGGGAACACATTTCTCTTGCAAGTCCAACATGCATCTCCCAATTCGGTCTTTAACTAACACCCGAGCCCACCACCCCTAAGGTGATGTTGACCCGTCATTAATTGAACCAACCGTCAACATGAATGCAATTCGCTATGCGCAATCCAATATCGCCCCAATAATATGAGGATATGATATTGAGGTCACTACGCATACGTCCTTACTCTTTCGAGAAGCGATGAGCCCGATCCAAATGTATCGTATGCAGGAGTTGTCACTTCAGACAGGCGTCTCCTACATACAATATCTGGCGACGGAACCCTTCGCCTTGACAGGAGACCATGGGTGTCACTTATGTGATCTTCCACATAATATTCAAATTTTAATTAATTATTATGAATCATATTCATATAATTAATTCTTCCAAGAGAAATGCACATCTATTCATAATAGAGTGTTTTTAATTGGATATAATTAACTTAATCACATTAAATTAATTATCAATCCAATTCAATCAACAAACTTGGTTTTACTTGAATATATGGTATTATCTCAAAGTACATATTAATTCGAATTTTAATAATTAGAAAAATACAACATGATCTCTCAGGCATCATTCGTTCCCTACCCGTTGTCATGGCCAGTAGCGGTGGGAGTGGGACGAACCGCAATCAGTGCGACCCGCTACCTCGACGCTCCCCGACTAGACACCATATCCTCCTCGAGAAAAAATAATACCGAGCCAATCACTTTGTACTTGAGATGATCATCGGTTTTTCAATCGAAATTATACCATATAGTAATAATCAAAACAATTTTGATTATAAGGAAATTTGCTAACCAAATTCCCAATCATATTCAAGCAAGTTGTTTGTTGATTGTGTTTCCAATTATGATCTAGATCAAATCTAATCAATTATTGGTTGAGGCCAAGTCAATTAAGGAAATAATCATCATTAAATATTTCTCAAATATTTTCCATAATTATTTCATGAAATTAACAATTAATTTCACTAATTGACAATCACTTGGTTCTTGATTAGGAATGTAATTTCAGCAGTGACCCGTACTTACTAAAATTAACATATCTTAATCAAAACAAATCCGAATTATGCAAAATCAGTTTTTTAAGATTGCTAACTTGATTTATGACAGAACTTAAGTGATATTTCACGCATTTCAAGGCGGATCAAAATAGTAATTAACTCATTAATCATGTTAAGATTCGCAGTACCCGCAACAGTGAATACATGTTCATTAAAACGACCATATCTCGAGCAAACGGAATCCAAATTACGTAAATTCAGATCCTATGGTTTCCTTATTTAATGGGGAATAAAATATAGATTAATTCGTGTTTAAATATTTTAAACAAGGTCGAATTTATTCACTGAACAGATGTACGAAAATGAAATGCGATAAAAACTTTCGCAACCTTAACGTACCCAACTCGTCCTAGATTTACGGATCATATCCAAAACCTTCTATCTAAGGCTCTGATACCACTTGAAGGATATGGTAATATTCTTAAGCGCATCACAGAAGCGTGAGGATCGCATCGTATGCGATCGGGAGCGACTAGTCGCACTAGTTGCTCGATGCAACGGAAATTAAAAAAATTCATGCGATGAAACCATATGATCGAAGAACACTTCTCGGATCGGTTCACCTAAATCACAAACAAGTATTAGGGTTACATCTTGAAGCGTGGTTGCGATCGAGTCTCTAAACGAAGAGACCTCCTGTCTCAAGTCCGATCCGACGGAGGAGACGCTTGCGAGCGTGTTGATGAAACGCGTGCTCCTCGCAATCCATGTTGATGATCTAAGAGACGGATCTCCTGATCTCGACATACGAGATCTGACATCTTCTTCACGAGCGAGGCACACCGAAGAAGTCGGAGATCCACGAGCAAACGACTGGGCAGCATAACGACGACGCTGCGGCGATGGAGGATCTCTCTAGGGCATCCATGGTGGACGGCCATATGAGAGAGCGAGAGAGAGAGTGGGCGTGTAGAGAGAAAGAGGTAGAGAGAGAGAGAGACTTATGTTCTCATTGCGTAAAGAAGAGCAAAGGGTGCCTCTCCTTTTATAATATTTTGGGATCCATGGATCTCAATCCATGGGCAACACAAATCCAATGGCTCTCATTTATTTGTGTTTCTTTTAATAGCCAAGATTTGTATTGGTAAAAACCAACAATAATTAATTTAATTTAGATTATATATTGATAAATCAATATAATTCAATCACCAAATTAAATCAACTAACATTGGAGATAATGGAAAGGAGGCCCCTCCCTTCCATATAGGAAGAGTGGACAGCCACCCTTTCCTTTAGGGATTGGTGGTCGTCCCCCCTCTCCTATTAGGAAAGAGGGAATCTCAATGCAATCTCAAGATTGCAAGATTTCATATGTCTCCAATTATTTACAACAACAATTCTTGTAAATTATTCTACAAAATAATTTATAATCATTTTATGAATATTGCAATCTTGTCATTGGAAATTTATGAATCATATTCACAACTCAAAACAAAATGTAAATTACATTTTCAAGTTAATGTCCAATGTGAATCCAATTCACATCAATATTAAATTAATAAATGTAAATTACAAATAGCTCTCTCTTATATATTATAAATCACATTTATAATATATGTGATTAATATGGATAGTGTTATCCACATTATCCATGATAATTAAATCACATTTAATCATCTTGAATCTCTATTCTCATGTGCCCAAATAATATGAATCACGTTCACATTATTTACATCTTTGATAATTAAATCACATTTAATTTTCTGAGATAAATCTTCTTATAATATGAATCAAATTAATATTATTCATTATAATTAAATCACATTTAATTATCCATTTTCTCAATGCTCGGATACATATTATCAACAATAAAATTATCCTTAACCCTTTCAAGGATAATGCGCTTTCTCTACGAATACTTGGGCCGAATTTATTCACTGAACAGATGTGCGAAAATGAAATGCGACAAAGACTTTCGCAACCTTAACGTACCCAAGTCATCCTAGATTTACGGATCATATCCAAAACCTTCGATCTAAGGCTCTAATACCACTTGAAGGATATGGTAATATTCTTAAGTGCATCACAGAAGCATGAGGATCGCATCGTATGCGATCGGGAGCGACTAGTCGCATTAGTTGCTCGATGCAACGGAAATTAAAAAAAATTCATGCGATGAAACCATATGATCGAAGAACACTTCTCGGATTGTTTCATCTAAATCACAAACAAGTATTAGGGTTACATCTTGAAGCGTGGTTGCGATCGAGTCTCTAAACGAAGAGACCTCCTGTCACTACAAGAAAGATTAGAACAGGCGACGGTCAACATCCGTCGCTAACGATAAGTTGACCGTCCCCTCTGATCAATAGGGACGGTCATAAGACCGTCTCCAAAGGTCGCGTCGCATTTGGTATACGCGACGGTTTCAGTAACCGTCCCCAATACCAGCACATAGGGGACGGTCAGGACCGTCCCTAAAAGTTTGTATTATTGGGGACGGTTATGACCGTCCCTTAAAGTCTATCAGGGGAGACGGTTTTGACCGTCCCAAATAATTAAAGTGAAGACGGTCATACCCGTCTCTAATAACGAAGGGGACGGTTACAATGACCGTCCCCTTTGTTAGTCTGCTAACAAAAAAAATTTCCATTGCCCCCTATTTGATCCTCATTTTCCCCTGTTACAAAAAATCTGTATACATAATAAAAATTACAATGACCAGACAAAAAAAATTTAATTCACATTCATAAAAAACTTGTCCAACATACACATGCATTCAAAATACTACATTATCCTACATTCATAAAAAACTTGTCCAAAATAAACACGCATTCAAAATAGTACATTATCCTACATACACAACAAAACACATGCTATCCTACTCGTCGTCCTCATCCTCGTCCTCGTCGTCATCAGCATCATCTTCTTCTTCACCGTCATCGTCGTCGCCTAACCTCGTAGCGGTATTATCATCAACTCTTGGTTGGCTAGTCGACGCTCCACCTTGATGTGCCTGCATGAATGCATTGAATATCGCCATTTGTTGGCGCAAATCCTGGATCTCCATATTCATGCTAGACACCTGACTCTCTAGTTCCCTCTCCCTTTGTGTCTTCTGAGAGGTCGAGCCGGTCCCTACTCCATACCAATTCCGTATGGTGGCACCACGACCACCACAACGGATGCGTCCCTGATGCTCGGGACCAGTCGCCTGGAGGAAAGCCGCATCGGGAGTAAGAGGTGGATTACTCGTTCCGGTGGGGTCTACAGAGCCAGTGGTTGTGAGCCTGACCATCTCCTCCTACAAATTTATATAAGTTCAAATTCATTTAATTTGTATCCACCCAAGTTGAAAGTTCAAATTCATAACTTACATGAATTGGACCATAGGCAGGATCCACCCAATGAACTTCCCCGCCCACATCGCGGCTCTTAGACCTCTCGAACACTTCCATTCGGCTGGGCACTCTCTCGTTCTCCACTTCCTAATGTGAAAAGATTAGTAAACTTAGAATACCATTTTAATACATATATAATAGTTATAATTTTAACACTAATAATAATCTAGATTACTTACGAAGTCATCCTTTAGTTGATTCGTGTTTCTTCTCCCCATTCTATGTGTAGACTTGAAACCTTTTCTTCGATTTTCAGCATTTCTCCTTGAGATGCCCTATACGAAGATAGAATTTTATTAAAAGATTTTCAAATGATATATGTATAGAATGCACATTTTTATGTCACTTACCGTATGTTCTTCTCCAATCCAAATAGAAACCATCGCCATCCATTGGTCAGCAGGTACATTCGGAGGACAATTTGCCAAATTGGCTTCCAATGGTAGCTCGGGGTCGAAGTACTTTAAAATGGAG
Organism: Ottelia alismoides; assembly: GCA_037367405.1. Classification (NCBI taxonomy): domain Eukaryota; kingdom Viridiplantae; phylum Streptophyta; class Magnoliopsida; order Alismatales; family Hydrocharitaceae; genus Ottelia; species Ottelia alismoides. The sequence goes on from JAZKJV010004995.1 coordinate 498,796, forward strand.
GCCAAATTGCCAAATTGGCCTCCAACGATCCGCACCCTAAGTGTCTCACCAGGACGCAGACGGTCCAACACTCTACACTGAGATGGACCTCTACGTCTGGAGCCCGAGCCACTCGATCCGTCAGGATCGGAGGTCGAACTCCCTCGCTGTGCTGTAGGCGGTGCGTCCCGGATGCGTCTAGGACGTGGAGGCATATCTGCATATTATAAGGTGTCCCGTCGAATTTCTTGTTATTATCTGCCCTTTGCCATCTATGCTTTGGTGGAAGGAATCGACGATGACCCAAGTAGCAATGCTTCATACTTCCAGACAGCCATGTCGAATGTGTTTTTTCAAAACAGACCGGACATGCGAGTTTTCCCTTGGTACTCCAACCAGACAAATTTGCGTATGCGGGAAAGTCATTTATAGTCCACAATAGTGCAGCTTGTAATTTAAATGTCTCTTTCCTACATGCATCATATGTAGGTATTCCCGTAGTCCATAAGACTTTTAGTTCATCCATTAACGGTTCTAGGTACACATCAATTGCGTTGCCAGGACCTTTAGGACCAGGAATTAGTAGCGTCATCATCATAAATGACGAACTCATTGACATCCATGGTGGTAGATTGTAGACAATCAGAATCACGGGCCAAATGCTGTAACTCAGGCTCATATTACCAAACGGATTGAAACCATCTGAGGCTAATCCCAAACGAACATTTCTCTCATCATTAGAGAACTGCGGATATCTCTGATCAAATTTTATCCATTCTTCTGCATCAGATGGATGTCTCATAGCTCCATTAGCATCTCGTTTATTTGAACGAGAATGCCACGTCATCCACTTTGCAGTTTTTTCAGACATGAAGAGACGTTTTAGTCTTGGAATTAATGGGAAGTACCGTAAAATTTTCACCGACTTCTTCTTTCTCTTTAAATCATTTTTTTCTTCTTTATACCGGGAAGCATTACAATATGGACAAAGATCTAGATCCGAATTCTCTCCTCGGAAAAGCATACAGTCATTAACACAAGCATCTATCTTCTCGTATTTCAGACCAAGCGATCGGAATCGTTGCTTCGCCTCTTTCCAATCCTTAGGATAATTCTGAGGATTATTTAATAACTTTCGTATTAAACACAACACATCTGTCATCATAGCTGCAGTTGATCCGTTCCTTACTTTCATCTTAAACAGCTCTAACAAAAACTGCAAACGCGTCATTTCCACCCCAGGAGCCAATATATCTTCTGCATCTGGCCAACTGCTCGAGAACCTATCATCTGCACCAAGTGCCTCAGGTCTTCTTAAATCGTCTATTAGTTCAAATAACCCGTGCTCAACATTATTCAAGGTTTGGGTAGTCACTCCTGCATCTACGCCCATATCCTCATCCATTCGCACATCTAAACCCTCTCCATGTTCTGTCCAAATGGAGTAATGTAACCAAAATCCGTTGAGGATGAGATGGTTATACACTACCTCTCTAACATCCCATTTAATATTCTTGCATCTCACACATGGACAATAAATCTTTAGACCATCAAATTTCTTATCAACTCTCTCTATTTGAAATGCCCAATCCAAGAACGCAATCACTCCTCTCTTATATTGTTGAAAATCATCGTATCTCTTATCCATCCATGATTTATCCATTTTACTGCACAATCATAATAAAATCCACCATTGTGTTATTATAGGCAACAAGTTTTCTACCCTACCATAATGAAGTATACAAAAATTTGTCATTCATTACGCCTAACTATGTTTTATGTTTTACCCAAATCTATTGTATACATTGTGTTTTATGTTTTATGTTTTATGTTTCTACCCTACCATGATAAATCTATGTTTTACCCAAATCATTACGCCTAACCTATTGTATACACACTTGGGGAATCAAGCAAATCTAAGCATATCATCAAGAAAACCTAAACAAATCAAGCAAACTTAAGCATATCATCAAAATAACTAAATCCAATGGGGAAAACAATTCTAACAAGATTATCAAGCAAAATAAGCAAGAAGAAAAGCTAAGGAGTGTTGATACTTACCGGAAATGAAGATTAACGAGGTCGGAAAGCAAGGAGGAGCCGGAGGCGACGTCGGGGCGGAGAGGGCGACTTTGGGGCGGCGGATTGGGAAGGGAAGAATGGGATGAAAACGCAGGTCGAAGGGGTTTTTTTCGACCTGACCAATGGGGACGGTCGTCGAAACCGTCTCCTTTGGTGACGATCGGCGACGGTTCACTAAAGACCGTCGCTTATGGTCTAAGCAAAGGGGACGGTCCACCACAACCGTCCCCTCTGGTTGTCCTCTTTGGTCCAATCGTCTGAGGCGACGCCAACAGAAGACATATGGGGACGGTCAGGACCGTCCCCAAAGCTCCTCCAGGAGGGTCGAAAGCGTCCAGTAGCCTGGTAGAGGTAGAGGGGACGGTCACTATAACCGTCCCCTCTGGTGGTCCTCTTTCGTCCAATCGTCAGAGGCGACGCCAACAGAAGACGTGTGGGGACGGTCATGACCGTCCCCAAAGCCCTTCCAGGAGGGTAGAAACCGTCCAGTAGCCTGGTCAAGGTAGAGGGGACGGTCACTAGAACCGTCCCCTCTGGTCGGCCTCTTTGGTTCAATCGTCAGAGGCGACGCCAACAGAGGAGAAATGGGGACGGTTAAGACCGTCCCCAAAGCCCTTCCAGGAGGTTCGAAAGCGTCCAGTAACCTGGCAAAGGCAAAGGGGACGGTCATTATAACCGTCCCCTCTGGTTGGCCTCTTTGGTCCAATCGTCAGAGGCGACGCCAACAGAAGACGTATGGGGACGGTCAGGACCGTCCCCAAAGCCCTTCCAGGAGGGTAGAGACCGTCCAGTACCCTGGTCAATCGTAGAGGGGACGGTTAGTAGAACCGTCCCCTCTGGTCGGCCTCTTTGGTTCAATAGTCCGAGGCGACGCCAACAGAGGACAAATGGGGACGGTCAAGACCGTCCCCAAAGCCCTTCCAGGAGGGTCGAAAGCGTCCAGTAGCCTGGCAAAGGCAGAGGGGACGGTCATTACTGACCGTCCCCATTGAGTTAACACAGTAGGGACGATAGTCCACCTACAGTCTCCAATTAAGGACTTGTTGGGGACGGTTGTCTGATGACCGTCGCTAAAAATAGGCATTAGGGACGGTCATTGAGAAACCGTCGCTAGTTGTCGTCCCTAAATGGGGCAATTCCTGTAGTGTGTCTCAAATCCGATCCGACGGAGGAGACGCTTGCGAGCGTGTTGATGAAACACGTGCTCCTCGCAATCCATGTTGATGATCCAAGACACGGATCTCCTGATCTCGACATACGAGATCTGATGTCTTCTTCACGAGCGAGCCGCACCGAAGGAGTCGGAGATCCACAAGCAAACGATCGGGCAGCATAACGACGACGCTGCGGCGATGGAGGATCTCTCTAGGGCATCCATGGTGGACGGCCATATGAGAGAGAGAGAGATAGAGTGGGCGTGTAGAGAGAAAGAGAGAGAGAGAGAGAGAGAGAGAGAGAGAGAGAGAGAGAGACTTATGTTCTCATTGTGTAAAGAAGAGCAAAGGGTGCCACTCCTTTTATAATATTTTGGGATCCATGGATCTCAATCCATGGGCAACACAAATCCAATGGCTCTCATTGATTTGTGTTTCTTTTAATGGTCAAGATTTGTGTTGGTAAAAACCACCAACAACAATTAATTTAATTTAGATTATATATTGATAAATCAATATAATTCAGTCACCAAATTAAATCAACTAACATTGGAGATAATGAAAAGGAGGACCCTCCCTTCCATATAGGAAGAGTGGACGGCCACCCTTTCCTTTAGGGATTGGTGGTCGTCCCCCCTCTCCTATTAGGAAAGGGGGAATCTCAATGCAATCTCAAGATTGCATGATTTCATAGGTCTCCAATTATTTACAACAACAATTGTTGTAAATTATTCTACAAAATAATTTATAATCATTTTGTGAATATTGCAATCTTGCCATTGAAAATTTATGAATCATATTCACAACTCAAAATAAAATGTAAATTACATTTTCAATTTAATATCCAATGTGAATCCAATTCACATCAACATTTAATTAACAAATGTAAATTACAAATAGCTCTCTCTTATATATTATGAATCATGTTTATAATATATATGATTAATATGGATAGTGCTATCCACATTATCCATGATAATTAAATCACATTTAATCATCTTGAATCTCTATTCTCATGTGCCCAAATAATATGAATCACATTCACATTATTTACATCTTTGATAATTAAATCACATTTATTTATCTGAGATAAATCTCTTATAATATGAATCAAATTCATATTATTCATGATAATTAAATCACATTTATTTATCCATTTTCTCAATGCTCGGATACATATTATCAACAATAAAATTATCCTTAACCCTTTCAAGGATAATGCGCTTTTTCTACGAATACTAGGAGATAAGGACAGGGCGATTGTATTGTTCCACGTATAATGACTTGGATATTGAGATCACATCTCAAATCCAGATCTCGGACCTCCCATAGATGCTTGATTAAATCAAGACCGTAATCTAATCTTCTCATTGCATTTGAATCACATTCAGATCAATGTCCAACATTTGGACTAAGATAAGATTACTTCCCTACTGAGAGGAGTCACTAAAATCCAGAATTGTTTCATCACACCCTAGGAATGAAAGCGTCATAGTTATACAATCGTTTATGATCACATTACCCTCAGGCATTCCCAATACATGTACATCCTGCATACTGGATGACTCGGAATAAACCCAAAGTATAAGTTCAATTTTATACTTTCTACTTCAGGAATTTATCATTAAGTTTCTCATTTGACTATTGGTAGTTGGTATCGATCATATACTTTCCAAAAGTATATATCATACCCAGGTGTTGATCATATACTTTCCAAAAGTATATATCAAACCTACAAATTCAGTCAAGCTTTCAAAGCGAGACGACCTTGCATGGAATTTGATTCTTCCCAATATCTCATGAGTGAGCTCATGTCTTCTGGTTCAGTAACTGAACATGTATGATCCCTTTGAGAGATCATATTACTCATATGCCCTTATATACACACCAACGCGCCGGTGTATAGACCTTGATTAGGTCATCAACCTATTGGTCAGTCAAAAATATATACTCAGACATATAGTAATACATCTGTCTCCGGTCAGAGGATGCGTGCCTATATCATGACAGCATACGATATAGGACTTTGGTTATCTCGATCTCGTTAAGTCAACTCTTTGACCTAATTAATTTGAAACCTCTGAATCTCTATTCCTATGCAGAGGACATGCATCAAGAAGTCGGTCAGATATCAGCCTAACTGAGAAAGGATTGCCATCTTCTACTCAGGCTGGAGACCACCTCTTAACAATCATTTGACGGTGCTTGATGAGTCCTCAATCTAACTCATTAGATATTCATCCAAGTACCAACCTTTATGATTCAATAATTAAATCAACAGTTGTATGATCATTAAGATGGCCATGGCACATAACCCTAATTGTACTAAGGGACTTATTATGCAAATTAGTTATTCTTCATTTCAGATCAGGGAATGATATTTGCAATAACATTTATTGCATAATGGCTCGTTGTGGGCTCGCATGTCCAACAGATAGGAGGGATTTGGTGTAGTCTATGGTGGCTAGGTTGGGGGCTCAAGGATGTCTCGTGTCTATCTGAGGCCTAAGCCTCTAGGTTGGTTTGTGCTTTTGCAACATCATAGGTCTGGATAGTTTTCTTTGATATTAATGTCGAAGGGTCTTCTAGAGTAGACGACTTTCCTGGTTTTTTTTCTTTAGTTAATTCCGGGAATTTGTTGAGCATGATGTACAAGCAGTGGTAGTGGAGTTGAGGGGGGAGAGAAAGGTTTTGAGTATATGAATCGCGCTCTCTTGTTTCTACTCCCGAATAAGGATGTCTCCAGATGCATGGAGGAATTTTGCCCCATTGCTCTATCAAACACCATCTACTTTGTTGCGGCCAAGGTCCTTGCTAATCAGCTTCGTGAGGTTTTCAATTGTTACGGAGTCACATGCCACATACATTCTTGGTCGGCACATGATCAATGGAGTGATTATTGTATTGGAGAGTGTTGCAACTTGGAAGCGGAGGACAAAGATTGCTTTTGAAGGTTAACTTTTCTAAAGCTTATGACTCTGTTCGTTGGAACTTCATTTAGGCTTCTCTTCTGCAGTGTTCTTTCATTAATGAGTGTCTTTCTTGCTTGGTGTTGGTTAATAGATGTCAAGAGGGTGATTTTTTTCCAACAACGAGAGGGGTCACGAAGGGCCATCCACTATCTCCTCTGCTTTTCGTGTTGATGGCTAATGCATTCCCTCGATTGGTTTCTCGAGCGGTTGAAGGTGGCTTTTGTTTAACATATCAGCTAGACGGTATGTTGGTTTCTTTCCTTCAGTATATTGATGACACATAATTTTTTTCGTGGGAGGAGGCACCCGAGAGGTGCAAGGGATTGCTATTGTGCTCGATCTTTTCGAAGAGATTTCAAACCTCAGGATCAAAAATGAAAAGTAGATTTCATCCCTTTTGGCTTGATAGTAGATGAGGTACTAATATGTGGAGTCTCACATGTTTTCAACGTGGTGCACTTCCTATCAGTTACCTTGAACTGCACTTCCAATCAATTACCTTGGACTACCACCAGTTAGTGGATAGTCGCGACAGTCTGATTAGTTGCTTGTTGTGGAGAGGATTGAGCATAAGCTTGCAAGATGGCGTGCCTCTCATTTATCCTGAGGGGACGTTTGGTCCTACTGAAATATGTTTTGTCGTCAATTCTATTTTTCTTTCTTTCTGATAGACTTCACCATATGGGGATCAGAAAATATTTGAAGACGATGATGAGACAATTTTTTAGATCTGGATAATACCATGGTGTTTCCTTGGTTGGATGGAAACATTGTTGTGCTTTCTGAGAAATATGGCGGTCCAGGTGCCCTTGATCTGGATATAATGAACTAGTTTCCTTCTGGCAAAGTAGATTCTATGTATATGGGTAATGGATCGGACATCATTTGTTCTTCGTTGTGGAGGATTTATGGTGTTTTAGGGACCCTATCTTGGAGGACGAGCATGTTATCACCACCCTTGAACTTTTCGATGAGCATTATTTATATTCTTCCTCTCATCTCGCTATCCCTTCAGTCGTGCATCCATACCAGGGATATATTTCGTTTATGGATGGAGGATTGGCCTGAACATGAGATCTTATTTGAACGATTTCCGCGTTTATTTTCAATGGTTGTGAATCGTCATGTGCAGTGAACAAGGCATATGAAGTTTTATACTCTTCTTTCATTTTTTTTATCAAAGGATTGTTTTATCGATCTTGGGGTATATTTGAACATGGAGGATCCCGAAGCGTGCGAAGGTTTTTTATTATGTTATTATATTTGTAATTACACCACGACCACTGTAATCTTATAATATATTAGGAATCATGATGTTATTGCATAAGATTGTAGGGCTTGAGTGCAAATAGTATAAAGTCCAGCATGTCCTTGCATCGCAGGGAACTGATCCCTGCTATAGCAGCCTCTACAACGGACCCCTTACGTTACAGCACGGGTTGTAGCAGCAGAGGATCAAAAACCAACCGAGATAGAATACAAAGACTAGATAAATATATTTTTCATACTTTTACCCCCCCTCTCCCTCTTTTAGATATATATTTATTTAAAAAAAGATGCATGCGTTTGGTAACAGCACCAAATCTAACTCGGCTAGTCCTAAAACAAATCACAACAGTGGCGATGCCCATTGCGAGAGGAAACTCTTGTAATATTATAACGGCAGCGCCTGTTGTGACAGCAGAGGATCCGTCCGAGACCCCTCTCGGAGCGAGAAACTACATGCAGCGACGGCGTCGCTGACGGATAGAAACACCCAATTCCTTCCAATCTTCTCTATCAGCTTCGAGACCACCAGCTTCTCCGTGACCTCGACCCGCGGGTCGGCGAGCACAAGCTGCACGAAATTGAGGTAGTATAGTACAAATTCACCAATATTCTTACGACTTTTTATACTAAAAAAATCTGATTTTTTTGTGTCCCTTAATTATGCCACATACCTTGATGCCCTTCTCGTCGAGATTGTCCCGAATTTCATGCAGCATATCCACTCCCGTTTTATCGATGGACGTCACTCCTTCAAGGCCAATATGCAAATAATAAATGCTATTAATGGGAAGAATTTTTAAAAGGCCCTGAAAATTAGGATGAAAGTGAAAAATGGTCTAATAAAGAAGTATGATATTTTTTATTAAACGCCTCTTTGAAATTTTCTCAAACTTTGGACTTTTTGTATAATTTACCTCCAATATCGAGTATAAGGAATTGTAGATCACCGTTTTCCTTGCTCGTGACAATGCTCGTCTCCTCCTCCACCCACCTCCTAATTCTATTAAACAGGATTGCCAAATTAAAACATATAAAATGCAAAAAAAGCGGGGATATATTGTTAATTCTCTAAATAGAAAGGCTATTATTCGCTTTCTAAATGTTAGAATTGAACATGTGCTTTTAAGAAATTCCTCAAATTTGCTAGTAAAGCAAGATTTTATAAATTGGATAGGACGTTGAATCGGTCATTTTTCGGTTTAGTCCGACCGAATTGGATTGTCGGTCCAAACTAGTTGGACCGATGATGATGTTAGCATGATGTCAGCATTTCTATCAAATCTGGAAAAATCGGACCGAGCTTAATTTACTAGTCCGATCGGTCAAACCGCTTTTTTGAACTGATAAAATCGGTTACATATATGTAGTATGTATTTATATATCAATGAAATAATTGTTTAAAATGTCAAAACTTTAAATAGAATAACGTGATTATCTATTTCGAGTAAAACTCTATAAAAATTACTCACATTTTCTTGCATTATATATGAATACAATATTGTGATCATTTATTTATAGTTCCTTTTAGAAAATTACTCTAAGAAAGTAGTGGCATAACTTATATTACAAAAAAGAGAGGGGTATAATTGATATTGCATAAGTTAAGGACACAAGTGATAATTTCCTTATTATTTCATTATTTAAACTTCTATTTTTTAAAATTTACCAATTCATCAAAGCTGGGTCAATTAGATCAATCTGGTTCGGCCACCGGTTGGACCTGATTTTTGTTTTTTTTTATTTTTTGAAATTACTGACATGAAACCGGTCGAACCGATCGGATCGAGTCCGATGCTCGGTCCAGTCGTTTCGATCTGCTCATCCGGTCTGGTTTTTTAAACTCTGTTGTAACGTAAGATATATATTTGGAAATTTTACACCATAATCCCTAAGGTAGCGTTCGGCCCCTACCACATCCCCTCTCTCCCCCTGGACCCCACTTTATTCCTTTTTTAAAAAATTAAATAAATCATTTACATCATCAATTCTATCAAAAAATAATATATTATACCACCATATCATATAAAATTATAAACTACTCCACTTCTACTCACTTTTCCAAACTTCAATACAATCACATCACAATAATTACTCACTTTTTCAAACTTCAATACAATCATGTCACCTCAAACACACTTCTAACCCACCCCCAATTTAACCGTCTATCCAAACACCAAAATCCAAAAACGGTTACCCTCTACCATTTTAACCCGCCTTAACCCGCCAACCAAACGCATCATAACACGGAAATGTGTAAAAATCCCATAATTGAACCTGGCTATAATTACATCATAATCTTTAAGGGTCATTAATAAAAATCCCATATATATTTAGATCGGGCAGAAAAGGAAATGTGTGAAAATATATTGACCACCACCGGAACTATGCATATGTTAAAAAAAATAAAAAGGAGGGCGTACCTTTCTCTCAAATACGTAGCATTGGCGAAGTAGATGGCAGAGGAGAGCTTGAGCAGTAGAATACCGGATACTCCACAGGTATCGGGATACTGCTCCACGTCTCTATACATACAGGACTCCTCTACTTGCCCCAGCTTATACGTACTCGGCCTCGCAATGTACAACAATGCGCGTATTACTGAAAGTCCCACCTGCATTGTATGCTTAACATTTTATCCATGCTCAAATTCGATCGGTTCGGATCTTTAATCAAAATCAGTGTCGTTAATTACCGATAAGACGAGTCCGACGTCCATGCTGACGAAGACGACCCCGAGGAAAGCGGCCATGCATACGCAGAAGTCGAACTGGTCGAGCCGGAGCAGCCGGAAAGCCTCCTCGTACTCCACGAGGCCGATCATCGCCACGGTGATGATGGCAGAGAGCGCGACGATGGGGGTGTGGCTGAAGAGAGGGGCCAGGAAGAGGAGCACCAACATCATGCACACCGACATCACCACGTTCGACATCGCCGTCTTGCAGCCGGCGTTGTAGTTCACCGCCGACTTCGAGAACGGCCCTGGATGTATTCCCCCATGCCAGCTGAATAAGTTCTTGGGAGGTGTATGGAGAAAAAAAGAATCGAAGGGGTGTTCGTGCAATATTTTCAAATATCCTAGGGGTTGTGCCGTAATTATTCATGATATTAGGAGTTTTTGGCCATTTAGGTTGAATATATATATATATATTTACACTGGTGCCCTTGCCTTTTTTTATATATGAAAAATGACCACTGTAATTGGTATGTAACAAGTAAAAACGGAGGCTGAAAGTGTTCGTTGAGAACTTCAATATATTAGGAGTAGGTGAGGGGTAAATTGTAAATATGAAAAAGGCACTGGTACAAATACAAGAAGTGAAGAATTACAGATATAGAAAAAAAAAGTAGTAATGTTTGAATATACCAGATGTGATGTAGCAAGAAGTGAAGGATCCGGCAATGTTCATCATTCCAAATGCTATCATCTCTTTGTTCCCATCTATCTGCTCATTCTTCACCATTGCCAAACTTCTTCCCACTGCAATTCCCTCCTGAAATTCAAATAAAATAAATATAGATATGCACACGTAGAGAGAGAAAAGAAAGTGCCAATATAGGTGCAGCACAGATCGTTTGTTGTAATCCCGGTTACAGCAGACATAGCAGACATGCTGCAATTCTTTTTTTTTTCTTTTGAAACTTCGATTCTAAAATCCAACTTTATAGATTTAATATTTGATTAATGGTCTATATATCCTTCAAATTTCGCTCAAATCGGATATGATTTGTTATTTTATCTTAATGGTCAAAGATCTGAATCCTTTTAGTATTCAAGTTCAGTGAAACATCGACTGACTTGTACTAAATTTATTTCGCAAGAGCCGTTGATTGTTTATTATTGCATGATTTTGATTAAATTAGATCATTGTCACTTATTTAGAAATGCAAATAGACGGATAACAGATGCAGATATAGGTATTATCATATCGTTATCCATTTTAAAATACAGAAACGGAAACGGATATATTGCAGATATTGAAAATTGAAAATCATATCCTTAAATACGGATATAGATATGGAAACAACTAATCACCGATTCGGGTGCAGATATTTTACGAATGGAACAGATTATCCTGCGGATAAGAAATACCTTCTAACGCTTACATTTAGTAGGATTATTTGATACAATTTAAATTAATGGCTAATTAAATTAAAATCAATAAACTACAGGACAACAAAATACAAAAAGAAACTATAGTATTATACTAAGTTTAATCATCGTATAATAGATTATTAAATAATATAGAGACGTATATTTTCTTCCAGTATTTGAAAATAACTCCAGATGCAATATATTGCAACTAATCCTATAACATATTTGAAGATATGCACACATAAAAGTTGATGTTTGTATATAAAAAAAACACGGATTCAATAATACGGATATCCATATCCATATCGGTCAAAAAATATGTAACCATATCTGTTTCCATATATTCAAAAATTTTGAAAATATCCTTATCCGGATTCGCAAAAAAATAAAATCTCATATATATATCTGTATCCGTTAAAATCAAAAATTCATATCAATATCCGCATAAAAATAGATATGATGACGGACGGATACGGATATATCCGTATCCGATTGCATCCCTAGCTTATTTGATAATGATAATCTTACCGCAAGAGCAAGAAGACCAGATATGAAAGCAGCCTTCAAGATGGCAGGTAGATGTTGCCCTTTAAGTTGCAAGTCCCCTATGGATATTGGATTCAGGCCTTTCTTCAATGGACCAACCTGCACATTTGAATTATATATCATGAGATTTTCTGAAATTCTGAGAAACTTGCACTTGCACCCCTACAAAATCGTCCAAGTCCCTACGAAAGTGAAGAGGTGTCAATTCAAGCGAGAGGATTCTCTGTTGTAGCCCTGCTGCAGCAGACTCTGCAGTAGGGGTTGGAGCCGCTCGATCTTTATTGAGCGGTGCACAGGGATTTGTACTTTTTGTGAGATCCTATTGTGTAAATCCATGCGAACCGCTCGATCAAGATCGAGCGGCTCCAGTCTGCTGCAGCAGGGGCTTGGCTCCCGTCATTTCAAATGACTCGTCAGAGATCATAGAATAGGCAAATCGAGATCAAAGTTTAGGGGCTAAGACGTAAAAATAATGCGTGTAATTTGCACATACCGTACGGATCCCATGTTCCTCCGCGTTGGTTAAATATGCAAAGACCCCTCCGGTAATGACAATCACCAGTGGAGACATTGCCGATACCCAAAAGAGCTCTGGCTTCTTGTTTTTCTGAGGAATTTTACAATTTGACGGAGGTTATCACGGTAATCTTCGCAGAGTGTATATGAAAAACAGGAGTGAAGTAACAAGAAAATGAAAAAATAATAAAGCAAAAAAAAGGAATAAAAATAGGCACTATAAAGGATCACCAAGTGCCTTGTTAGGAGAAGGAAGGTGAGGAAAATAATCCCAAGAACGGTGCTCTGCCATCTCCACTGCAAATTAATACCGACATTTATTAGTCCAACTAATAATAAAAAAGGGGATTTACTGATGTGATAATATATATTTTACTATTGAAGAACCACATATTTTTCCTACACCTTCGCTATTCGAGATTAATCTATAATGGTGTGAAGGGGATTTTTATGCCATGATCCTTCTAGTTTCAAACCATAACCTCATAGTTTTTATAATCACGCCATTATCCTGGTAAATCACACCACTTACACCATGAAGGGTCATATATCTTTTTAGGTAAAAAAAATAAAAAGAAAACAAAATCGAGTTCGACTGTTGGGTCGAATCGGTCAGCCCAACCAGTTGATTCGATTCGAACGGATTCGATGGCTTTAATACTCACACAAAATTTTTAAAAATTGTACATTTGTACCCCTTTCAGAAATCCCTAACTCTCGATACTCGGCCCTCAGTTGGCTCTGGCTTCCTCCATTTATTTTCCGTAGCAAAACAAGTATCTTCTATAGTTCTACTCAAATGTCCGTGAAGGGTGACTTGATATGATTTAGCAAAAGATTTGGATTGAGAGTTGAAAGCACTTTAAAGTAATTTGGAAGATCTTATGAGAGAAATTCGGAAGTCTCCAATCTTGTTTAGAGAAAATCTAGAGCTATACTTACTATGATTTCATATGTCAAATATGTTCAGCAGATGTCCATAGATCCATAGTATAGTGGCTTTCCATGACTAATTTTGATGGGAGTCGGATTCTTATTAAGTGAGTTTGGTCATAAGGAGTTTAGGAGAGATGCTTATGAGTGGCTAAGGTGCTACCAAAGGTTGCTCAAACGAGATGAATTAACGGATCTGCGGAAAGATGATCTCGTTAATTGACTATTCAACTATCTTGCAATTTAGAGTAATATGTAGTTGATTTCAAATGATATGATAGTTTTTTTCATTTGTACGTTGAATGAAAAAGTAAAGTATGATATTGACCATCTCCGTCATTTGTAACATACTACTCTATCAAAAGATTATTTAATGGACATATATTATATATAATATATTGGATTTTCTTGGTTCAGAAAATTGGTCTGATTGTTCCACAAGTAAATTGAGCCATGTCCAATTTTTTTCGAGTCGATACATATGACGACATCATGCTAATGTCATAATCGATCCGACCAGTTTGAACCAACGATCCGACTCGGTCAGACCAAAAATATCGACCGATCCAATGTCCGGTCCGATTTTTCAAACATTGCTCCTAATCCACTCTCAAACTTAGTACGTTTCAGAAGTTGGATTATATTTTCTGGGTACCACAGCCTTCCTCACTTACATTACTAGGCATGAATGGCACATCACTTACTCCCATTTACTTGAAGTCATTGTATTCATGTAGATATAGATGAAATAGTTATTTTATATTAGATCTATTTATGTCGTTCTTTTGATTTTTGCTTTGCTCGAGCCTGACGATGAAAAATCTTCATTGCCCAACTCCCGTGAGGATGAATACATAAGAATCCACCTATCTAAATAACAAAAAAAACAGATTTGAGTAATCATGTATTAGAAAATGAAGATAAAGTTAAGATGAGCACAGAAAGAGAGTACTCATGGGAGAAATAAGAGCAGTTATGCAGACCTCGTGGCTCTGTGAGATGAGGGAGCGGACGACGGAGACGACGTCCGTTCGATGGGTGAAGTGCTGAAGGCCGAAGAGGCCCTTCAGCTGCTGGAGGATGATGATGATCGCCGTGCCGCTCATGAACCCCGTGATCGTCGATCTTGAGAGGAAATCTACCAATATCCCTAACCTACATTGATACATTATCAGAATTAATCGTAATGCTAATATATATTGCATACAAATGCAGAACATACTGTCATATTTTCATGATCTCTCGTATTTTCATGAGTAAATTTGGAAAGGGGTCCTTATACAAATATGAAAAAAAAGTAGGGGTGGGAGTGTAATTGTGGCATTTGTAAAATCCATGTTACTGTAATGTGGTGAAATTTGAAGCATGATCTTCTGCAGTAACATGACTGAGCTGGAGTGATACTTTGAAGAAGGAGAAGGGAGGAGTGGCCGGACCTGAAGATGCCGAAGGCGGTCTGGAAGAGACCGGTAAGGAAGGCGGCAGTGAAGAAGAGATGGAGGTAGAGCTCGGGATCGTCAGAAGGCGAGACCTGTTCTCCGATCATGGATGCTAGCAAGAGAGACACCGCGGCGAGCGAGCCCACTGCCAAGTTCTTGGAGCTCCCAAAGATCGCGTACACTAGGGGCGGGACGAAGCTCGAATCTGCATCAAAACAGGCGAGTTCATGTATCTAGGGACGCATTTGGTTACATGACCGACTTTTAATTACTCGGATATATATAATCAGTGTTGAGGAGAGGAGAAATATAGAATTTTTCGATGCGTTTTTGATATTGAATTCATTGTATACAAGGTCGCAAAAATCGTGATTTTCTCTAAGGACTCGTTTGGTTCAAAAGTTGAGCTGGGTTGGATTGACATGGATTAAATAGTAGGTGTTTGGATGGTTATGAGGGTTGGTAGGGATGAGCATTGGGCTGGGCCGGCCCGGCCCAGCCCGAAGCCCAGCCTAAAAAGCCCGGCCCGGCCCAAGCCCAAACGAACATTGGGCCGAGCTTGGGCCTAATTTTTAGGCCCGAAATTTTGTTGGGCCGGGCTCGGGCTTGGCTTGGCCCAACCCGACCCGGCCCATGGGCCCGATCCAAAGAGAGCCCGAACCCTTCCCATATACTACACGTATGGAAACTCTCACCTGTCATGCACACTCTGTTCATGTATCCTATCTTCATACACTGTTTATAAATCAAGAAAGTCATGTGTGGGACATATGAGTTGATGATCATTGTATTTTATTTCAGAATTATTTTTTCTTAATTAGTCCATGTCTTAGATTTTGGTGGTTATTCTTGAGTTTTTAGTGTTTATTTTTTTCTATTATAATATTTTCTATTATTGGATCTTTACTCAATACGAGCATTATGCCCATTTTTTTAACATGTAGTGCCTAGTGCACCTGTTGTTGTTAATTGTGTAAACTTGGGTTCACTCTTTCAATTTCTGTAATGAGAGACGTTTATGGTATATAACATTGAGTGGACTTATATAAAATGAGAAATCATCTCCGGTAGAATTGAGTTTTAGTTGTTTCACAAGTATTATGACATATGTTTCAAACAATTTTAGCTCATCCAACTTGAATTGTTATTGACTTTAAATGCAAACTCAAAGTTAATAATATATAATGGGTTAAGATGGGCCGGCCCGGCCCAAGCCCGGTCCATAAGAATTGGGTCGGGCCTGGGCTTGGCCCGAACCAACAAAATTTTTGCGGGCCTAGGCCCGGCCCAAAGTCCGAAGTTTTTAAGTGGGCTTGGGCCTGGGCCCTTCAGGGCCCGGCCCAACCCGGCCCATGCTCATCCCTAAGGGTTGGTAGAGTGTTGGAATAAGGAATGTGATGTGATGTCACATTGATATGTGATGAAAATCCAATCCAGGCATGATCCATGAAAACAAGGGATAAACCGGGTTACCACAGGAATAACCCAGCATCCAAACGAGCCCTAAAGGATCATGTGAAGAGTTAGTAAGAATACATGGGTAAATCACTAAGATTTCAGGGGTTCTGTGTAATAAGACATAATTATAGGGGTCTTGGTGTAAAATATCCCTTCATTAATAATGCACATCAAACCATATATTTGTAAAAAAAATCATAGATAATCCTAGTATTATAAACATTTTATATGCTTATCAAATATTTTGATTATAGAACATACATGTAAACTTGCAATATTAAATGAAAAGCCATGTGAAATTTGGCCAAGTAAACCTCTCCTATCTACAAAAATATCCTTCATATATACAAGATACCGTATAAACTTCCAATTTTTCTAAAAATACCGAGGTACGCTAAAAGAAGGGGTTTCATTTGTAAAATATATAAATTCATAGGGGTGTTTCTGTAAACAGAATGTTCAGATGTGTACTTACGCGTGCAAACTTACAGGAGTATTTATTTACGTAAGAAAAATATTGGCTAGAACATACTGTTTCCTATTTGGTGCTCTCAAACGAAAATTAATTATGTCCACGCGTTTGATTATACTCATACCAAATCTGATTACGCGGTCGTTATATCTTAAATTTCACGCGAAAATTTCATTAATACACCTCAGATTCTAACTATATATAACCGTGACCGTTGATTTGTTTCCGAAAATCTACTCTAAAAAACTAAATTCAACACCAAATAACTTTTTTCCAAACTTTTTATTTTAAATAACGATCAAGATTATTCTTTTTAATTTTTCTGACATCAAAACTTAGAATTTCGCGGTTTGACGTAAAAAAGGAGAAGAAGAAGAAGAAAAGGATAGAGACACTAACAAAGTCCAACGATGGGAGGAAGATTGGCTAGCCGGGCGTAGCTGATCCCTTGAGGGATCGCGAGACTGGCGATGGTCACCCCGGCTAGGACGTCGTACTTGAACTTCTCGATGTCGTATTGAGGCGCCCATTCTAGCACCGGTAGGAAGTACTCCGCCACCGTCCTCGCCTTCGTCTTCCCCCCTACGATCGACTGACGGAAGGGATCCTCCGGAAAAAATGTCTCCTTCATGCCCGATCGGAAGGCCTGGCACGCGGTCCTCGACGAGTCGAGGTTCACCGCGTGCCGGCGGGCGTGGCCGCTTTCACGGCCATCGCCGGGTGCCGTCACCATCTGAGAGGGAGGGGAGAGGGGGTGGCAGTAGGAAATGGCAATTGGCACTATTTATACGCCCAACAAACTATTCTCGGCACATAATCCGATCGCGGCAACCGAAATGTGCGGTGCAGCGGTGGGCAAAACATGATGTGATGACGGTTGTTGGAGTGGCATCTTCCCGATCTGAAGAGGTCGTAGCCGTCGGATCCTGGAAGACCTTGGATGTGGTGGTCATGTGCCCATGATGCGTACGTGCGGCAGTTTTTATTTCAAGTTACACAAAGGTCCTCTAAGGCTATAGCCTATAACTACCTGAGTGGATTGTATTACAGCAGGTGCTGTAATGCAGCGGGCCCTTTGATGGGGATCGGGCGGCTGACCATCCCCGGCTGCATTACAGCACATGTTGCAATACAACAGACGATCCGGTCTTCCTCTGATTACACCACCTTTGATGTCATGCCTGAACTCTAAAAAGTGATTGACCGTATTATTACTTTTTTTATAGTTCAGATATGATGTTGAAATTGAGCAAAACAAGCACGCTAAAATGGTCATTAAAAAAAGAAAGTTGCATCATCTATTGGATTTGTCACGGTTCGATTAACTCAAACGAATTAACTCAAAAAAGATTAAAATGACGAAAGGATTTGTGATGTTAAACGGAGCAAGTTTGCAGGGGTTATGTGATAATTACGAAGAATACAATGTCGAGAAGGTAAATCTCAAAGTTTTTAAGATTTGTGGTCTGAAAAATCTCAAGAACTGAAGTTGCTCATAGCTCAATAGAGGTCTTTTATTGGAATGACAGGAGGTATGAAAACTTTCACGCTTCCTAGATCCTCTCACCGACACAACCAAGCGTCCGAGCTCAGGTCCCTAAGGCAACACCACATTTTCGAGTTGGGCCAGCGCCTCATGTTAACATTGGACTCGTCGTGCTCAGTCATGTCTCGTTATTTCATTGTAGTCAAAACCCTAATAGTTAAAATAACAGGAAGTTGGAGAAAATTCCATTTTTCCGTTCAGAACTTTGTTATAGTCAACCCAAATATAGTAACAGGAGCTCAACGGAATGGCATGTGCCCAAAACAACGAAAGATCACAATAGCATGCACCTAATCTGCAAAAATCATAGGCTATACATGTATTACCAGAAGGAATTGTGAATCCTTTCGGTTACTAACCGTTGCCCTCCATGTGAAGTTAGGCAGATCAACATGGATGCTATCACCGATCGATCTGGCGAGAAGATACAAGTTCTCGTTCGGTGAAAAAGACAGGCATACAGTTCCAAGAAGGAAAAGCAAACTCTGCATTAACAGCAAGGGGATTCAGATTTCCGACTGCAACTAGTTTCAACATTAACAAACCCATAAGCACCAATTCAGATTCCATGTATCACGTCGAACAAATGCAATAAGTAAAACCACTATCACGAGGTCGGGTCACAACTTATAACCCGCAGACATCGATCACCGATGCATCCTTAGAGAACAATGATAACAACACTTTCAGAATCAAACACTAGAAATGAATCAGAAGAAATCATTCAGTATCATCTGAGTTCAGATCAAGCTATGGATTCTGTAAGAGGAAAAAACAGTTGAAACAATACGATGGATTCCAAAAATATAAGGGTATTTTGCAGAGATCATACCAGGAATACTTTATAATGTTAACAGCCAAGAGAAGATGGCTTGTTCATAGATCCGGCAGTGCAACATCACTAACCAGTACAAAGCACAGTACAGAGATGGACCTTCATCACGCCAATGGATGTAAATTTCATGACGTTTGGATTGATGATGATCTACAAAAAAAAGGGTCCTAAACTATAGAGCCAACGTGGTCCTGAACATCTAAAAGTAGCAATCCAACAGCTAGTCTCTTAAATATGTTTCAACGTGATTTCAACTTCAAGGAAAAAACCATCATCGTCTTTGGACCCATTGTTCCACAGCTGTTAACATCATGCTGAGATCTATTCAACCATCAGGAGCCACATTTCTGCTTTCAAAGTTCAGAGACTGCATTGAAGTTAATAGTACAGATTGACGTCAATGTAAATTACTAAGAAGTTAATGTATGAAATCTGACGGGTGTATGGCGTAGAGTACAGCAAGAAAAGCTAGGAACAAAGAAATCCACAAGGACCGTTTAGATTCCTGATATAAAGGATTGACAACCTTGAAGAGATGGGATTTATATGAACGTCAAGACTCTAGCGCCTTGCATACAATCTAAAGCTCGATGATCATCCAGGTGCGAAAGAATCCACTGGAAAAGAAAAATGTCAGGAAGAAGGTTCTTTCGAGAGTTACCTCACCAGAATTCTTCAAACAGAATCGTCGGGCGATATCACGGGAGCCTCAACCTTCTTTCCCTTGTATGTGTCGACAGCATAACGGAAATCACCTACTACGGATGCCTCCTTAAATTTCAAAGCAAATGTTGTGAACCCATCCCTCCCTTCGGTAGCACTATTAATGCACGCAAACGTCACACCCCTTTTCTCCATGCCTTTTAAGCACATATCAGGGTAAAGATTTGCATTCAAAATCAGCCTATAATTGCCCCTGGCCCTCATCACGAGCCTCGCCTTTTCACTGCCAGATGTGGAAATATTCACCTTTACCTCCCCCTTCCCTCTTTCTTTCCACCCACCATCTAGATACTCGAACAAAACCGCATCAGCTGTGAATACAGCATTTTCATTCTCTTCCCCGGTCTCAACCGGGACTTCTGGCATTACTGGCTTGCTCGCTCCACCAATAGAAGTAGCTTCCAATGAAGTGGATCGAAAGAGCTGCACAGAACCACCGTTGTTGGCGACTCCAATCCCGATAGAAGTGTGGAGTAGGTTCTCACTACCCAGCCCGAAGAGAGGTCCCGACCCAGCACCAGATGCAGGCCCTTCTTTTGAAATCAAACCAAATGAGAACGAACTTGTAGCGAAACCAGTTCCAGCTAACCCAGTGAATGCATTTTGACGGCTAGATAACTGCTGGAATGAACTGAAGGAGTCAGACACTTCAGAAGTACTGTTTTGCTGATCTTCTTGCTTATTGTCTGTTTCTTTTGTGGCTTCTTTTTTCGATTCATCACCTTCGTAATCTTCCGCCTTCTCTACACCAGTTTCTTCCTTGGAATCATCTTCAGCTCGTTCACTTCTCTCGGTTTCTTCTCCTCCACTCTCCTGCCCCTTATCCACCTCTACTGCTTCTTTATCGTTCTCCAATTGGACAGGAACCTCTTCAGCCGGACCTCCTGCAACCTCACCATTATCTTCAGTGGCAACTTCATTGCTCTTGTCTGCATCATCCACATTGACGGCACTTCCAATTCCCTTATTTCCATTGGAGGCAGCATTCTCCTGGCATGCATGCTCTTCCATGGGTTCTTTACCAGCAGGATCAGGATGACCAGGGATTTCTTCCTGTGATTTGCCAGGGGTAACCAACTGTAGCCCAGCAAACGGATTCGATGTAGACGTAGGTCGACTTTGCTGGCGTCGAACCTTCACAATCCGTCTGGTTGCCAAAACTTCCTCACTGGCTCGTTTGAATGTTCCCACATCACCTTCTTGTTCATCGTCATCATCAAGACCAGGATTATCCCGAGAAATTTCCCTTCCGGCAACTCTCTTCTTAGATGGAGGAAAGGAACCTTCTGCATCCGCCATTATGGCAACTAATGAAGATTTATGGTAAGGTGTTCCTGTACCAAAAACAATTCAAGAGATCTGAATTTGAATAAGCACTGACCGTAAACCTGTAAAAATAAGAAACTCGTACAAAAATGCAGGATCATATAGAAAAAGATCAGAAATAAAGAGCTGAACCATAAGATTACAAAATTTGAAAGAATAATAGAGTGATAGCAGAGAATCATGTCAAAGAAACTTGCAATTAATATCTGGAACTGCACAACAATTTCTATGAAACAAAGGAGATCAAATTTCATTCACAAAGTCAGTTTCACGACCTAACTGGAAAACTTTTAGCTGTCTATCTTTCCTCAGTCCATGTTAAGAGTACTTCACAATTTTCCACTAGTACAAGCAACCAAATCTAAAAGATTTAATAAATACAAGCCAGAAAAGCCTGACCTGATTAAAAAATATCCAACACTTTTTTCAAGCGTAATAACCCAATTTAATCGATGTTCAACATTCATCACAGTTATATTGTAGCATCTAACGTTGTAAAAGACATATCTAGAGATATGTCGAACACTAACTCTTGAGGGAAATTAATTATAAAACTTTTATAAAACAATAGAAGACCCCTCAATCTATCATCGCCTGATGAGGGTTTAAGGGGGTCTCTTTAGGCTTCTTAGGCACTTTTGGCCTTCTCTTTGCTCTGGACACGGGCACGGAGGGAGTAGGCGAAACATGTCGTTCTCCATTGTATGAACAGAGCATCGACTTCACGACTTTATTGGAACGCTGACACGAAATGGGTAATCTCTGATCAGTAAGAGAAAGCAATTCGAATTTTGATCTTTGACATAGCGGTTGTTTTTAATAGTAGGCACCTCGCCGGGAAGTTTGTGGGCTCATCATGAATTAGGTTGTGGGGCTGATGGTTTCAGATCCCGTAGAAAATACTTCTTTTATGCATCAGGTCTTGCCACAGCTCATTTTCATTCCATAATTCTACCACTTTTTCATTCATCTCACTTAATATTGTGGCTCTTCCATGATGTATCTTAGGAACCTTTTCAATACAGTCCGGATTGCTAGGTCCCGTCCATAGTTCTGCTACAGATGATACACAAGGATGATTTTTATGGTTGTTTTTCCCAATTATATTGTAGCATATAGCAGTGTAAAAGACATATCTAGAGATAAGTTGAACAACAAATCTTGATGCAAATCAATTATAATATTTTTTCTAGAATAATAGAATACCCCTTAATCTATCATCGTTTGACGAGGGTTTAAGGCGGTCTCTTTAGGCTTCTTGGGCACTTTCTTGCCTTCTCTTCGCTCTGGACAAGGGAGCGAAGGGAGCAGGCAAAACGTGTCGTTCCCCATGGTACAAACAGAGCATTTACTTCACAACTTTGTTGAACCGCTGACACAAAAACATTGATCTCTGACCAGGAAGAGGAAGCAATTCCCGACACAAAAACATTGATCTCTGACCAGGAAGAGGAAGCAATTCGAACTTTGATCTTGACAAATTGATTGTTTTTTTACCGTAGGCATCTCGCCAATAACTTGTGGGCTCATCATGAATTAGGTTGGGGGGGCTGGTGGTTTCTGGATCCCGTAGAAAATGCTTCTTTTATGCCTCAAGTCTCCGTCATAGCTCATTTTCATTTCGAAATTCTACCCCTTCTCATTCACCTCACTTCTTAAGATTCTGGCTCTTCCATGATGTAACAGTATTATAGTAACTTCAATACAGTCCAGATTGCTAGGTCATGTTCATGGTCCTGCTACAGATGATACACGAGGATGATTTTTATGGTTATTTTCCTAATTATATTGTAGTATTTAGCGGTGTAAAAGACACTTAGAGATACGTTGAACACCAACTCTTGAGGGAAATCAATTATATATTTTTTTAAAATAACAGAATACCCGCAATCTATCATTGCCTGACGAGGGTTTAAGGGGTCTCTTTAGGCTTCTAAGGCACTTTTCACCCTCTCTTCTCTCTGGACAAGGGCGCGGAGTAAGCAGGCGAAACATGTCATTCTCCATTGTACGAACAGAGCATCTACTTCGCAGCTTTGTAGGACCGTTGGCGCAACAACAGTGATCTCTGACCAGGAAGAGGAAGCAATTCAAACTTTGATCTTGACATATCAGTTGTTTTTAATCGTAGGCATCTCGCCAAGAAGTTTGTGGCTCATCATGAATTAAGTTGGGGGCTGGTGATTTCTGGATCCAGTAGAAAATGCTTTTTTATGCCTCAAGTCGACGCCATGGCTCGTTTTCATTCTGTAATTCAACCCCTTCTTCATTCACCTTACTTCTTAATATTGTGGCTCTTCCATGATGTATCGTAGGAACCTTTTCAATACATTCCGGACTGTTAGGTCCCATTCGAAGTTCTGCTACAAATGATACACGAGGAAGATTTTTATGGTTGCTTTTCCTTCAGATTATGCATAAAAAACTTGCATATCTTGAAGAAGGTTGAAAAGCACTTCCAAGTGCGGAGATAACATGAGATTTATGCCAGGAAATACCATTTATATATAACATTATGTCCATTTTGAAAATATGTGCGTACTATCATCAGTGTGTATATTACGGATAATATATATACATACTGAATATCTTTGATGCATAAACTAATACTTTATCAATACCAGCTACATGAATTCTTTGCTTCTAAACAAATCGAATTTGGATCCTACATGTCCTTGTATCCAACAAAGTCATATACTCCTTAATAGTCTCCTTCCAACATTTCTTACATTCCTCTTATGAGGCTTCTAATTTCCGGCGTATTCAAAGTGGAGCACTAGAATTTTTTCTTTTTTGCAAATACACAAAACACGAGATTCTCTCGTTTTATCTATAGTTGATGCCACTAGAAGCTTTTGTTTAATATTCTTGTTGCTAACACTCACTACCTTAAAGCATTTGCAAGTCCCATTGCAACTGTCTAGTATTTTCCTTGGAAATTCAAATGTATATTCTTACTAAAAAGAACACCTGAAGCAACACCCCATTTCATCACCTCCCCCCACATAAACTCCAAGTAACATCTTCATCGGTTCCTCCATTACCTTGAACAACAAATCCTAAAATCAATTTGATGGAATTACTTCCCACCAATTTTCACTGTCATATATTTACTACTAATTTCATTTACCACGTAGTCTTAGAAAATATCCACTAATCGGTAAACCCCTACTACTTAAGAGATAGAAAATAAATTTGTATATATTAACCAGTGTTGCAAAAGTCGCCCGACTGGCCTGACTAGTAGGTCCGACTAGTCTAGTCAGTGGGGTGGCCGACCAAGTACCGACTAATTTCGACTAGGCACACTAGTCGACCAATATTTTCTTGGAGATACCATATTTTTTTATGTTTTGCCTTTTTTATAAGCAAACTTATTATAATATGTTTAATGTTTATTTAAATTCAATTACTTCTTTTATTTTATTATGATAGTATAAAAATATACAAAATATATGTAAATATATGTATAAAAATGAGTTATATATTTAAAATAATCATAAAATTCAAAGTCGATTAAAGTCCGACTAAATCCGATTATTCGCCCGACTGCCGATTAATCCTTAGTCAGTGACCCGACCGACCGAGTACCGAGTACCGACTTCTGCAACCTTGATATTAACAAATAAATGTCCTTATTCAGTGAATGTAAGAACCTTCATCCACGGATACATGCTTTCTCCTATGATAAATCTACGATGTTAAATAGTTTATTACAACCTTGATAAACGTGGACTCAAGTTTATTCTTGGATAAAAATAAAATTGATAACTAAAAATATTTGATTAAAACACGA
Organism: Ottelia alismoides; assembly: GCA_037367405.1. Taxonomy (NCBI): domain Eukaryota; kingdom Viridiplantae; phylum Streptophyta; class Magnoliopsida; order Alismatales; family Hydrocharitaceae; genus Ottelia; species Ottelia alismoides. The sequence goes on from JAZKJV010004995.1 coordinate 523,935, forward strand.
AACACTGGTTTTCTTATTATGTGCAGCTTTCTCTCTTATCACCATTCTAACATCAAAACGCACATGCATGCCTCCAACACTTCCCCATGCAGCTTTCTCTCTTATCACCATTCTAACATCAAAACGCACATGCATGCCTCCAACACTTCCCCATCTTTTTCTACTCCTTTTTCCCTATACAAAATCCAAATTAAATGTATCAATTATTCCAAACAAACATGTACACCATTTCATATTCTTTCAAACACTCCAATGCACATATACTTAATCCCCCCCTACTAATCATTCCTTCCATCCAAACAATAACGTATATCCAAACAAACCCTCTCTTTTTAATTTTCTCCACTCATGCCCCAAAGCTCAAATTTCTTGTTGACTTCATCATTTGCCTCGTCTGTTAAAACAATATCATCTGCAAACAATATATACATACACAAGGGATCAAACATTCCCAATCCTCTAGGATTAGATGTAATATCTAGAAAATCGGATCTCACCCATGTACAAGTTTCAACGTATTCAAACAAAGTATGCACTGGCACGTGACTAATCAACCTCCAATATTCCTTCCGGACTTAGAATTAGAAATATGTATCTGGCATGCAATCGCCATAAATGTCCTCCCTACTTGATGCTACAACAACAAAGCCTTTTCCCACATTAAGTAGGGCCCGCTACTTAAAGTAGGATTCTGCTATGTTCCTAGTGCAATGAAGGGATGAACTACTTTGGGATCTTGTGTACCCATTCGTACCTTGCATAAGGTAATTTTTTAAATTCAAACCCTAAAGAATGAACATCGACACATGATAACAATTTTTTCATATACTTAGCAGGGGACCATAGCTCAGCTTCCCTGTAAATGTGCTATAGTGCAATGAAGGGCTGAACTCCTTCGGGATCTTCTGTGCCCGTTCAGCCTTGCATAAAGTAATGAACATCGACCCATGACAACAACTTTTTCATATAGTCAGCAGGGAACCATAGCTCAGCTTCCCTGTAAATGTGCTGGGTCATAACTTCATGTCTCTATGTTGCATCAATTTTACTGAGTTTCACAATTCAGAATCTTAATATTAGTGAAGCCTCATAATCAAATGGGCACTTTTCTTGATGATAAAAAACTGAGACATTTTCCACATTATTTCAAAGTAAAAGGTCCATGGGCCAATAAAAAAATGCACCCATTAAGCAAGATTAAGGGCAGTGCTCACTTGTCAAGGAATACAGTAGTCATACAGAAAAGATAATCCAATGAGAATCAGATATAAAGGAAACAAAATATCGATAATAACTTTCATGCAGAAACTGCAGTACAAAATTCAGGCCAAAAAGACTGCGAATGTAAATAACCGATTAGCATTTTATTGAATGACACCAAAGAGTATGTAAAAAGAATTGAGCAGAATAGAGGCATATTGAAGAACGGGCATTCTTTGTTTGGTGCAGGACATTCAATAAAAAGAGTAAGAAATATAATGTCCAAAAAGATGTACACTAATTGGGGGGAAGGCATATATCCTGATGTAAAAGTTGCCACCATATGACTTGATAGTCCCCATTAAACCATATAGCCCTTAAGAATTTATGCAGGTAGGACACACGCAATAGACTCATAACTGGACTTATGGACAGAGCGGATCATCGGCTGAAAATTAACACCAGGGTCAATTGTCATACCAAAATATTCATTATCATAATATATCATATTACAAAACAATATGGAGGAAACCCATAAATCATGTCCACCCCAACCATCCACCAAAATGAACACAAACAAGACACACTGAATAAAGCATTCTTCACATAGCACCATCACCACTCAAACACCGTCTATTTTTGCCTCGACCATAAGGACCAAATTATGAGTAGCATTGTATGCACGCGATCCATTATCCAATTCCCGCAAGTGTAGATTGGGTCCCTGACCTCATCTTTCTCCGTAGAGCTCTTCTAGAAAGTCTCAATTAGCATTACAACCAAAAAAACCCATACTTCGCACAAACCCTTCGCACAAAAGGCACAATTGGGAACATACAGCCGAGAGGGTAGACTGTTCCTGAGAGAAGATGCCTTCTCGGGGTAGATAGCTAGGCCCGGAAAGTGCAAGAGATGAGTCAATGAAAGGTCCATTTTTTATCTAGACTTTCCGTATATTAGTTAGCGAGTTAGTTCCCTAAACTCACTCCAGCTCATACCTAGATAGGTGTGTGGGCACTATTACTGGTGCTTGACTCATGGTCCACTTCAAGGAAACAAGTGTAAACAACAATCAATCAATGGATGGTCTTTGTCACGTTAACCAAGAAATTCATTGCCGTGATTTCGGGATTGCCATGTATGTTCTAAAGATAAATATGGCATGGTCCCGGGATTTGGTTAAAAGATTGATTTTTAAAGACTTGCTTTGATAATCCTTTGTTACAAACCTCCTCTTTTGTGCCACCACGATGCACATCCATGTATAAGAGGTGCCTTGCAATGTCTCTAGAAAACCTTGATATATTTTCTTATAGATCATGCAATGCCTTGGAAGGTAGCTAAAAGTCTCTATAAAGTTGCATCAAAACTAGGAACCGTCGATCCAATAGAAATGACAAAATAAAAAAAGCACTATTATTCACACCAAACCAACAAGCCCTCACTCTAGCCTTATATCCAATTCTCTATAAATCGCTCAACATTGTAAACTAGTTCAAGATCATACATAATACATACTCGGCAACCTTGGACAGGGTAAGCAAACACCCCCGACCCTCGTTAATAATTGCATCAGCATCCAGAAACATTGGTAGAAACAACAAGAAAAAATGAACATCCAATTATCCAAACACCATTAACTGTGGCCAGACCAACAATCCAGAAAAGTGGTCTTGTTTTTTGACAATAAAAAGATACCCAACAAATCCCCATCCTATCCATAAAATTAATTAGATGTGAAGAACATTGATAAGCCATATTTTTGCACGTGTGCAAGAAAAACAAGTCCAGAAAAATCAAATTTTAACTTTGACGGGCAGTGTTTGGATAAGAGAAAGGATGACCAGTTAGACAAAAGCACAAAACATACTCACCGATTGTCAACTTCAGCAGTGTAGCACCAAGTAAATGCTTACAAAACATGTGGTGACAGGTAGGTAATGAAGGTGTGTCGGGAAGGTAGTGGCGGCAGTTTAGAAGTGCTTAGTAGTTATTTTCAAATACTTTCACACATCATCGCATGCATTGAAAGTGCAAACTCATTACTAAAAAAGCGTGAAAATCAACCACAGGTTCGTCTCAAAATTAACCATAAAAGATATAAGCAACTATCAGGTTGCTGTGAGCTATTTTAAATTGTAAGTCAAAGTGGTCATTGGATTGCTCTTGGAGAAACCTGAATCAAATAGATTAATGAGTACCCATTCGTCCAACACATTTACAACTAACAATGTGATAAAAACATAAATAAAACAATAGAAAAAGAACAGGAGCATAAGGCATTTAAAGGCAAGAAAGAGCAGGGCATTCATCGCATATATTTAGTAGGTTCCTGTGAATATTGATGCAGCATGGAACCCACGGATAGGGCCAATTATTTATCTAATTTTAGTGGTTAATTTTATTTACGTTTATTTAAGTTGTCGTGTCTCTAATTAAATAAATTAGATCGCCTGTGATCTCCAACAAATTAGTCATAGATTTGATTTTTAAATTTGGTCGGTTAATTAGTTAGAGTCTAATTAGGATAATTAGTTGTCAATTTAAATTAGTTTACTATTTTTGTAATCTCATCCCTCCTATATAAAGGGATGAGGGTCCATTGTTTTAATCAGTTCAAGATGTGATAAAATAGAGATTTATCTCTCTCCTCTCCCCTCTCTCTCCTTCTCCCCGCATGATCTACACGTGTTCTTCTCCCAAACCCCTCGTATTCCCGACGAGTCTCTTCTTCTTCTCTAACCCCGCGCATCCGGCGTGTCTTCTCTTCTCAACCCTTCCAGTTTCTTCTTCTCAACCCCTCTATTTTCTTCTACCATCGAAAATCCACCTTCAAATTTATTTCCCGCGCCGCGCCGAATTCCATTTTGCATCAAATATGAAGTGGAGATAAGCATCGCATTAACAGAAATTATTTGTGGGACAATTAACGAGATTGTGCCTTGGAAGTTAGAACCCATCAAAATGATACAAATTCATGGTGTATTTGTAGACATTTCAAAGCGATACAAAATTCATGGTATATTTGTAGATATGAAAATGATATCGATATCCTTAGCCGTTTAAAAACACATAAAGATGTTTGAATCCGTATCAAATTAATATGGTGACATACCAAATTCAGATACATCTATATGCAGCTTCCAATACACATCCAAATACCTTGTTTCTCAATGGACAAAAACAGACAATGAACGTGGCGCGAAAAATAATAAGCAACTTTTCCTCCTTCTTCCTCTTGGCAGGCGCCGCATTACATAACAATCAACTCTAATTCTCCCCGTTCCTATTTTTAAGCTCGAGATCCATTAATTAGCGGCTCAAAATCCCAATAAACAACACGCGTCACACCGGAAACTCTCTACCATTCCGTTCAGAAGCTCCTCAGTCATAATCATCACAGTACACGTGAAATTTCACAAAATAGCTACAGAAATCGATTTAGTTGACTATAAAACCAACACGTGATGGCATATGAGGAAGATATTGCACATAGATAGCGAACAGAAGAAGAAACAAGGGGAATCAAAATGGAGAAATCAAGAAGGCCTTGAGGAGCATCCGTACCTTAATCTCGCGCGGGATTCTAGGGTTGCTGCACGTTCGGCTTCGGCCCGCAGCGGTGTGGGGGAGGAAGCAGTGTTAGGGTTTGGGCTCACAGCGGTGGGCGGTGGGGGAATGCGCGAGATGCTGCAAGTTAGGAAGTACACCTCGGAATTCTCTGAGTATTTCTGAAAATATCCTTATGTTAGTGTAATACAAGGCCACCAAAACTTATTCGTATCTATTATTTATTTGAATTTATTTAATATAAATTTTTATAGTCGTGTTCAAATTCATTTTAAATGGATGTGAATATAGATATCACTTTGATATTTAATAATATTCTCATTCGTATCCGTATATCTATTTTAGTACATAAATATAGTTCCATATTGAGCTATAATTGTGTGTAACAATATTTTATGATTGCATTCACCATTATTGATATAATTATTATGAAATAAAGATATTTGGTATATCTATTGTGTAAATTATCCTAAACATGTATATCTTAGTTAGGGTTTTAATTACTCGTGGCCCTTTTAGATGTTCCAATATTGGTTATGCTCCTCTTTTTTGGAATATCAGTTATGTCCGTAACTTCTTGTACCGTTCTCACTTGTGCCCTCTCGTTACTATCAATGAAATGAACTAAACCATGATTTATTCAAGGGATATTTACACTCATAATCCTGAGTAGTTTCATAATTACCTTGGGAACCTCGATAATCACGAATTACACACAAGACCCTCGATGAGTGTTTTGTTTAACACCCATAACCCTCCGTTAATTTAGTTCATTAACTCAATCAGACAACTAAGTTAATCTAATCAATGAATGATCTAACGGTTGAAGTTAGCTAAAATTTAAAAAAATGAAAAGAATACCACACCCCTCCTCTCTTTCCTCCTCCAGCATGTCCCCTCCCCCTCCGAACCTCCTTTAACACACCCCCTTCCCCTGTCGAACCTCCTTCTCCCCTTCCTCTTCCATCACGTTGCTGACCACCTACTCATCTTCCTCTTCCGGCACCCCCCTTGCATCGCCATCATCCTCCAGCGCACCCCCTCCCATGCCGCCCTTCCTCCCTCGAGCACCTCCACCCCCCCCCCCCCCCCCCCCGCCCTTCCTCACTCCAGTACGCCCCCCCTCCCCCATCGAACCTCCTCCTCCCCTTCCTCCTCGAGCACCCCCTACGCCGCCCTCCTCCTCCACCTCCGCTGAACCTCCTTCTCGTCTTCCTCCTCAAGCACCATTATGTGTTGCCCTCCTCCTCCACCCCCACCCTCTCGTTCCTACCTCCAGCACGCCCCCTCCCCCATTGAACCTCCTCCCCTTCCTCCTCAAGCACCCCCCTGCACCACCCTCCTTCTCTACAGTGCCCTGTGTCCCCCCTCCCATGTTGATCCTCCTCCTCCCCTTCCTCCTCAAGCACCCCCTACTCTGTCATCCTCCTCCAGCATGCCCCCATCCTCTGCCGAACCTCCTCCTTCCCTTCCTCCTCAAGCACTCCCCCACCACGTCGCCCTCCTCCTCCAGAGTTGGACGCGAATGGGTTCCTCCCACGAGCAAGGATTGATCAGTGTGATGCTGATGACAGGGGGAGGCATTGGAGGAGGAAAGGGAGGGAGAGGTGAGAAGGTGGTCAATGAGGAGGGGGAGTGCTGGAGGAGGACGGAGAGGGGGAGGTGGTCGACGAGGGGGTTGGTTGGGAGGCTGGAGGAGGAAGGTCTCATTTGTAAATAATGGGAAATTCAAGGATAGAAAATATAAAATATTTGACGAATTTTATTATATTTAACAGAAATTTGATGGAAGTTAACACAAGATTATGCATGTAAGAGTTAAGCACTATTGAGGGTCCTGGGTTTAATTCGTGATTATCGAGGATTCCTGCGGTAATTAAGAAACTACTCAGGGTTATGGATGTAAATATCCCTCTATTCAAACTGTTGTTTGGTTAACAAAGGCATAAGTGTCAAAACCAACTCTCCCTCCCTCCTCTACCTAGCCCAACCCCAACCTCTAGAGCTACCCCCTCCCTCCTCTTCGTCTTCTCCATAGAACGAGCGCGTGAACATCAGCTGCTCTTGGATGTTGCTGATGAGATACAAATAACCCTAGTTTATTGCATATCGATGATGATGATTTAAAATTCATTGTGGAGGTTGAGGAGGAAGCGGTGGTAGGCCATTATCTTGGAAAGAGGTTGTATCACCTGATCCACCATGTATGGCGGGGTCCGAGTGCATTGTGATGCAAAGGTGTTGTACTAACAATCAGCCGAAGGGTGGTGATGCTCAGGAGCTTGAGCTGATGCTAGGGGCTAAGATCTGGATTGGGGGTGATGAGCACCAAGCTCGTGACAACACAGATGAGAGGAGTTTCCTCAATGGAGCAGCATGGAGGAGAACAAGGAGCAGTGGAGGAGTAGCTCCCCGCTCTGATGACTCGTGATTGTAATGTGTAAGGCAGAGCCCAAAGATCGTGGATTGGGTTCCTTCAAGTGGCTGAAGCCAAAGCTCCTCAAGTTAACTTATTTTGTATTGTTCCTCTACACAAGGCTTCATAAGTCTGTCAGATTGGGCTGGAGAAGGAGAGAGTCGACGGTGGAGGGGGCTAGAGGAGGAGGGGGTTGAAAGAGGTGGTGGGTTTTAAGAAAATGGCTAAACTACCATAGTTATTAGTTAGAAAGTACCATTGTTTCTAAAAGTCAACATCTATTTGGAACGTAAGTGAATGGCAACTAACTCGAGAGGCACATGTGATAAAATTAAAATAAGGTAGGGGCACAATTGATATTCCAAAAAAGGAAGGGGCATAACTGATATCGCAACATCTAAGAGGGGCACAAGTGATAAAATCTCCCGTACCTAATCTATTAAATACTTTTATTATTTGTATCTGATTCATATCCATTTTCTATTCGTACTCATTTTCAAGGATATTTTAACAAATTTTCACGTCCATCAATCATCGTATCCACATTTGTATTTCTATTTTAAAATAGATAAGGATATATACCTATATTCGTATCCATCCATTTTCCTCCCTAGCACCAGGCCACCAACATAATAAGGACAATACCTTACTGTGAATTTTGTAGTAATATATGGACACTACTGTATTTGCAAAAAAAAATTAGGAGCATAATTATTGTTTGGTAAACTCAGAAGGAAACAAGTGTAAAAATCTCTCGTTTTATTGATTAGTTTAGTTTTCTATATTGCATAACAAAAGTGGCATCGAGATTGTAAGGTTGTTTATGGGCAAAAGGAATTTAGAAAGGCGATACAAGGTGATGGTGTCAACTACAATGAAACCCAGCACCTTCTTGATCCCTCTCGAACATTATACATTATACAACCATTTGTTGATCCCTACTCCCATATCTCTACCTCTACATTCTATACCTTATACAATATATCGAATATGTGACTCGAGCTTGGATTTGTCCAACCGAGCTTGAAAAGTATATGAGAATGTACTTTGATTTATGATTGTAGTTTCAGACTAAGAGGGTTTATTATCGTGTTGAACTTTACCGACCTAGCTTAATGCTCATCCCTATTGGGAATCACCAAGGAACGTGACAATTTCTCTCTCACACTTAAACACAAGGTTCAGTTCAAGTTGAGACTTGAGATTCACATTTAGCCAAACCCAAGCCATGATATTCAAATTTAAATCTTTTTTCCCCAAATTCGAATAAACATGAGTACAAATGCATACACATAAAGATTAATATTAATATGCATACATACATAAACACATACACACAGACATGTATATTAATCGAATGAAACCTATATCAGACACTTACCAACTCACATATATAAAAGTCTCATCTGAATTTTCCTTTCCATCTACCAGTATGTGTTCAACTACCTTTTTGTATCTCCAACAATGAGAAGTTTACGATCTAATAGAGATAACCACTCGTCAAATATCTCTAGTATTCCATGTACACCACATCTCCTAGTGTCCTATCATTTTACATGTTGCTCCTCCCATTGCTGGTAGATGTTGCACGTATTTGGTTGGATACTTTGCCGATGATCGTATTTAATTATACTTGTCTTTTATTTCTCAACTTTTCATCACAACGAGATCAACTCTTTAATATAAATTATTCGATTTTTTTTAATTGGAAGTCTTCTATGTTGATGATCATTAGATAAAAATTTATACATAAACATGATGCAAGCGGACAACAAGTTATGCCGCTAGTCTTAAATTTAGGTGAATTCCCTAATCATATATGAACATATGGTGATAATTTCAGAAACATTCTTAAATGCGTCTCCAATCCAACACATTTAGGGTAATTTCTCATTTTTTAAATATGGAATCGATACCATTTAACCGTCCAATTTAAGATGATGCCACAGTTTCTTATACAAAACTGTAGTTAGATTTTATAACCATTCTATTTAGATCGTAGATACGATCAGAATTCCAAAACTAACCGAAGGTTACAGGAGCTATAGTATTAGTGGCTATCGAGTTTCTTAAAATCTAAAATATTGAAAAACTTGTTTCAAGCTAATAATTTAGGGATTTTGCACTTGTGCATCTCCAGGTTTATGCAAATACACTTATGTCCCTTACTTTTTTTGCATTAAAACTTATACCTCACGATACTGCTCTTCGGTTAATGTAAAAGCATAATCATAATAACGGAAGGATCATACTGTGAATTTTCTACTAACATAGGGGCACAAGTGTAAAAATCGCAGCCATTTAAGTATAAAATTCTTGGGTCGAAACACTTCATCTAACTACTTAGTGTTACTTGACGCATGATCAACAACGAATTTTTTTTTCTTTTCCTATGTATCAAGTCTGTGTTTAGCATACATCTTACAAGAGTTGCGAAAAAAAGGTTTTTTTTGTTAAATATTTTCACCTGCACCCTTCCAATTTTCCCAATGACACATATGCCCCTAACTTCTTTGCAATCACATGTGATCCTGTCTTCTAACAAAATTTAAAGTAGGAACCCTCATGTGCCCTTATAATGCACTAGCAGAAGGGTAATACTGTGAATTTCTGTACAAATATAAGAGCACAAGTGTAATTGCAAAAAGGTTCGGGACATTAGTGTAATTGGAAAACTCGGATCACAATCAGACCATCTTACTGCTAGCATAACTAAGAAACACAGAGAATGCATCAAGTTCTGCCAAGAGGAAGTGTTTTGAACAATAGCATGGCAACCCATTTTAACCGTGCACGCGAACTTCCAAGCAAAATGTGAAATACACCCAAGACTGGTTCAAGAAAGGAGGAGAGTTGAAGGCAATACGCATAAGCCTGGTTTCAGAACGGAGAGAGTCAAGCAACAAAAAATGCGGACGGTTCGAACATCCTCAGTAGTATACTTAGTAGAAATCAAGTCACTGCGAGAACGAAATGCCAGTATCACACGGTTCATGAATAGCGCTTCCCAATATATGAGCCCTTAAGCAGCCACAAGCATTTGGCACATCGCAGACTTCACTGTAGAAGTTAGGATGAGAATGTAACAAGATATATCATCTCAACAAGCCATGGAACATATGTACGAGAATAAAGGATATGAGGTGATATGCAAGCTGCAAAAGGCAAATCACAACCTATTTTCCATCCTTTCAAGGCATGCCGATGATATGGCTATTGTACTAGACCGATTCATGTCTGGTTAATTTGGGTCCGCGGCCTGAGGGCTCGCTACTTCTATGTGCTTAACTTCGATAGAATTCGTATCGGAAGCAACAGGTATGGCTGCATCAAGTGGTTCCTGCAAAGAAGGCATCAGAGGATATTGGAAAGTCTACAAAACCATACAGCTTAACAAGCAAGAACATACACAGCGGTTATAGATTATAACCATAATTTTTGTATAAAAGATAGATTCCTAACAAACTAAGATCTATTAGAGTTTAACTAAGCTGCAATGGAGCTCTATCTCTGTTATCTTCAGTCTTAATTGCAATGCTATATGGCTTTCATTTACCATACATCAGCAAAACAATCTAAGACAATGAAAGAATTCATGCTAGCATCACCGAAAGCTTTAAAAAATGGACAATCAGACAAGCTCGTTTTAAGTTATATCTTTTACCTTAAAATTGTCTATGTTTGTGCATACTATAAATATATCTAAAGATATCTTCGAATTTATTTAACAAAGTAATAAAAGGTTCCTTCACAAAGCCCACAATGCATACTGTACCTCAAGTTGCTCCAGCATGTTTAGTGTCTCTTCCAAATCACCACCATTCACAGAATACAGTTCAGCGAGTGTTTCCCATGATACGTTTGGATATTCTAAAGTCAGTATCTCAGCTACACTATCAAAATCTTCTACTGAGCCATGTTTCCAACATTCCAGAGCATGTTTGGATGCAACATCCGCATCACCAACGGGCGTCACTCCAAAGAAATATAGATCCTGATTTTGATCATATGGCTCGAGGGTTACAATACCATGGTGGACATCAGTGCCCACGTGGTCTACGGACTTCACGGATTCAACCTTCTCAACTTTGCCATCTCTGGCTGCTGATGAATTTAGATAGGAAGGAAAAAAAGGTGCTGCATTTGGGTTCAAGGAGGATTTGAGCATCTTTATCTTCATCCTGTCAGAGAACAAGCAGGCAATATCAGAACACCAACCATGTAGTTGCCATTAATTTTGAAATGCCTACGAAATGGAATGTGAATATAAACAACCAATAATAATTAACGACTAGAATTTCAAGTTCAGTGAAGTGTAGGAATATGTTGCGCAGAGAGAAAATAACACCCATTAAAAGTACCTTCTAATAAAAGAGCGCCAGAGTTAGAAACAAGAAAGAAATAGAGAGGACCAACTCCCTTGATTTGTTCTTTCTGATGAGCCATCATCATGTGCCCACCAGCATGAAGGCCCAATAAAACCAAAAAAAGCAACTGTAAGGCCAGGAGGTTCATAAGCCCAAGAGACAGCTCAAGTAGTCTAAGCACCCATGCCCGAGCAAGATCTGAGATTAGCTCAATCCTTGCATGCTACTATGACTACACAAATAATGAGAACCGTGGAAGGATAGCGCCCAATTGATATGCGATCGCCAATCATCACCAATCACCTGATCATGCGATAACGAGAGATCAATTATTGATTGATACATGATCGGATACATCATCAATCACCACCTTCATCTCCATTGAGTCCACGAAGATACTCGATCAAAGCCAACAATCGGATCAAAGCAGATCAGTTGCCTTCACCTCATCTCCTCCCACTTCCCCAACTATACAAAAAAGGGAAAACCTGTGGAGCCTTGGAGGTACGAATCTGTAGGGAAAATCGGGGTTCCCTTTACATGTCCAGCGAAGGATGATCGGAAGCAGAACGTTCCTCACACGGGAATCAAGTACAATAATCGAGGCACAATAATCATAGCACAATAATCAAGCAACCACAGAGGGACGAGAAATTTTACATGGGAAAACCATCCTCGATGTGAGCGAGAGGAGAACCCACGGGACACGACGATCCGCAACAAATCCACTAGATCGAAAATGAGAGGGCACAATATCTTCTCAGTTTTGTTGCCCAGCAAAACTGAGGCACAGTTACAAGAATAAAATCAGATAACTGTCACCTTATACTTGGAGAACACGATACCGATGCTTCTCCTCGTCACGAGTTGTACCTCCTCAAGAACGAACTCCCCATCGTAGCTGCTCCTCACGTCTTCGACGTGGACGCTCCTCGCGGATGCGGTTGCTCTTCACGCCCCTGTGGGCTACTCCTTGCGTGGGGAGAGAGAACTAAGAGAGGAAGTGAGAGGGATGTATGAGCGAGAGATGATCTCCTTTGCCTCGCATGGGGTCCTTATTTATATCATCTCCCACCACATATCTCTTTCATAATCCTATTTGGAATAGGTCCCCAAGGGGATAATGCCCAACAACCCACCTCCTTTTTGGGGACAGGATAATAACTACCCAACATAATCTTAGTTTCCCACCCTCTGATCGAGTGCATGATGCATCAATTATGGCCAACCATTCTATATTTCTATCAGTAATTCCCTCTCCATCATATATATCTCTCATCTCCAAACAACATGTTGCTTGCCCCCGTGCCGATTCGACGAAATGGCCATCCTCCATCTTTCCAGAGCGAATAAGACAACCATTCGCACCACCCTTCCAATTGGAGGTGACCCTTCCCATGTCAAACTAACGAGACGTAGTAAATTCTCTCCAATCAGGCACGCTGACTACGAAGACTACGGAGAAACATCACCTACTCATATTTCGGGGAACACGTACACCTTTAAATTCCCTAACCATGAACATCCACCCTCTCCAACCCCTCCCCAACAAATAAGAGCCGGTCCCTCATTGCCAAGGACGATGTGGCAATACCCATCCCTCATGCACCTACATTGGTGACGATTCATAGTAGTCATGTCCTTACGTGAATATTCATTCTCCGCTTCACAAATCTCACAACATGGGTAAAGAAGTGATACCTTGCCTCTTCTCGTGGCTAGCAATCATGGTAAGGGCAAAAACTGCTCGCCCTTTAGCACGGTCATCAATACCATTATGCTGTTCGTACCACTATGGGAGCCACAGAAAATCATCTCTATCATGACTCTCAACCCTATGCTCCCAATTAGGGTCAACAGATACCAACATGCAACTCCGACTTTTTCCACTTCCAAGCATCAATCGATGCCTACAAAGTGTTTGACAAAAAAACCTCAAAAGGTTTTGAACATGACAGTGAGGATAAGGCGTAACAAGTAACAACTGCTTGCTTGTATGTTCGGTGGTCAACAAACCATGGATTAGTAGCCCCAATCTTTGCCAACAAAGTGCACATCAGAACACATCCCACGTTAATAAAAGCCCCCGGTGAAGATCTGACTATGTGGAACCATCTACCACGTGATCCTCAATGCTCCTCTAGATCCTTATAACATGCTCATAAGTGTTGCAAGCAAAATATTGTGGTTCATAATCTGCATCCCCATCGATTCCGAGTGGACTTCCTCGTACACTAAGTTACTAACTACTCAGAGAACCACCCCCATCAAACACTAGAACGAGTTTGGATGATTAGACAATGCCCAAGTTTCTAACTTCTCCATTGTGATGATCTGCCCTTGCAAGGGACGTCGAGCTCCGACCTCTTATTGGCATGCCCTATTAATGAATGTGATGCTTCACCCTCCCAAGAATCTGCACTCACAAGGGAGGCCAAGGAATGCCTCTCAAGGGTTTACCCCTAATGAGGAAATCAAGCGTTCAATCCCCGAGGTCCCCTCTACAGAGGATTGTTTCGAACTTTGCCGATCGAAAAACCCCAGTAGAACTCTTGATTGTGGTCTCATGACTGAGATCTCCATCAACAAAGATGAGTCTTAACCAAGGTCCCAAGACCGAAGTCCCTCAAGACGATAAAGCTCCTTGATGATGGTCCTTCAAAAGAGCTCCCTAAATAAAGTGCCCCACCAAGCTGCATCGACCAAACAACGTTGACCTTAGGACCATAGTATAGCTCATTTGACCAGAGGCCACCAACAGAGGTGTTTCAATGCAAATAAGTCGTATTGCTTGTTTTCTTACTAGCTCTTGAGCATACTTTCCGACTACCTTATAAATTTACCTTAAGAAAATTACCCTCAAAGATCCACCTCTATGTATGTTGGCACAGGGCAACATCAAAATCGAGCAATCATTGGCAATCAAATCAAATGCCCAAACACCAAGGAAATTGTTGATAATGGACTAGTTGTTCTTGTTCAAACAAGTAGGCAACGCCACTCAAGCAACACCAGCAATCAACCAACTGCTCAAATATCAAGGTAAACATCTACCATGCAAAGAGGTCCAACAACCCAAAGGTGAATCTGGTAGATCCTTACATACATCGCTCAAGGGATGCTCATACATATATTAGTTATATGAATAAATGCAAATAAATATGCTCCTTTTCTAAGATATCTAGCCAGAATTGTTTCATGGGCTACCATAAGACCGAACAACCCGCTTGTCCATTCCCACGAGGCACAATCGATCTCTTATGCCTTCCACAAAGTGAAGGCAATAGGAATGAGTACTACATCTAACAAATGACAATTTTGGCTAATCTCCTAACAAATAATGCATACAACTAAAAAAGAAGTGATAAATAATGAGGGATGAAACACCCTAATCATGTATGGTGTTCAAAAATGTGGTCCATGTGCATATGTAGCAGCATATATGTATGTGATTACCCTTCCGAACCGCATATGTTATATGTGGCCATGTGCGGTTAAAGCGCATATGCGGTCAGAGTAATCCGCATAAGCGGCCACATATTAAATAGGATTAATATCCAGTCTCTTCCATCATTTCCAACTATGCATCTTAAGAAACAATATTTTTTGAATCTTTATAAATCAATATTTTTTTAATTCTCATCAACAATATTTTTAGAACCCTAGATTCTAGAATTATAAATATAAACCATTTGATATTAGGCTTTATCCATTGACTTGGAAATTTTGTTGATGATATTTAGTTACAAAAGTCAATAATGTATTTGCATGTCTTATGCATAAATTGAATATTAATCATCACCAATTTTTCAATGGAGCATTTATTATCCAACATTCCTTTTTAATGAAATGAATCGTGTACTTTAATATTTCACCAACTATTTTTATTATATTTTTATTATTTTTAATTGCTTTTAAGTATTCTTAATTATTTTAAATTAAAATAACACAAACCGCATGATCCGCATATACTTCCGCATATCCACTAAGTCACTTCATACCGCCTGACCAAACGAATACCACATACCGACTTTCTGAGCACAACGGCACAAGCACACCAAAAGAACATCCAAGCATGCCAAGAACTCCTCCATCACTACCAAACAACTCAATTGATTACTTTGATTGAGATTTTTTATGAACTCGATGGAGATGATGACGTTGATATATGACATGTCCGATCATTATTTGGTTAGTCTCACTCTTCACACCATGAATAAGGTAAGAGAAGAGTAAACCCTAAGGGTGCGTTTGGTTGGGGGGTTACCCCCCACTTTGGGTGGGTTACCCCCCAAAACCCATATTCCCAACCCACTAGTGGGACCCACTCTCTTTCCAACCAAAAAAATATATATTGTACCATCATATCATCTTAAAATCATAAAATACTCAACTTCTACTCACTATTCCAAACTTCAATACAATCACATCACAACAACCACCCACTTTTTCAAATTTCAATACAATCATACCATAATAACTACCAACTTTTTCAAATTCCAATACAATCACATCATACAAACCCTCCCAACCCTTAACCCACCAACCAAACACACAAACACAAAACCGGGTTATCCACCCCTGGATAACCCACGAACCAAACGCACCCTAAGGAGGTTTACTGCCACATGGGAGGAGACACCGACTTCTCCTTCCTCTTACTCCTACTCCATTCCTCAACCGATGGAGCATCTATACAACTTCAACAATAACTCTAATGGAGCAACTAGAGGAGTCAAACCTATAAACGACTAGCCTCATATCTTGCAAAAATACCTCGTTATAATCATATTCGATTATTTTCTTATTCCCAGCTACAAATCCATGATGTATGAGTTTGAAACCACTTATGACAATGAGTTATGTCCTATCACCTCCTATTTATAAAGGGATTGCTAGATATTCTTAAAAATATAGCCTTTTGAATGTATTATAGGACATGTGGACCTTAAAAGTTCACCAGCACAAATGGGAACAAAATACAAAATCAGGCATAGCCCAAATCTAATATTTTCCCCTTGGACATGTGAGTGGGTAAATTGGTAATCAAGTGACTGTAAAACAAGAAAATGACTAAAGACCCAAAAATGGTAATTGATCTGCCCTTCAAAGGATGGGTTCTGCATCCATAATCCGGTACTCTGGGCCCTCTGCGCTAAATAAAATACAAAAATTGCATCACCCATTCTGCATGGAGAATTCAACTTCATGATTAAATTAAATTAAATTAAGAGTTTTTTATAAGTATTTACAATGGACGAGTCAAACAGTGTTGGCCAGAGGTAGAATTTGCATTCTTTAGATCTTAAATCAGGCTGCTACAAGCTTTTGTATTGTGGTTCATGCAGGAAATAATCCAAATAATACCAACCACAAAATATGCAGTCTAAAGATAAAGGTGACGAGAAGATACAGAGTCTTGGGTGAAGGTACACATGACAAC
This sequence comes from Ottelia alismoides, assembly GCA_037367405.1. Lineage (NCBI taxonomy): Eukaryota > Viridiplantae > Streptophyta > Magnoliopsida > Alismatales > Hydrocharitaceae > Ottelia > Ottelia alismoides. The sequence goes on from JAZKJV010004995.1 coordinate 540,931, forward strand.
ATAGAATAAAACAAAAGATACAGTCTTGGGTGAAGGTACACATGACAACATAGAATAAAACAAAAAATACAGGTAATGGGTATACAAAAGCTTCAAAATGTGCGCATCTCGTTGTCTTTTTTTCATGAAATGAAACCATAATGTCAAGAAAAATACATGTACGAATGAAATGAAACTGACAATTCATTTTCACTGGTACGGTTAATTTAAAAATGATGTTTTAGACTTATAGTCCCTTCCCTCTGAGAAAAGCTAGAATTCATACTTATTTTTTCTTTTAGAAAATAACTTTGTGGAGTATTAAACTCATCAAAATATGGTTGAGTGCACAGTCATATGACTGATATATGGTGGACTTCAAACTATGATTAAGGATCGAGCTTCATAGTATGGTTTTAAGGAAAGAATCCCCTCACAAAAGATTTGTACTCTGCAAATTTGGTTGAACTGTTATAGTTCTCTTCTTCCCTTAGCTGAGAAAAAAGAAAGACGCTCATTGAACATAAAAAAAACAGAAGAACGAAAAGCAGAAAGCAAACTGTGTTTCGATGGTCCAATTACTTCGTCCTTTCCTACCATATCTACATGCCACCCCATCAAATTGAAATACAGCATCCTCTAAAGAACATGGACAATTATTCGACTCTTGTGATGTGTTTGCCTTACCGGTAGCAAACGAGATGTTTCTCCCGGAGCTGTGTTCAATGGAATAAGGTACATTATCCTGCAGTCAATAGTTAAACTCGATATTCCAATAAAATATCCATTCTCGAATCACGATTTTCAGGATAAGCATGTTTCTATACAACCTATTTTTAATGAGCAGAGTTTAGCTACATAGATAAAAACAGATTTGGCCAGATCGTCGACGTACTTAAAGGCTACTGTCAGAATCTGCCAACTTTTCCTGCACGGATACCGGAACCCACCTCCTCGCTCATGTAGAGCATCTTCTATGATTATAAATATTCTACCGGTGCATTAAGCTAAGATACTGTATTACCAATCAATCATCGCATCAAGATAATGTGCTGCTATAAACCATTCAACAGACTACTTTCAAATCAACAATAAAACGCAACACTATGATTTTTCCGCAAATTGGGTGCGAAAATTCGGGAAAAATCAAGAAACTCGCAACATACGGACAGATCGACACAAAGAAAAAAGAAACGAACGCAATAAACGGCGATGACGGGCAGATGGAAACGAATCAAACGGAAAGGACGATCGAGAACCGTCCTGACCTTCCGCGAGTCCGATGGCGTCGTTAGGGCTCTTCCCAATCTGTGCCGAAAGAGGCGGAAATGTTGAGGGCACCCGGGGCGTGGTCCCCGGGGGTCTGGGGCGGAGTGGAAAGAGCGGGGGGGGGGGGGGGTGAAAACTATGATATGCCCCTTAGAATCTTAAGGAATTAGGATGGGGTGCTAATTTAGGGTTCGTTTGGTTGCAGGGTTGGGCAGGGTTGGGTTGAGGTACTATTCACAGGGGTACCCTCTCCTCACAGTTTACTATTCACCCAGCCCAACCCAACCCAACCATGTCCAACCCTGCAACCAAACGAACTGTTGTCGGTTTCCGAGGTCTGGGTCCTATTAGACGTTTGTGGATTTTGCCTAATTGTTAGAATTGATCCCGGTATCGTGATTAGGGTGGAGCATTGGGCTCGACCCGACCCAACTCGAAAAAGCTCGGTCCGGATCCGTCAATTTTCTTCGGGTCTTGGGCGGGGTGGATGCCTGGATTTTTGGATAAAAATGGGACCCGAGCCCGATCCAAGGCCCACGAGGTCGGGCTCGGGTTCGGGTCGGGCTCGACCCGCCCTCAATTTGAATAGTTGAATGCTGGGCGTTGCCAACATCTCTTACAGTTGATATGGATTCTTACCATTACAATATAACACGTCTCTTTACTATTGCCGTTAGATTTGATCAAAGGCCACCCCACACTATTTTAATTTTGACGTGCGATCATTGGAGGGTAGAATTTAACTTTACAAAGTCAATAGAATATCATGTTTTATATAAACACCTCATGTGATCATGCAGGTCTGGAATTTGAGATCTTTATATGGTATCCAACGAGCAAAGGTGGAAAGCAGACGGTTTTCATGTATAAATGAATGTCGATCCAGCAAGTTAGTTCGGATTTTAAATAGTCACTTAACCGCTAACAAAATCCATGACTCTTGTGCATCAGGTTCATTCATAGAGTAACTGCATTACTGGCATGGATTTTTCAACAATTGTATAAACCATGAATTCTTCCAGCATTACCAGCCATCTTTATAAAGCCACAAACTTCCCTTGCATCTAATCTTCGTCAACATGATGGTGACTATGATTTTAAATGCCGTGAATTCTAACAAGCATGCATCGAGAGGTTCGGCTAAGAATTTCTTCGAGAATCACCAAAGGATGATATAAATTATGGTGTGATCATAGACGGCGGGTTAGTGTTAGTGAACAATAAAGAATACGCATGCTCCAAGCAAAATACTCATTCATGTTCACAAATGGCGGGTCGGGTCGGGCTATCTAGGGCCACGTCGGGTTCGGGCTGGTCCCGGCCCGGATTTGAAAATTTAGTAAAATGAGGGCTCGAGCCCGACCCATATGTTCATCAGGACCGGATCGGGCCTAGACTTTTGCGGACCGGGTCAGGTTTGGGCCAGCCCGACCCAATGCTCCACCCTAATTGTGATGAAAACATATTACAGTCCGATGATTTGGATCAATTGCATAAAGGCTCAGTGATTTGGGAAAATTTTCACAAGGATCCTGTTTTTTTTTAAATGAGACATTTTTCAAGAAGTGAATTTCATTGTTATTATACTTTACCCGACATTAGTGTTTCTTCGTCAAAATGGCATGATTGACCTTCCATATATTATATGTGTAATCTAGCCTTACGATAAACAATGTTTGATAGAGTATATGCAGTCATTGTTGTCATTATTGTACCAAATAAAGCATGCATTTGATGCTTTATAGGGATATGGTTTATGCAACCATTGTTGTCGTTATCGTAATAGGATGAAGAGCCATTGAGGAGTTTTCATAAAAGTTGGATGAAATCTTTCCACAAGTTATGGAATGATTTGCAAGCCTTGTGAACCTCTCACCAACGCACACTCGCACTCATACACACATTTCAAAGTTTATTCTTATTCAAAATTAAAGAACATGAAGGTTATATGAATGCCGCGTGCGGAGGTCCTTATTAGAATCAGGAAGCCGATGAGGTGAAGAGTGTATACATGAAATGAAAGTTTCCTTATCAAATTTTTACATCCTCTCTTGTAAATATATTTTAACTACCCTTCTGGTCTAGACACACCAGAGATAATCAAGCACGTGAGATCGCACATCATGTGTAAGGGTCTCCGCCACAGCTCGTATTCATTCCGTAATTCTACCCCTTCTTCATTCTTGGACCTCGCTTCTGAATATTGTGACTCTTCCATGCTGTGTCTTAGGAACCTTTTCAATACGGTCCGGATTGCTAGCTCATTGTAAGGAGATGCAATAAAAAGCTTGATTAGAAAGGAGGATGCAGTTAAAGTAACCATACAGGCTGAGATTAGGAATGACCCGTCTTCGCTTCGACTCATGTCTCTCCAATATCGACATATACAAAATTAGATTCCACATACTTATGCTCAATATCTAGATTCCATCTTTGGAACTATTCCACATACAGGTCAATCTCAATGGACTCAGAATCCTCGAAACGGTTACATCTCCAAGCTTTTTAACTTCTCATGTCATCGTTATTATATATATCAATATTCTTTTGATCACGATCGTCGAAATCAAAATACTTTTCTTATCCTAGATTTTATCGTGACCGTTCATGTGCGCGCCTCTCCCATACTATCCAAAGAAACCATATCTATCTTTCATCTATGTGATCAATCACTTGTTTTAGAAAAGAGGTATAATCCCCAAAGGAAGCATCGAAAATCTATGATTCGAGAGCCGCTTTGATTAGATATGGATATCTTTGAAGATGATCATGATGTAGATATTCACCCTGTCCATTCTAGCATCAGTTGTTCTCATAGGAAGGTTCTATTTACAACTCCATCATGTCAATAGTGACTTTTTAAATCTTGTACATATTCCATTCCATTATTTTCCTTCATCTATTTGTTATTCTTCTTGCATTGTTATCCATTGTTCTTTTCATGCATGACTCATTTACTTCTTGCATTTGTTACATGTTCAACGAAGATGACGAGGACATAGTTTGAAGGGAGGGGATTATATTCTTCGTTTGCAAATGAGTTGAACATCGATGGTGCATGCATTGTATTTTGTATACCTAAAAATCAATGACAGATTTCATATATATATTAAAATTTTGCATAAAACTACCATTCTTCATTATATATAAGAGAAAGGGAGCATACTCCATAAAGTAAGTAACCTTACCCAGGGACGAAGCCAGAAAATTCATCTTGGAGGGGCTAAATTATTTAGATATTATTTATCTAATTTATCTTGTTATTTTAGTTGTTAAAATTTAGAGAGTTGTTCCTCTGATGTAGCGTGAGTTACAAAAGAGATGATATAACTATTTTTTGTTCGGTTTTGTTTCTTAAAATCCGACCTTATAGATAGAATCTTCTAATAATGTTATACATATCCTCCAAATTTCGCTCAAATCAAGATCATTGGCTATTTTATATCAATGGCTAAAAGTATTTTTCTCTTTTAAATGAGACTTAAATTTCTTAAATATTGATTGGACTTTTGACCACTAAGATAAAATTCGAAATGACATCAGATTTGAGCGAAATTTGGAGGATATATAGAACATTAATGGAAGTTAAAATCTATAAAGTTGGTTCTTGAAAACGAATTCAATCCATAAGGTGAGTTTCCAATAATTCCGTAATTGATCGAAACTAATATTGGGAATAGATTTTTATAAAAGTACCAATATAAACTTATAATCGGACATAAATAGTCTCTATAAACATCGTATTGACTAAAAGATCCCTACAAAACTCTTCATATCACTGAAATATATATTTATTAATGTGATATTAAGTAATATCACTAGATTTAATATTTTCAAATAAGTAAAACTATACAATACTTTTTACGTACATGGATGCAAACAAATATAGATATATGTACCAATCCTTTGTCATATTTGTTATATATTTTTTGACATGTGTACGTTTATCTGCATATCTATTTTAAAATGGATGCAGATACAAATAGGGTTGCAAACATGCAGATACAAATAGGTATTGTGTGTGTGTGTGTGTATGAGTTTAATGGGGCTGCCCCTTGCGGGTAGTCAACATGGTTGCCCCCGCACCGTTTTCGGCGTTTTTTTATTTTTTTTTGAAAAATATCACCATGTATATTCATCCCTATATCCCTCCTATATACCATTCCAATTTCGTCAGAAACAGAGACTCCTACGGCCTCCATCGAAACAATCATTTTTTTAACGGTAACAGGATTTTTTAAATCGACACCATCTCGATGGAGGTCGTAGAAGTCTCTGTTTCTGACGAAATTCGAATGGCATATAGGAGGGATATAGGGATGAATATACATGACAATATTTTTCAAAAAATAAAAATAAAAAAAGCGCCGAAAACGGCGCGGGGGCAACCATTGTTGGTTGCCCGCAAGGGGCAGCCCCAATAAACTCTCTCTCTCTCTCTCTCTCTCTCTCTCTCTCTATATATATATATATATACACACACATAGAGAGAGAGAGGAAAGGGAGCCTGCTTTGTGAAGTAGGTAACTTACCTACTTCACATTTCATTTTTTACAATTTTTTTTATTTTTTTTGAAAAATACCACCATGGATTTTCATAATTATATCCCTCTAATATGTCATTTAAATTTCGTCAGAAACAGAGACTCCTATAGCCTCCATCCAGACAGACTTTTTTAACGGTCACAGATGTTGTATTTTACCTGTTATGGATGGAAGCCGTAGGAGTCTCTATTTCTGACGAAATTTGAATGACATATTAGAGGGATATAATTATGAAAATTCACGGTGATATTTTTCAAAAAAATAAAAAAAAATGCAAAAATGGAATGTGAAGTAGGTAAGGTTACCTACTTCTCAAAGTAGGCTTCCTTTCCTCATATATATATATATATATATATATAGACACACACACACACTAGAAAAATATGTAACCATATATGTTTTACGATCCTAAAAATGAAAGAGGTATCCAAATCCATATGCGTATATGCAAAGAAAATAATAAGAAAATTCATTATCTATATAATATATCATAAAATAAAAAATACATATCTGTGATGGTTTACAAATGTATATGATGATGGGCATATATGGATGTATCAGTACCTGCTTATGCACATCACGTATTATTAGTAGTTAATTATTGTAATTAGATTATATATATATGGGTCTAATGGGGCAGCCCCCAGCCCCATTTTCCGTGTTTTTTTTATTTTTTTTTCAAAAATATCAACATGTATATTCATCTATTTATCCTGTCTATATGTCATTTGAATTTCGTCAGAAACAGATACTCATATGCCCTCCATCTAGAACAGGTCGATTACAACAATGTTTAGACCGTTAAAATTACTTGTTCTAGATGGAGGGGAGATGAGTCTCTATTTCTAACGAAATTTGAATGAATATACATTGTGATAATTTTCATAAAAATAAAAAAATTGCAAAAAAATGGGGTGGAGACGGCCCTTTTATTTCCTATACATTGATTTTTTTGTTGAGATATGGGGGCTATTATACATAACATATAAATTTTAGTTATTATATAGTATATTTAAATTGTACATAGTACTATATATTAAACATATATACGGATTTTGGTCGAGAGTCGGGGGGCAAAGCCCCCACCCCCTCCCCCCTTTCTGTCACTGATCTTACCTACTTCATACGCATTTTTGGCCAGTTTTTTTAGTTTTTTTGAAAAATACTATCATGGATTTTTATAACTATATCCCTCTAATATGTCATTCCAATTTCATCAGAAACAGATACGCCTAGGCCCTGCATCCAGAACAGGTTGATTACAACAATTCTAAGACCGTTAAGATTACATGTTCTGGATGGAGCGCATAAGAGTCTATGTCTCTCACGAAATTAGAATGACATATTAAAGAGATACAATGATGAAAATATATTGTGTTATTTTCCAAAAAATAGAAAAAAATATCAAAAGTGAGCATGAAGTAGATAATGTTGCCTACTTCATGAATTAAGCTCACTTTCCTCTATATGTAATCACGTGTACTTATAAAGTACTAAACAAAATACATATAATTCAAGATTATTTTATATAAAAAAGTGCTAAAACACGAAACCCTACAAAAATGTTAAAAATTAGGGATTTTTACCCGGCAGACCCTGTAATCTTTTGCAATTACCGCTACGACCTCTGAAACATCCTAATTCCTCCCCCGACCCCGTAAAGTTGCTAACTCTTATCCTACAGACCCTGCGGTTAAGACCTGTTAATTGACCCGTTAAAATTAACCAGATTCCGTTATATTCATTTATATTATACCCATTTTGTTTATTAAATTTACATGGAGTGCCACTCCATCATAGGAGGACCCCCCGGTTACTCTACCATCCTCTCCAGTGATGCTGCCCCCCCCCCCCCCCCCCGCCGCCCCACCGACCTGCTGCTCCCCTCAGCCAAATTGCTCCTCCCCCCTCGGTCGATGTGCTCCCTGCTCCCCCTCCTCCCCGTCGCCGCTGTCCCCCCCTCCCCCCGACGATGTGCTCCCTGCTCCCCCCTCCTCCTCGTCGCCGCTGTCCCCCCTCCTCCCCCCCCCCTGGCGATGTGCTCCCTGCACACCCCGCCCCTCCCCCTCCACACCCCCCCCCCCCCCGCGCTCTACTGCTTCGCCACTCACCCCCACCCCCTGCGTTGCTGCTTCTCCCCCTCCCTGTCGGCGCCGCACCAGTCTCTTCTCCACCCCGTACCTCGGATCGACCTCTCGCGTGTGGTCTCGATGCCGATGTCGGTGGTGGTGCTGGTGTTGCGGGGCCCGGAATGGAGAGAATACGAGCATCTTTCTCCCTCCACCGTACGCGGGATTCTTCCACTGCAACATCAGTGCAGGGCTGCTGCAAGACCTGGGGAGGCACCAACCTTGCAGCAGCAGGAAGAAGGCTGCGACCCAGAAGAGGAGGCATGTGAAGAGCCAAGATCTCCTCACGCGAGCCATGTATTGTTGTGGAATGGGGATTGGTGTGGTGGGGATAATGGGGAGGGGGGCATCTGGGAAACAGAGGAGCGACAGCTTGGAGGGTTTGAATTGGGGTGGTGTTGCCACCCACCCCCAACCCCTGCGCTGCTGCTTCCCCCCCTCCACCCGAACGATGGATGCCGCCGCCTCCTCGCTCCCCCTCCCGTTCGCGCCCCTGCCGACGATGGAGCCCTCGCGATGGAGCCCCCCTTCCCCTGAACGATGGAGGCTGTCGCGCGCGCTGCTGCTTCGCCCGACCCCCCGCGTCGCTACTCCTCCCCCTCCCTCGGACCTCCGCCCCCTATGCCCCTGACCGATGATGGACCCCCGACCGCCGCCGCTTTGCCCCCTCCCCTCGGGTTGGAGGCCCTCCTCCCTGCCGCGTTACGATTTTGATTTTTTCTTATTGTTTATTTTATTTCGACGAATCCTAACCGTTGGATGGCAAATTAGTTAGGTTAACTCAAGACTAACTCAAGTCTTTGACTCAAATATAGTTAAAATTGACGGCATGGTTTATTGGGTAAGACGGAGCAAGTTTACGGGGTCGACAGAGGAATTAGGATGTTTCAGAGGTCGTAGCGGTAATTGCAAAAGATTACATGGTCTGCCGGGTAAAAATCCCTAAAAATTACAAGCGTGATTCATAATAACGTTAATTCCTATACGGCACTGCGTACATTGATGAGTTAGTAAAAAACTTTTTGAGTCTTAAAATTTTTGAGATGTACCGAACAAAGACAATGACTTGAGTTTGTGTGTCACCGACTGGGCTAATGTGAAGGCAAGTAACTATCTTGACAAATCCATATACCCTAAGACCCCGTTCGGTTGGGGGATTACCTCCCTCTTTGGGTGGGTAACCCCCAAAACCCCCACTTTAACCCACTAGTGGGGTCCACTCCTTTCCCATCAATATATATATATATATATTATACCATCATATCATCTAAAAATCATAAAATACTCAATTCCTACTCACTGTTCCAAACTTTAATACAATCACATCACAACAACCACCCACTTTTTCAAATTTCAATACAATCATATCATAATAACTACCAACTTTTTAAAATTCTAATACAATAACATCACACAAACCCTCCCAACCCTTAACCCACCAACCAAACACATAAACACAAAATCGGGTTATCCACCCCTGGATAACACACGAACCAAACACACCCTAAGAGGCCGTTTGGTTGCTGGTGGGGAGTTAACTCTCGTTAACCCATTTTTCCCTCTCTTATTTGGGTCCTACTTTTTATGTTTTTAATACATTAAATAAATCAATTCTCTTTTATCAATTCCATCAAAAATGGCATATTATACCATCATATCATATAAAAATTATAAATAACTCCACTTTTACTCACTTTTCCAAACTTCAATGCAATCACATCACAATAACTGCACACTTTTTCAAACTTCAATACAATCATATTATGCAAACTCACTTCAAACCCACCTCCAGTTTAACCCTCAATCCGAACACCAAAACACAAAAACAGGTTGCCTCCTACCAGTTTAACACACCATAATCCGCGTACCAAGCGCACCCTAGCGTACTTTCTAAATGAAATAAATGGATATTTCTTTCACTCCATGGTAAAATGGAAAAAGTTAGTATTGAGGGTGGTACCCCATGACGGTCACTGACCCGAGGTCGGAAATCGACTAGGCATGCAAATCCTTTTTCCATGCGGTCTTTGTTATAATATTAGTCCAACGATGGTCCTTGTGCGGGTATGAAATGTATTAATACTCTCGAATTTAATAATGTGGCTCAATGGAATAAAAGTGATCAAATAAATATTTTGTTAACTATTGGTGTATCAGTGTATTTAGGTTGCATAAGACTTTATTATATAGAGACCTAAGAGATAATTTTCATATCTACGATGAATAGATTTGAAATATTTCATTGTGGTTTTGGAATAAGTCGTGAATTCTTATTTGGGGAAGTTACAGACTTCTTCCTCATACGGTTGTTCCCTTCTTGAATTCTTGAGAAGGAGATAGAGCGCTACCTTTACATATTTGGAGGTGTGGGTTCCTCTTTTGGAAGATCAACATTCATGTTGAATCGATGGTTGGTAGCTTAAGTATGTATTCCATTCAACATTTTGTAAAGTTGTTTTAGACATGGATTTAGTACCTTTACGGATATGGAATCTCTTGCTTGTACCTTCTGATAAAATATGATGTTGTCAATATGTTACCGTATTAATCTTTATAATTTACCATAAATCATTGATTCGTCAATTTCCTTTAATTCATCTTATCACCTTTCGATTAGTTTTGACGTTGTATGTAATGCTTGATTCCACATTGTTATTATTGCATCAAATAATGTTGTTTTATTGAATCGTGTCAGAATCCATAATTGAAAATGTTGTATATTGTTGTGTACGGATTCTGAGAATAATCATCGCTCTAGTTTAAGAAACCTACTCATATTTACATGTATATCTCCCATTGCTATTGTGTTGTTAACTTTTGGTAATACCCACCAAGTTTAGAGTCCTAGAATGGGTTATGGGCTCACAATTTTCATGTTATGGCTTTTATAATATTGAAATAAATGTCATTTTTTTGAATATAGGAGTGGATACATACATATTTCGATATAAATAAGTCGTAACAACATGTCACCAAAGTGATCACCATTGTAAAATTTGATCGTGATGAAATATAAATATTTATACATCGGTATTTCATATAAATATACGCAAAGAGAAATTGATATCCATCGGGAATTACGTATGCGGTTGTAGTATCAAATATGTGATGATTATTTAGTTATCATGTAAATTTAAATCCACTCATATTCGGCATGTTATTATTACAAGTTATAAAATTTATCCAGTGATAAAATTATAATGGAGTGGTAGATGTCTTGAAATGAGATATATTAAATATTTTGGTCTTATTAGAATAATGTGATCATATTTATTGGCATTTTTTTAGATATGAATTCCATTAATATAATTGCCACCATAAATTCGATTCCAATGTAAAGTGACTCCATTTTAAGTCATGGTTGGAGAATTTGTCGATTGCTCTCGGGTCATGGATATTGACCTTGCGATAAGAATTGACTCTCCGATGAATCTCGTATTCATCATGCTAAAATTAATTTATTAGGTTATGTTCCTCACAAATCATGTGCATTCAATGACTAAATAGCATTTATACATGTGTAAATTATATTTGCATTTCATCATGCATAATTGCATCAAAAACCCATGTGTAAATTGACCCAGAAAGCAGCTAACTTCCACATTTTTTAATTAATTCAGCTAACTCCAATTGACCCCAAACTACCTCCGTTGTGTAAATATTACTAACAAGAACAAAAGAAAAATACAAAAAATACTAACTCAAATAAGCGTCAAATAATCCCAAAGTCTAATTTCACATCTGACGGACTAAAAGGTGCATATCTTCCTCGTGCATTGTCTGATTTTGATCTACTCACTTTTAAAGTACTCCATTTTTCAAATACCTTCAAAATAAGACCAAACTCGTAAAATTCAGAGCACATATGTGAAAGCTGGGTCTTGTGCCTCTTTTGCGCATTTTAACTTTTTGTGATTTTTGACATGTACATAATTAACCCTTTTAATTTTATTTCTTCTTTGTTTGAGTTCTTTGATGAAAGTTTTATCAAGCAGCATAAAAATCCAAATCTAGATTAAGATTTAAGACTGAAATCAAAGAAACTGACTGTGTCCGAGTGTCTGTTGTGAGTTTGTACAAAAATTACGTGTTTCGTACCTCTATTTTATTGTCCTAATTTCTTATGTATTAAAAATCTAAAAAATAGATTAGTGTGTAATTAATTTTCTTGTATTTTATCATATTTTTCTATTTTTTTATCCACTTTTAAACCACTAAAAATTTACAAACCTCCAAAAAAATGGTTCTCTATACACTTGGAGACCACCAAAAATATCATTTCGCAGAAATGACCTCTTTTGCTCCTGGATCCTCATAAAAGTTGTAGATCTCGTTGAGCCGAACAACTTTCATGAAGGAAATTTTTCAATTCCAGGTTTCCTTCTATTTCTTTTCTAATTTTTTCCATCTTTTTATTTTGATTTTTTTGGGTGACATGTGGCAGCCCCTAGGCGTGCCACGTTGCACCCCCATTTCACTATCTCCTCTCTCCTTCCACGAGTCGCGTGCCTAGCATGTGACCCCCTTCCCTTTCCTCCAGTTGTTCTCCGCTAACCCGTAATGGCACCCGTTCCCCCCCCTCCTCCTCCTCCCTCGTAATGGTCGGCGCCACCCCTGCTCTCTCCGGTCGTTACGAGGCCGGCCACCTCCGCATAATGCCCGTTGCCACCCCCGCTCCTATAAAGTTCCAGCTCTGTCGTTCATCTTCCCTATCCACCATCTCCATGTCTACATGAGGGAGAGAAAGCTCGAGTCGAGGTCGGTGACAGCGACCCCAACCCTCGACGGCAAGGTCCTCCAGGCGCAATCCGCAGTGCACCGCACTGTGTAGCAGCTCTTCACGATGCTGCATAGCCGCGTCGTGCTCTGCCCACGACCGTCGGCGATCACCTGGAAGCGAGCCCCTCTCCTTTCTTCTTCACAGACGTCCCGCACCACACCACCTTCTTTTCTTCGCTTGTTTCTGTGTTTCCAGGTTGCACCAGCGCGACCAGCTTTGCCATCACGAGAAGCCCTCCCTCTGCCGACCTCGTAGCAGCTCCTCCAGTGACCACCCGGCGCAATATCGCTCCGCCCACACCTCTCCACCCTGGTGCATCCACTGTTTCCCCTCCAGCTCCGGGACCTCCCTCGTCGCTTCACCTCGAAGCCCTTGCCACCGCCTTGTCGCTCCACCTCCAGTCGTGTGTTGACGGAGGTGACCACCGCCGACGTCCACCACCCCCGCGCCGTGCCATCGCCTCACGCTCCTCGACCTTGCACGGCCTGCCACTTGCCGTCCGCCCAACAACAGCCTCCCTCCTTCGTCATCTGGGTCGTTGGATCGGGCTTGTAAACCTTTATCCAACGGTCCATGTCCTGTCACGTCAGCGGCCCGAACCAAGCCCCCACACCTCCAGGCTCGGGTTCCCGAGCCTAGCATTATCAACCACGTTGAGGCTCGGTCCATCTGAGCCTTAACATCGATCCGAGCCTCCAGTCATGTCAACCGAGCCTCTAGTTTGGGGCTCCGAACCTCAGCCCTACGCCTGAACCGCAACTCCGTCCCCACCGAGCCTCCTACACACGTGCGCAGCACGTGTTGCGGGGTAAATTGCATCTACGTCCTCAGAAGTTCCAGATATTACAGAAAGGTCCCCATCGCCCAGGTCACCTGCCGATCACGTGGCAACTTGGAAAATTTATAGAAAGGCCCAAGCAGTTTTACTTTATTGCAGATAAGTCCTCCATGGACCCAATTGAGAAGAAAACTCATGTTTTTATTGCATTTTAGTCTCTGATCTTCAATTTAGCATATCTTTCTCATACGAACTCCATTTTTAGCAATAATATGTCGTTTAAAGCTAATTTTATGCTCTATCATCTTACATATCTTATGGGAAGATTTAATGTTGTTTCTTGACGATTATTATTCGAGGAGAATTTTGATTTATGCAGGCTACTCTTTGACATATCTTGTGCATGGAGAAAATTAACGATATCTTTTTCAGGAACTCGGTCGAGGAATCTAGTTTGATTAATTCCTTGTGATTATTGTTGGCTTTTCTTACATAATTAAAACTTGCAGGTGATTGATTTGAGAAAAAAATGAATTTAATTCTCGATATTTTTGATCTGATTTACTTGGGGATTAATTTAGAGAAAATTTGGAAATTACCTTCTTTGATTGAGGACTATTGAAGAATTATTCATAGGGACTCTTGTCTGCATATGGAATTCAATCGATTTGATCTGTAATTTCATTTTGAGGTTATTAATCATTATTGTTTGGATTAAAACCATATACAATCACAAATCATGTGATGAATTGTTTTCTCTGTTTATTTTCTTGCATCTCATTTCATTGCATTTTATTCTCCAACATTGAAATTAATTAGCAAATAATTAATTATTTAATCTAATTTAAAATCACTCAACTAACAATCACCGTTCCCTGTGTTCGACATTGGTACACTGACCAAGTTAAAAATACTCCACAATATTCAAAGATTGTGGTTTTTGATCGGTTGTTTTTCGCCTCCTATACTATAATTTACGACCATTGAAGAGGAGAATTCCACGTTCATCGAATGGCATCATTGCTAGGGAACGACAAATTTTTAGGGTTTTGATTTATTTTCTATATTTATTTTTTTATGAAAATAATGTATGTATCATTTTTTATTTTCTATATTTCATTTTGCATTTTTTCTCACTTCTGATACTAACCGTAATTTTTCTCTTCCCATGTTACTCAGAGCTAATTTTGGATATAAATCAAAGACATGCAAAGATTGAATTTTTTTGTGAGAGAGAGTTAGTTTAGTTTAATTTCCTACATTATTCTCAGGGTCTCTCTCTCTCTGAACCCTTCTAATAATTCGGATTGAACTTCTTGTAGTGTGCCGGGTCTGTTTCAACCCCTTCTGTGTGGTTGGGGTCTGACTTGAGTGGCATAGGAATTAGGCACATATATGTTTGCTTGTTTATCATTGATTGTATTCGTAATTCTTAGGCCACACTTTTACTAATTATACGCACTAGTAGATCGTTCAACTTAGACGAAATTTTAAATCAATTCTTTCCTGCTAATAGAACTATCTGCTTAGGGTGATTTCCTCTGTGCATAGCATTTAGTGTAATTTTAGTTCCTTATACTGCATCCTGCATGAAGAACGCGAGGAATCATTGTAAGTCTTCTTCTTAAACATGCATCATTGATTTACGCTTGCATTGGCTTTTTCGGTTCTCTCTCCTCAGTTTTACAACTTAGGAATTAAAGGAATTGGGATTGCTCGTTAGGTATGAATTTCTGTACTCATATAAACTTCAGTGATAACCTTAATCTAAAATTAGGACTGCTAATCAAGGTGACTGTAAATAAAACTAACATAAAATTTACCCTTGTGTCTGGTGGAGAGAAACCCACTCATTGTTTGTAAGGATCAGATCGCACATTTAAGGTAGAGCCAAAAATCGAAAAATTGCATTCAGACTATTGATTTTAAAAACAATTAGCTACTTCTTAGTGAGGGTTTCAGGTAACCGTTTTACGGTCCAACTTCCCTTAACAGAGTGGGTAGTTTAGAGGACACTACAGAAGGCCCCGTCCTTAAGTAACACGGGTAGCCGTCTAACGGTCCGTACTTATACCCATACTAGTTGAAAGTAGGTGCAAGTAGTTGTATGAACTCGGGACAGTCTTTGTGAAATATTTTGGCACCTAACAGCTCTGCTTAATTTTTAAGATTGTTTTGTCATTAAATTAAAATTGAAAAGATAAGCAGTCGAACCCTAACGTGCCTTCACAAGTGTCGAGTGGGTGAATCAACTGGTTTGATTAGTCTTGTGTTTGTTTCGCTCCATGTTTGGATCATCGTCTTCTTTCTCCATTCCATCATGTACTCCCATTCCAGCTCGAATACGAATCCTGAAGTTGGAACTTCGATTGACTTTACGACCTCGCCCGACTTCACCAATTCTTCATGCTTCTCACTTCCTACACGTTCTTAGCCACCCAATACCCTCCCATATTAGTCTAGCATACCATCTACCCAAAAGTTTGCTAGCCAATATGACACACAGCTTAAGCGAATTGCTGCTGATAATGATGATCGGTCGACCTACATGGGTCAAGATTACACCTATACACCTTTGACCCCAAGATTTCCCGCTGACGACCAAATAGAGAGTCCTACACCTTACATTCACCCCAACTAGATTGAATCTCATAGGACCTCTTTCTCTACTCTCAATGAGTTCTCATACACAAAGAATGGGATTCAAGATCTAACTCCACCTCCCCACTGTCGGTGGATACTCGGTTTTGAGGCTCAGACTATTGTAGCAATAAACACAAACTCAACTCAGAAATGTGTGCCTATGTCTAGGCATGCTGAGTGTGGGACCTCTATCGCTCAGCAAAATCATTCCAACCAGTCTATTAATCATCCCAAGCAATCACTAGAGGATGAATACTCTCAAGTCAAAAGAAATGTTGAAGAATTGAGGAATAGATTCATAAAAGCGTTGGAAGCAGAAAAAATATAATGTGCTAAACTTAATATCGAGGTTTATTCAATTGGAGATGATCTCGAGGATATAAATGATACTAAGGCACTAACATCTCCTGTACAGTTGTAGTCACCACCACTGACCTCTGTCCCCCATACTGACTATATTACAGAAAATACCAAAAATTGAAAAATAAAAAAATTCAAAAAAAAAGACAATTTGGAAATGGAAGCATTTTACAAGAATCTGATCTTAGAGCTTCCATTAATCAAGGCCACAGAATATGTGCACGATCTTAAGCAATTTCTAAAGAGTCGACTTAATCCTAAAAAGACGGGCAAGAAACGATCCAAAACTAAATATCATGTCATATTTATGTCCAGTTCTTTGGCGATGAATCGAAGAACCAAGAACATCAAAGTCAAGCGTTGACTCGGGTCACATGTGAAATTGAGGACACCTTATTCGCTCATGTTAGGTTAGACGTCGACTCTACATTAAACATCCTCCACAAGTCTGTTTTGACCAACTCAAACTCGAACAACTCAAAAATACTAGGGTGATCATTCAATTACCTGAGCGATCCACTAAAAGACCACGAGGGATTGTTTCGCTCATCGTAAACTGATGAATCTGTGATTCATCACTCTAAAATTTGAAAATAGAGCTTTGTTCCCGAGTAATTAGATGCATATTTCTACTTATATTGCATAATTAGCATTCATGCATGCATTGATAACATTTGCATTTTAGCATTCATATTTGCATTAAATAGGAAGCCAATTTCACTTGTAAATACTCTCCTGTATATTAGCTAAAATACCCTATTTGTATATATTTTATACTAACTTCGAATCCAATAAAACCAACTCTATAGTGTATATATGACTAATACTAATAAAGGAAAAATATCTAAAAAATACTAATTTGTAAAATTGACCAATAAAACCCCAATCCAAGTTTGAAGCTGTAAACTTTAAAATGTGCATATCTCTCTCACACAGCCTCTGAATTATGTCTTCTCACTTTTAAAGTAATATACATTTAAAGACCTTCGAAACAAGACCAATTTCATTAAAATCGGAGCTCGTATGCAAAACTTGGGTTTTGGGCCCCTTTTGTATATTGTATAAATTGACCTTTTTGCCCCTGTATTTTACCATTTCATTTTCTTAATTATTAAAAATTCAAAAAAAATAGATTAAGTTGTAAATATTCTTCTCACATTTTCTCTATTTTTATTTTGATTTTTCTCTCTTTTAAAAATGACAAAAAAATTACAAAAGAGAAAATGCGGTATTTTTTATATTTAAGGTACCACCCAAAAATATATTTTTGTACAGATTATCTCGTTTGATTTTTGGCCCTTCACTAAAGTTGTAGATCTCGTCGAGACGAGCAACTTTTGTGTTGACCACTTTTTGATTTAATCCCTTTTGTTATTTCTTTTTGATTTTCTTTACATTTAATTTTTGGAATTTTCTAGGAACGACATGTGGCCGCTCCTGGAGCCGCCACATGTCACCCCTTTTTTATTTATTTTCGGATTTATTTTATTATTTTCGGATTTATTATTATTATTATTATTATTATTTTTATTATTATTTTTAATTATTTTGAGTAGCCTACTTATATTATTTTATTAATTATTTATTTAATCTCCCTTTTACCACTTCTTTACTTGCCTTCTACTCCAAGCCTCCACCTTCTCCACTCTCTCCACCACTCCATTCTCTCCAACTTCCCTCTCCCATTTCTTTATAATCCCCTCCACTCCATCAGTGTTCATCATCCGCCATTCTACGAGTTAGAGAGGTTCGAGCCCCGTTTAATCCGTGAGGTGACAGCTCCCCCTTAGACGTTAAGCGACGACAACCTGCAGGCGAGATCCGCGGTTTTCTCCGCGTAGCGAACTTCCCATCAAGATCACAAAGCTTCTCCGTTTTTTCGTCGAACCAGATCGAGGCCACAACCGGAAGCCGCACTTCGTGGCTCCACTTTCGGCGAACACCACAGGTAAGTATTTTCTATCATTCCCTTGTCATTTCATTTTCTATCTAACAAGTTTCTTCCTTGTTCATCATCAAACATACCACCACAACCACTTTATAATCATATTGTTTACATCATTTCTACCACCCTCACCATTTCATTCACCACATTCCTATTTCATTTAATCACAATACTTTCATCACCAGTTTACAAAGAAAATATAAAAAAATTACAAAACAAAAAAAAACAACAGCAGGTTGCCATCCCTGTGCCACCACCGCCCCCGCTTGGCCGCGTGCTGCAGCCATCCAGTGGCCGCCGTGCACAGCCGTCCGCCGCCTCGGTGCTGCCCCGACCTCTGCGCCCTCACTGTCGTCGCGTGGCCGCTGCCACGGCTGTCGTCCCCACAGGTCCCGCGCCCCTCACGCACCGTACAGCGGCCGTGCGGCCACCCTCCTCCGTCGCTAGTTGCTCCCAGGCGCGTTGCGCCTCCGCCCCGCCAGCGGCCCTAACCGCCCTTCCTTCGACCTCCGCCGCAGCGCCCAGCCCTCCAGGCCGCGCACAACCGCCTCCAACCACCCCGTGCGCGCCCGCGCACCTTCTCCCAGCCGCTACGTGCGCGCCCACCTCGCGCCGCTGCGCGGAGCCACCCCGCCCTCAAGCGCCCGGCCGCCGTGACGCCCTTGGTCATGCCCTAGCCGCCCTCCTCAGTCGGCTCTCGCCGCCGCCAACGGTTGGCTGCAAGGTCGCGTGGTGCCGCCCGCGTTTCCCTCTTGCGTGCCCTAGAAGTTTTTGGAACCCACGATTGAAAGGTTTATTTGATTTTTTTATTTTGGCAAAATTACATTATTTATCCTGCATATTTCTTTAATCGCAAAAAGTGTCCAGTGCACATTTCTATTAGTTTATTTCATTTATGTATTGCATTCATACGCCTGCATTTACATATTTATTTAATCAGTATTCTGTTATCCATTGTCAATTCCAAAAGTTGCATTGTGTAGCGTAAGTCTTGTTCTACCATTTTATCATTTATTTGTATTTTTCTGATTTACAGAATATTTATTGAAATTAATTTGGGAAGAAATTGCAATATTTTGCCCATTTTGATTGATTACTTGATTGCGTATTTTCTGCTTGTTGAAAAACACTGAAAAATCACCATTGGTAGATATAAGTTTATGCTACAACATATCCGAAAATCACATCATTTGCACATGTAATTTATCTTAGAAAAATCATTTAGTGAAAACTATAATCGATTTTTAATTAATCATCCGTGAAGTGTTTTAACGAAATTCAAGTTGATTTGGATAGCTCTTAATCAGACCTATTTGGATGGGATATTTACACCCATAACCCTAAGTAATCTCGTAATTACCCCAGGAACCCTGCGCAAGTACGAATTACACCCAGAACCCCGAATAATGTTTAACCCTTACATTACCTAACCCTGAGTCAACTTCCATCCATTTTACCGTTAACTATTGACGGTATCTGTTATGTATTTTATATTTATACCCTTTAAGTTTCTATTATTTACAAAAAAAAAAGTTCATTTATCACCTTGCTCCTCCACCTTATCCTCTTCCTCCTCCAAGCAGCACCCACCTCCTCCTCCAAGCAGCTAGCTCCTCCGACAACCTCCTCCTCTCCCCTTCGACCTCCAAGCAGCACCCACCATCCCAGGTCCTCCCGCCCCCTCATGCCTCCGACTGCAGCCCCCCCTCCCCCGCGCGCCTCCTCCCCCTGCAGGCCCCCTCCCCCGCACGCCTCCTCCCCCTGTACGGGATCCCCGTCTGCTTGATCCATCTATCCCCCTGGATGAAGGTCCCAACCGTGAACTTGCCGGCATGCGCGGCGTCGATCGTCTTGATCCCCTTCCAGGTGACCCTCTGCGTCTTGGCGGCGCCGTCTCCGCGGTTGTCGAACTCGGAGTAGAAGCAAGTGTTGAGGCTGAAGTTCTCGAACCACGGAAGCCATCCCTGGGGGCTAATCACGTCGTCGATCTGGGATTGGAAGATGAAGGTCCTCGAGTACTCCTTCCAGGGGCGGCCCAGGTGAGGGGTTCTTGACCTTGAACGGCTCGTAGGCGGGGTCGGCCACGAAGCTGCAGTTGTGGAGGATGAGAGCCGTGGGCTCGCGCCTGTCCTTGCGACCCTGGGCGGTCACGATGTTCTGCTGGTTGTCGAGGGGCTTGCGGAGGACCATGATGCAGTTCTGGAACACTGAAGCCGAGTTGCCGAAGATGAAGTCGATGTTGCCTGGGGAACTTCACGTCCGGATTCCTAATGGGCTTAAGCCACATGTCGGCGACCCACCCTGGAGGACATGCTCCAGAGCACGTCCCCCTCCCCCTTCCCCACCGCCCCTCCCTTACCCTTCCTCCCCAGCCCGTAGGCCACCAGCCACTGCGCCGCCGTCGTCCTCCCCTTCTCCCCGACCCACGCCTTCCCGCTCAACCCCCCCACGTGCAGGCTCCCCACCTGGAACCCCCCCTCCCCCTTCCCCTCCGCCTGCACCACCCCCACCACCGGCGCCCCCACCTTCTCGTACCTCCTCATCGGATCCCTCAGTTGCGCCACCACCACCATCGTCAACCCCTCCTTCCCGCTCCCTCCTCATTCCTCCAGCACCACCGCCGATTCCAACGGCGGATTCGGATCCGCCTTCCCCACCAACGTGAACACGTCGAACGGCGCCTCCTCCTCCGCCATGTCCGCGTGTATCTTGAGAGCTTCCACCGCCATGGATTCCAGCCTCTGCAGGGAAGACGCCAGCACCAACTCCGCCGACACCGCCCCCTCCTTCACGTTCCACAGCCCCGTCTGCACCCTCTCCTTCCTTCCCGATGATAGCGCTGCCGCCATCTCCCTCAATTGCGCCACCGATCGCGCCGCGCTAGAGCTCGCCACCTCCTTGTTCCTCCCGCTTATGATCGCCGATGCGATGCCCTCGAATGCAATCTGCTCTGTCGTCTTGCCTGTTAGGTCGTCCATCGCTACCATGGAGAGGAGGCTTCGCCGCCAATTCCTCGCTGCCCATCGCCGCCAGCCGCTGCAGGACTTCGAAGTCGCTCGCACATCTCGGGTCCTTGAGGATGAACGACTTCGAGATCTGGATCGCCAACTTTGGCGTGTCCTTACGTAGGACCTCGACGTCGAAGGGGTTCGCGGCGGCAAGGTAGAACTGACGGTGGGTGTGCACGTAGAGCGTGTCCTGGTAGCTGTCGAACTGGCACATGTAGAAGATGGCCATGTCCGATTGCACATGTAGCGCCACCGCCTGGTGCTTCTCTCCGCTGCAGCACCCCTCCCCCGCACGCCTCCTCCCCCTGCAGGCCCCCTCCCCCACGCGCCTCCTCCCCCTGCAGCCCCATCCCCCGCGCACCTCCTCCCCTGCAGCCTCCCTCTCCCGCGCGCCTCCCCCTGCAGCCCCCTCTCCCCGCGTGACTCCGCCTGCAGCCGCCCGTCCCCCGCCGCTCGGCCTCCTCCGTGAAAGTTCCCATCGTGCTAGCTCCAGGATGGAACCCACTTCCTCCTTCCTTTTTTTCTTTTTTTTTGATTAACCTCCACCGTAGGATCATGAATTAGGTTAGATTAACTCAACTATCTGGTTGAGTTAACGAACAAAACTAACGGAAGGTTATGGGTGTAAAACGGCGTGGTTATTCAGGGTCCTAAGGATAATTAGTGTTTATAGAGGGTTTCTGGGGTAATTACCATATTACTCAGGGTTATGGGTGTAAATATCCCTATTTGGATTAATTTTGTTTCTGAGAAATATCATCATTTATTAATTATTAAAATTGATTTAGTCATTTTCACTAAAATCTGCATTTTTCATTATTCGGTCATCTAAAAATTCCAAAAAAATTAGGGTAGATTAATTTCATCCCATTTCATAATCTAGCCAAGTTTCATAATTTTTGGACCTTATTTGAACACATTTCTTATTTAAGTTCTAAATTGGCTTGATTGTTGCATGTGTCTTGCATAAAAAAATTAGAAAAAAAAGAATACCAAAAAAATACCACTTGGAAAACCGTAATCTAATCCATCTAATCTGATCTTGAGTTGTTCCTTTGCCTCCTTGAGTCGACCCTGGGGCTTGCCCAGGCTAAATAAACATAAAACCGCATTTTACGTTCGTTCGACGATTTAATCGAAATGTGTGGTTATTTTTTTGACCGATCGCGGATCTATCCGACTGCAACGCACTAGTCAATCCGACCACATTAGAAAGGGTAGATTCCGCGGTTCGTCAAATGGCGTCGTTGCCGGGGAGGCAAACGGCTTAGGATCATTTTAGAAATTTAGATTTGCATTTTCCATTCAATCGGGTAGTCTGATCCCCGAACCACATTGTAATTATACCATTTTTTCCGATTATTTTTTCTCTTTATTTTTTCTCTCTCTCTCTTTATCTGAATTTTTTATATCTTTTTGTGCGAGGGCCCGGTGGACTTGGAGCGGCTTTCTTGAAGCCGACGCATCTCAAAGTGCATCGGAGGCCGACGATTCGTGGATCAAATCGACTGGTGAGACGCTAAAAAGATTTTTCCATTTTTGTATTAATTGTAAAAAAAAAATTGCATTTCCAGCGGTTCCCGTTTGGGTTCTCGCGTGTGTAAACATAGTGAAACTGTGTCCCTGTCTGCTGTGTGGTTTGAATTTCTAGACTAGGCTTGCACTAGCGGCTCCTCGAGCCCCACTAGGATTTGCTTGTGCTCGAAATTTTTTTAGGACCACACATCACTTAAAAGACGCACTTAGACAGCAGATCTAGTCAAAGCACTTAGACAGCAGATCTAGTCAAATCAACCTGTCTAGGTGCGACTTTTCATCGCTTGCATATCATTTAGTGTAAAATTTCAATTCAGTACCGCATCCTACATTGTAGAGAGCTGGAGGCACTGCAAGTCTTCTTACTCAAGCATTCATCATTGTTTTCTCGATCGCATCGGCTTTTTCCGATTCTCTCTCTCGGTTTTCTAACCTAGGATAAAGGAATTGGGACTGGACGGTAGACGTGATTGCTTGTGTGGATTAATATCAGTGATAACTAATCTCTAAAATCGAGACTGCTAATTGAATTGGACCAAAAAAATAATAACTAAAATTAACCCTTGTTTGCGGGAGAGTAACCCCGACCTTGTTTTCAGGCTGAGTGAGGGTACTTGAGTGTGTGTGAACACCTTAAGGCAGAGCCCAAATCCCCACCTTTCATATCACGTTCCAACTGATCCTAGCAAATATCACAAGTCGAATAATTTTAGATTCACTGACTAGTACCAAGTAGCCTCCGCCTGTCTCAGGTAGATAGGGGCAAAATTGCGGTACTTTGCGACAAGCTGCCAGTAACCCCCCGGGGTGAAGTTCCGGCCTTGTCAGCCTCCGCCTGCTTGCAGGTAGATAGGGGGTGTGGTCTTTGAATCCATCGACTTGGTATAGGAGCGAAGAAAGGAAGGACCGGCGGTATCTTAGGCGACAGATTAAATAGGGAAGACGCATCCGGCTCGGAGCCGACTTCCCTTTAGGCCGCGTAATCCTTGCTATCTTGCTTGAAAATCACACTTAAAATTTACAAGATTAATTGGACTCGGTTTCGGGTCCTTCACCGTGTTGAGTGTGAACTCGGGGTTTGCTCTTGCGTTTGTCTTTGTGTCTGTCGTGTGTGTTATCCTATATAATTGCACATTTTCTACCTCAATCTTCTTGCATTCATCATTTCTTCCTCAAGATGTCGGGATATTGGTCCCCATACCACGTGACCTATGGTCACTCCTCCTCAACCATATACCATTCATCTTCGCTTTCTCCTCCGCCATCCACGGGAGACCCTTACCCGTGGTCGACTCCTCCTCAACCCGATCA